>CM018687.1:44890798-45235836 GCA_009363875.1 Mikania micrantha | reverse complement strand
AACTAATAACTTACTTCGATCAAACTAACAATACCCTAATCCGTTATGTTTACGCACAACGATGATTCAGATACAAACGAAGAATTAACTGACCTAGGGTATTCAGACGAACAATTAGCTTTTCATACTCTTCCGGAAACGATCTCCGATCCATCTGCATCATTTTGTAGTCTTTTCCAGCGAACTGATCGGCGGGAACTGTGGATCAAAACCTTCGATTTTGATTTCAACTGGTGTTTATGGAGGAATTTATGAGTTGATCAAAAAGAAACAAAACAAAAGAGTACAGATGACAAAGAGCCAAATTTGAAGAAATTGTTAGCTTTATCGACTCATAAACCGCCATAAAATCATTTAAATAGAAATATAATTATTTTTAAATAATGGCAGGAAATCATTTATAAAGAAAAAATAATTATTTTTCTTATATTGATCTCTGTAAAAACTGAAGGAATCCGTAATTTAATGAGTAGAATCGTGTATAAATTTAATCTATAAACCCTGTATTACATGGATTGAGTATAAAAATTATACAATTTAAACATGTTTATAATAAATTACATCAATCTACTACATAATAATACATTTTATAATTAAAAAAGCAAATTACAAATCTTTAAAACTTTTTTGCGTACAAATTGGACGTATTGTTAATAATATTTTCATCTTTATTAAAAACTTAAGAGTTTTAAACCATCCTTACTTTTAATTATGAATAATAACAACATATAGTTTGACTGTGAGAAAAACCTTGTTATTTCATCAAAATCTTACAATTCTATTAATTTACACTTCACAAGAGAGTGTGTCATTTTCTTCTTTTCCTAATCAACAAAATCCTTTCATCATTTGTGTACAAAGTAAGATTATAGTTCACACTTTATTTTTTTTAATCTTTATGTGCAATGATTATAGAATTTTATAAAAATATAAAAAATTGTTAGGATAAATTTTGAGAGTTATTAAGTAAAATTAGTTATTAAAAAGACCGCTACTACAAAGAGTTACACCCTTGATCGTGAAATATCGATTGCTTGTTGACCCTGTGAATTGTATGATGATAGGATACTCCAAATCCGGGAGTCAAAAGTTTTATAAAACGTTCTTGGTGGAAAAAATGAATGAAAGATTCCACTGAATTGAATTGGGTTCAGGAATCTAAGAAATAGTGAGAATTCTTGATCTCTCTCAATATCTCTCTCAATTCTAAAATCCAGGACTTGAATTCATGTCCTGTCATTAAATTCTCCTGATTTATTAGAACTAAAGAATTCCATTTAAGCATCTCATTGCTTTAGTTGAATGATTCCATTTGAATTGGAATCTGGTCATCACTATGACCGCTAAGCATCCATGCTGAATGGTTAAAGCACCCAACTCATAATTGGCGAATTCGTAGGTTCAATTTCTACTGGATGCACGCCAATGGGACCCTCCAATAAGTCTATTGGAATTAGCTCTGTATCAATGAAATCTCATCATCCATACATAACGAATTGATGTGTATATATTTTATATGATACTATATGAACGTAAGAATTAGTAGTCTTATTGAGACTATAACTCATAGGGAATCAAATCGATTAGATGGAATCAGTATGCAGTATTTACAGACAAAAGTATTCGGTTATTGGGGAAAATCAATATACTTCTAATGTCGAATCAGGATCAACTAGGACAGAAAAAAGCATTGGGTCGAACTCTTCTTTGGTGTCAAGGTAATCGCGATGAATAGTCATCGACTTTGGGGAAGGCTAGAAGAATGGGACCCATTATGGGACAGACATGCATTACAGACGTATGATCATTACGCTTCAACCGGGTTATTCTATTCCACCTCTTAGAAGAAAAAGAACTTAAATCAAAATACTTAATAGCATGGCGAACATTTATACAAAACTTCTACCCGAGCACCACGCAATGGAACCGAGACAGTCAAGTGAAATCCAATCCACGAAATAATTTATCTATGGACAGCATCATTGTGGTAAAGGTCGTAATGCCAGAGGAATCATTACCCGCAGGGCATAGAGGGGAGGTCATAAGCATATACCGTAAAATAGATTTTCGATGGAATGAAAAAGACATATATGGTAGAATCGAACCATAGAATACGACCCAAATCAAAACATATATTTGTCTCACACTATAGGATGGGAGAAGAGATATTTTTACATCCTATGGGGCTATAATTGGAGATACCTGGTACAGAGGTTCCTATAAAAAATGGGAAATGCCTACTTTGAGTGCGGTTTGAACTATTGATTTACGTAATGGAAGTAACCAATTAGGTTTTACGACGAAACCTAGAAATCGATCACTGATCAATTTGAGTACCTCTACAGGATAGACCTCAACAGAAAACTGAAAAAGTAACGGCACCAAGTGATTGAGTTCAGTAGTTCCTCATATAAATATTGACTCTAGAGATATAGTAATATTGAGAAGACAAAATTGTTTCAAGCACCGACCAAACCGGAAGCGCCCCTTCTTTCAAAGAGAAGAGAACGGTATTCACATTCATTATGATGGTTTAGAGCGGAATTGAAAGCTAAGCAGTGGTAATTCTAAAGATTCCGGGGGGAATAGAGATGTCTCCTACGTTACCATAATATGTGGAAGTATCAACGTAATTTCATAGAGTCATTCGGTCTGAATGCTACATGAAGAACATAAGCCAGATGATGGAACGGGAAGACCTAGGATGTAGAAGATCATAACATGAGTGATTCGGCAGATTTTGATTCCTATATATCCACCATGTGGTACTTCATTATACCATATATATAAGATCCATCTGTATAGATTATCACCATCTACATCCCTAAAGCCGTATGCTTTGAAGAAGCTTGTACAGTTTGGGGAAGGGGTTTTGATTGATAAAAAATAAGAATCTACTTCAACCGATATGCCCTTAGGCACGGCCATACATAAAATAGAAATCACACATGGCAAAACTTATGTATTTTATTGAAAGGAAATATGTATATATAACACATAATACCTGAAATTTATTGTATCTTGAGTTGTAAAATTAGTAAATTATATTTAAGTTATTCTAGTTTAACATAAAAGTATGAACTATTAGTTAAATTATTTAAATTATATTGTGCCATGTGTCAATAATTAATTTAAATTAATTGTGAGATTGAACATGTGACAAAATTTAGGAAGAGTTGTTGTGGTGTTGACACATAAGGAAATTTATTTCTTTTATTATAAATTATAGATATAGATTATAGATATAGATATAGATTATAGATTTGAAATATAACATTTAGGGATATGATTAGCAAAACTTTTTAAAACTAACTAATAACTATTTTTTTTTCAAAACTGATTAACCTTTTGGGTTGTTTTTTAATAGGTGTGTTTTTCGTTTTGTAAATTTACATAATTTTGTAGTAATAACTGTAAATAACACTAAACGTATATTATTCTTTGGGGTTATGTCAAACTAAATTAGTATTTTAACCTAAAAAATCTAAGAAGAAACTTGAGTCATTAAATCATTAATCAATAACTATGATGCAATTAAGTTGTTGGATAAATTTTAACAATAACTACTTTTGTTGACTTTTTATCAAGTTTTTCCACATTTTAAACATTCATAACTTATACATAAGAAATTATTTTTTTTTTAAAAATAGCCATAAAAACGAGCAATTTTTTATCTTCAAATTATTATAGTATTGTTATAGAAATTTTTTTTGTTTTTTGTTCATTGTTCCTTTTGTACATAACATTGTGTCTTTTATATAGATCATTGTGCCTTTTATGTTTCTGCTCAATGCTTTTTCGGGAACAATTTAAGACACAACAATGTTTCAGAATACATAATGTCAAGCATGTATTACATTAGGGATGAGATCGGTACCATACCGGTACCGGTACCGATATCGAAAACCGGTACCGAAATTCTTGAAAAATGGGTACCGATACCGGTACCGAAACATTAGGTACAGTACTGGTTCGGTATCGGTACCGGTACGGTATTTTAGTACTTACCGGTTTTGTACCGTTTTCTCAATTTTTTGTTGAGATGAAGACGAAAAATATTAGTCTTTAAATTATAGATGTTATTATGTCATAATTATAAGGAAATATATGCAAATGAATGCATCATATGAATACGTTATAAAAAAAATCATGTTCACAAAACGAAGAATTACGATCAGAAAAATATGAACGCATCGTCCTTTAGATTTATATAGTATTTTTTTATATTTAATAATTAGAATATTAATTAGGTTTTAACGCATCATGGTAAATATTTTTTAAAGTATACTAGATTAGTAAATAACAAATTCTAAAACAAAAATACCTATATTCCGGTACCGGTACCGTTTCGGGAATTTTCGGTATTTTACCGGTACCGAATCTACCGGTACGGTATCGGTTCGGTACGGTACCGATATTCGGTATAAAAATCTCATCCCTATATTACATAATGACGTGTATGAATATCACAATAATAAAAAAAACACAATTACCGGTAGAAAAGACACAATGACGAGTATGAACAATTTTGTACAGGTCAGTTTGTCGTTTTATATAGGCATTGTGTCTTTTATACAGGTTATTGTGTCTTTTGTTTTTCAGCTCGTTGTATTTTTTAAACAATTTAAGATACAATGATGTTACATAATACATAATGTTAAGCAAAGATGACACAATAACGAGTATAAATAACACAATAATTATTTTAAAAAAAAGACACAACTATCTATAATAAAAAAACACAAAAATATAATTATACACGAACGTTTAAGAAAGACACAATGACTATAATTAGACACAATAAGCTGAAAAACTTTCATTTTTTATGACAACACTATACTAATTTTAAAATAAAAAATGCATGTTTTTATGGTATATTTAAAAAATAATATCGTATATAAAAGTTATGAACGATTAAAAAATGTGGGGAAAATAGTTATGATTAAATTATACTCTAACAAATTTTCCTCTAAGATTTTAAATTTCCCTCTTAAATTTGATCTAATAATCTAATGATCGGCAATTGTTTTAAGTTTTTTAGGATAATAAGACTATTTAGTGTAACATAATCCTTATTGTTTAATGGTTTCTTATTTTTATTTTCTTATTTCTCTCTTATATAAATAAAAATATTAAATAATAATTGGTACATTATCTATTTATCTCTCCTATAAAAATATTAAATAATAATTGGTATTTTATGAATATTTTAGTTATATAATACTTTTAACTATTTCTATTATTTTTACACTTACATTTATTGAATAAGTCGTATAAATATATAATAAGGCTTTAACTTAGGGGTTGTTTGTTTTTTAAAAAAAAAAAATCTTCCTGACCTCTTATGTCTGCCTTGCGCAGACGTGAGCAAAGGTGGAAAGTTATAGACCGTTTGTTTTTTCGAAGACATTTCATTAAAAAAGTCATATCCGTCCTCTTCTTAGCGCTGACGTGAACTAAACACTTCTTTACCTCTTCTTCTCTTATTAGGTTAAAAAACCCACAACACCATCTCCTTCCCGATCGGCATCCCACCAGCCCCACCACCTCCACCGCCGCTCTCCTCCACTGTTTGCTCTCCTCCATCGCTTGCTCTCCTCCACCGCCACTCTCCTCCATCGCCGCTCACATCCACTGCTCCCCTCAATCGATCTGCCGCCGCACAACACCTTCGCTCGTCGCCTCAATCGAGTCGTGGGGACGGTGGGGTTAGGGTTGGGAAAGAGGTTTTGAAAAATTGAAAAGCAAACTCTCTTCTTGCAGAGGTTTGGTCCACCTCTTTTGCTAGAGATGTCTGCAGATATGATCCGCAGACTGCATATATGTTACCTCTTAAAAACCAAACACCACCTTAGTTAACAATAGAAAATCACAAAGACCCTTTCTTAAGGGAGCGATAGCCCGTTTTACCGGGCGTCACTTTCGGAAGAGTTGCACCTGATGCGCAGAAACCAACTTATTTGCATTGAAAACTGCGTCCCCATTGATTCAGAACCCGAGATTAAACTCAAGATTACTTTTCTCACCTGCTATCCATCAATGTGCCTTAAGTGGGAGTCAAACCAATGACCTCTACATTAGAAGGGATCTTCTACTACTAAGACAATTTATCCGGGTCTAGAATAAGTTACATAAAAGGTTTTTAATATATGTATCAAATTGTGTTTTTCATACTTAAACTTTAATAATTACGTTATACGTCTTTTTTTATTATTTTTGTAACAATTATGACCTCATCTACTAACCAAATTTAACTTCTCGGTTAATTTTTTTAAATTACTATTTTACCATTCTTATTAAAGGATGAAATATACAATTATGTATAAAGTTAAAAGATATTTTTTATAATTTACTATAAATATACGTTTTAGTTCTTGCTATTTTCTTTTTCTTTTTCTTTTTCTTTCATTTTATTTTATTTTACTTTGATTTTATCAATATTTTTATTTTATAAATTTTTTAAAACTTATTAATTAATTAATCAATTTTTTAAATTATAATGGAATATTAATTTATATTTATTTGTCTATAATATATTTATTTTAACTTGTTTTATTAATTATTTTTTATTGTTATACCTAAAAAAATGAATTTATCATTTTTTTGTAAATTTTATAACTACAATTTATTATGTACCAGGTTAGTAGTACCCAATATTACACTGGTTGAATAAAAAATATAATAAATAACCACTAATGAAAATTTCGATAATATAAAATGACTTTTTAATATAAAATATGATTAAAATTTCATATAATTTAATAATTTAATTAATAAAATAATATTATTATTTATTTAAATACTAATTTCTTCAAAGTGTTGTTTGTTTAAACATTTTATTTTAAAAATTGTTTTACAAATTTTACATTTTATAATAAATTGGTTTTTGTAAAAAGCGTTTTTTAATATTAATATATATTAGTGTATTAAAATATCTTTTTAATTTAAAAAAATATAAAAAATATATTTAATATTTAATATTATTATTTGATATTATATGTATTTAATATGATAGAGATGTGAGAAATTAAAGATGAGATGCTCTAGGAACATGACATGTGTCCCTAGAAACCTTTATTTATTAAGATAGGTAGATGTGTTAAAAAGTAGGGTGTTCAAAAATATCCGTATCCGAATCCGAAATATCCGAAAAATCGGATATCCGGAAGTTCGGATATCCGAAACTTCGGATTCGGATACCTATTTTGAAAATTTTCGGATAGTTCGGATATCCGATATCCGATATCCGAAATATATTTTTTTTAGGAAATTTTTTCGGATATTCGGATACTTTTTTCGGATATCCGGATAATTTTCGGATATTCGGATATCCGAAATATATATTTTTAATTTTTTTTTATTATTTTTTTCTGATTTCGGATATCCAAATCCGAAATTTCGGATACGGATTCGGATATTGAAAACCACTATCCGAAAATGAACACCCCTATTAAAAAACATAAAAAAGTGGCAAGTATCGCTTGAATTATGAATTATTCAGCCTTAAGATTACCGCTTAATTATCAATAGAATTTGAACCATTATAAGGTAATCTTTTAATAACTATTAAGTAACTATCAAACATTCCCTAATTTTTGATGACTTATGTATAAGGTTATAGTTGTAATTTTTTTGAACATATGAATAAATTTATAGTAAAAGCATAAAGTATATTAAAAATAAATAAAGTTAAGATAATATTAAATAAAATTACAGCTAAAAGTGAAGCCTTACAAAATTGTGTGTAAGTGTACTTATTTGATATATTTATCGTAACATATAAATAAAGTTTTACAAGTAAACTAGATTTTACCAGTGGGAGTTGATTTAATTTGAATGCATGTTAGTTAAAGTGTAGACAAAAATCCAAGGAGCTGAACATCAATGAAAAGTAATGGGACAAAAGGTAGCATCTAAATAGTTATGTTTTGTTACGATTAGACAGAAATTATAACAAATGAGGTAGTGCCTTAATGGTAACTCAGAATTCTTTCAAATGGGAGATATTTGGTTCAAAAACCTCCTGTAGCGAAATATGGGTCTGATGAGGGTCAGGGGTTTTCCCAGTGGGGTTTCCTCCTGGGGTGGTTGTGGTGTCTCATAAGAAATCCAGGTAACTAGATTTTGGTGACATGACCTGGAAACAGTTGACTCACACATTGAGACTTTCACCGTTCAAAAACAAAAAAAAAAGAGAAATTATATTTTATAACAATTTAAAGCAAGTAAATGTTTTTGAAAATCATATTTTCGTAGTTGTTGAATAAATATACAGTGTAAAAATTATGTATGTTTATGAATAACCAACATTATGAATTTTCAGGTTTAAGATATATATCTTTAAAGTTATTGCTAAAAATGGTTTTTATAAATTTTAAAGTAATTTACCGATATGGTTATTGCGGTTTACTAGAATTTCACTTTTGGTCTATAAGTTTTATAAATTACTTATATAGTCTGTTACTTTAAACATTTGTAACACAGTCCTTACGTCACAAAATTACCCTTACATAATTGACGAAATTACCCTAAACGAAAGACCATATGTGTTACAAATGTCTAATGTTTGGGACCATATGTGCAATTTATGAAACCTACAGACCAAAAGTGAAATACTAGCAAACCACAAGGACCATTTCCGTAATTTACTCTAAATTTTAAAATAATTTTTTAATTTACCAAATGTTTAAATAACTTTATTTCATATAAATTTAACTTATAACAATAATTTCTTTAACACAATTGACATATATTAATATAAATGCTATATTATTTAAAATAATAAAATTAAAGAAAAATATTATTTTTAGTAAAAATAAGATACTATTTATCATGGTTATGGAAGGCGCTAGTCGGGCGTCGAGGTACAACGTATGAATTAATTGGGATTAATCGGCGATAGACGGATTGGAATTTTTATATGTAATTTTACAAATATATCTTATACACACATCAATATCATTAATTTCATAAAATACTTCAAATAATTTAAAAAATAAACTTAAACATACGAAGTTAAGTAGTTTAAAGTTGAAACTTAAACACTAGAACAAGAAAAGAAGATCGAAAATTCGAACAACAAAGAAGATTGAAGTTGAGTTCAAAGTTTAGAGATCTATTTCGATATTTCAAAGACATATTAAGAATTTAGGGTTAAGAAATATCTCGAATAATCATGGATTTGGTCACTTTTTACCAATAAAAAGGTAAAAAAAAAAAAAAAAAAACTAACTTGGCCGACTAGGCACCGCCTAGGGCAAAATCGATACAGTGGATGGCGCCCAACGCTTAGGCTGATTTTTACAACATTGTTATTTATTCACTATTCTTACGCATTACAATAGGGTTTGGTTATTTACACACTCAACTTTTTTATTTTAACATTTCACATACACTATATGTCTTATATGCCTATACGAAACGTATAGCCAAATTTGACATCCATTTATTTGACAATGACTGGTCTCCTATATGCCACATATACGGCATATACTACGAGTTTAAGAGTTTAATTATTAATGCTGATAACTCTGACAAATAATGATTGTCTCTTTATACGTCTCGTATAAATGTATGCGAGACATATAAAATATATAAAGGGTAAGAGTAGATGTAAGAATAACATGACTCTCACATTATGTGATTGTATAGTTTTATAATTTCTCATGAACATGTAAAAACACGTCTCCATCACAAAACCAACATATCTCAAAAATTAAATATTATAGGAGCAGTCACGTGACCGGCAAAATGGCCAGAGGTCACTCACATCCCATTTTTTCTACCTAAAAAATCTGTGATATTGTCCTACACGCATTCATATCACACTAGGTATTCTTTTAAGATGTAACTTACCGAGTAACCCGCAATTTTCGTCATTGATTTGCACCAAAATTAGTTTCATTTTTAAATTTCGAAAACTTTTACTTGTGTTCTTAATTTTAATCAATCTTCGTCTTTGAACCTAAAAGACGTAACATTAGTTATAAGATACTAATATATCCTCATACTTACTTTCTTAACTTTCATATGTACGAATTCGAATCAAAACAAATTGATGAGATAAGATCGAGAGATTTATTCTGAGGTTTTTTATAAGGTGGGCACGAAGGTATGTCTTAGGATGTCATAGACAAGAAAAGAATTGAAATCTTGTTTTTAATGTGTATGTTTCAAACTGTAATTAAGAAAAGAATATACTTTTCTCATCAATGCTTAGCGATTGGATCGGACCGAAGATAAAATGGTTTGGTTTAATGACTTTGGACCTCTCTGAGTTGAATCGTCCAATTGCAGGTCTAACCGTCGGGTTGTCTTTTTTCCATCCTAAAATCAAAAGCATAAAACATTCAACAAAACAATACACATTTTTTAAGTATGGTTATGTTTGTTCAAACATTAATTATTTATTTTTAAATGCTTTTATAATTATATAATTCCTTTGATATTTTTTAAGTATTTATAATGTTTTTAATTTTTATATTTGGTTCAATCAGTACAACAAGTAAACTAATAAGACGTCTGATTTAATATCCAATACGGTTAGGCTATGCGGTTATAACCCACAATTCACTTTACATAAGTGCCACATAAGCTCACATATGATGTCACTCTCATCACTCAATTGTCACCCTTTATGTTACCGTCACCCTTGGTCACATTCTTTCATCACCACTTCCTCTCTCTCTCTCTTCCTTCGTTGAATCCTGTGACCACAATCAAATGAATTCTGTCATGTCCCGGTCACGTGGGTTGTGTAGTGGTCATACAGTACGAGGATGGCGCAACCAAGGGCCCTTACGCCCTGATTATCCCTAATTACACATAGCCTTATGAAAATATTAGATCTCATTTCCACATTTTCAATCCCTCTACCAAAGATTCAATCACCACCCCATTTATTAAGAATCGAATCGAATTAGCCAGAAATTTGTTCCTCGCATCACTTTCACTTGCCATCAAACAGTTTCAAACTTCAAACCATAAAATGTTTCATATTTTCGGCACCACGATTCGACATCAAGTCATACACTTGTAGTGATATAAAGACGAATTTTATAGCAGCCAACGAGACGTGTGGGGGGAGGGGCGGTTTTGTTCGAAAGTAAATTATGTCGTATTTCAATCTTCTACTTCTAATAAACAACTAAATCAGATGATATTTGTCAAATTCTTAAAACACTTAATGACAGTTGTCAAAATTTTAAACCATTTTTGACATGTGTCAAATTACTAACCATGTTATCCAATTATATCTCTTATTAAATGCTTATATATTCATTTTCATATTAAATAATTAAATTAAATACAATATCTAATGGTTTTAGTTATACATTTTTATATTAATAATAATTTTTAATAAATTAAAAATCAAATCTTTATATTAAAAAATAGATTTTGGAAATAAAAATTATATAAAACAAATTTTCTAAAAAACAAAACCTAGAAATTAACAACAAGATCTTTACATAAAAAATAGTTTATAATACAATTCTTAAAATGAAATGTTAAAAAATAACATAATTCAATCATATTTTATCCTAAAAATCGATTTTTAAACCCTAAATGTTTATTCGCTACTATATAATATTTTTTATACAATCCGTGTAATATACGTGATATTAACCTAGTTATATATTATATCATGTCAATATTAAAAGACAAAGATCCCAAATAATTTAGAGAAAATTCCCAAAATGTCCGTTTAACCACGATTTTTTTTTTCAAAAATATCCATTTAACTTTTATTTCCAAAAACGTTCATCGTTTGTGGGCACCGCTCGTACTTCTCCTACGTCTAATAGACGCCGCCCGTACTTACATTGTACGTTAATTATTTTGGCATGACTAATGATTCCTCGATATGCAAACCAATTATTTGACATGAAGTAAGATTCCTCGATATAACGTGTTTCAAAATTCTATATATTTTAGGAAAATGAACCTTTTGACGAGTACTTACTATTTTATGAAACTTTATTTGGAGCAAACGCAATAAATTGCACTTTATGCGCAAACGATATGTATTAAGTGTTTAAACGTGTTTTTATAAACATACTAGAATTATTAACTTTATTAAATGAGATTTCATAACTATACTTTCCAAAAAAAGAGAAACTTTCTAAATATAGAAACTTTCCCGAAACGTAAACCTTATGACTTCCATACGTGACTTGTGTGAAAGCGTTACGATTAGAGTCGTAGGATACATGTTGGTGTCATACATACATTTAAGACTCATAAACGGACTAAACACAACAAACGTGTCACTAACGATTTGTCGAATCAACACAAGTCAACACACAAACACTCGGTTGAGCACATCGAAACTTGGAGTTGTATGGGATACAACACACCATAGAACACATACTCACGACCTATATGATTATAGGTGTTCACTAGCATGTTGCTAGCACTCGTTGTAGCGAACACTTAAACCGGAACTACTTTATCATGTGAGTTTACGGCCCCTTTTATCTTTTCTACCTGGGGGAACCTTGCAATCATAAACTGTGTTATAAACAAATACTTATTTTGATTACGTATGGACATGCTTTATCACTATATGTATATGTGCGGCACACATCACAACTCAAAGTCCTCAAAAACACGCCTCGGATCGTTAGTAGCACGGAGCGCCTAGCGTGGTAATCTTGGATAGTTTATTTGGGCCCGACAAGCCCCACCCATCGTGCGTGGGAGGCCAACCCGACTGGAGGTTGGAATGGGTGCAATATTGACCAAAACACTTTGCCATTGTCTTGTGATGAACATGGCGGGAGGCACACCATTAGCTTCGATACGAACCCACATATAATATAACTGTATTGACTAGCTATCAATCTATATTGCATTGTAATGATATGTAATTCAGCAACATTTACATTTAAACATTTGGTGTTTACTGCTTATGAAAAACATGTGCTCTCAACAACCTTTGTGTTGACCCTTTTACTCGCATGCTTTATCAGGTAACTAAGGCACGCACACAAGGATAGGATGCTAGTCTGGAGTCTCATGCATCTACTTAGTGTTTTAGGCTTTGAGAACATTTATCATTTTATTTAGTCATGTAATGCTAACTACTTAAAACGCTTCCGCAAACTATTACTCTCTATTGTTTGAAAAACCGTTTTAACTTAAGCTTCCGCAACTTATGAATTCAAATTGATTTGAAAAACTTTTACATTTACTTCCACAACTCTGAATTTACAAAACTATTTTATCCTAGTTATTGGATATACGTATGCAACCAGACATGTAGGTCTCGTAACTGTATAATCGGAGATTGCGATCCTGACAGTCGCGTCGCGCCCTCGCAGGTCGGGAAGGCTGGGGTACGACAGATCACGAATATTATGCATCGGGATTCAGAAACCAAACATTTGCTCTTTTACTTCATTCCTTAGATTGAAATAAACCTGGATTTTCTCGAATAGAGCACTGGATGAGTGGATGCTGATGCCAGAAATAGGTATAATGATTGCAAACAAGTTTAATGTCATCGTTCACTCCTTATCACTTGACGAATGGCATAACACGACATCCTTCCTACTATGGAATAGTCCCACATTAAATCTTCTACATCGGGTCGTTACAATATGTCATGTTAATGACAATCATTATATCATGCTACAACTAACAAGCGATTATCCAATTCCACTGGTTTGTTAATACTGCAAACATTTTGGAACCTACAACGCAGCATGAGAATCCATTTATATGAATCATAACAAATTCTAGTCAGCATGTACAACACGTATTCCTAGATTGAATTTCCAAAAATGTAATCTCCTCTTTAATTATTGTATTTCATGAGTGATTTGATATATTTTTGCATATAAATGACAAAAAGTGAAATTTACTCAATTAATTATAAGATTTTTGTGACATTTCGAAAACATAAATGACTATATCTTAAATTTAATGTAAACACAAAGGAGCGAAAAGGAAATTTACGGTTAACATTTGCATACGAGAATGATTAAAATAAAAAAAAATTATATGACCGTATAGAGCTATATGCTCATATAGTTTATATAAAACAGGAGTATAGGCATATTTTGAGCATACAGCTAGAAAAGTCACCTTGAGGTTCTTTGGAAAGCACCCAACAACAACCTTCGTTTTTCCCCGAATTTTTTCGTTAAAGGTACATGAATCTAACCAATATTGTTGTATTTTTATTTTTTGGCAATATGTCGATTACATTGGATCAAAACTCGCAAAATTTGAATTTTGTTAAATTATATGGCCGTATAGGGATTATAATGCTGGTATAGGTTGAACTTATACAGCCGTACAGGACCTATACAGTCCGTAAAGATTAATATGTTCTTCAATTCTTTGCATGTATACCGTTCGTAGAGGATATATACTGTCTATACTGATTATTCTATACGAACCGTAAAGGCCCTATACGACCGTTAATTTTTTTTATCATATTATGGCAGGTACATCGCATGCATGATTGTCTAGATGACGCAGAGGTTCTTCAGGCTCGGATGATGACTTCTCGAAGATTCTTTATTCACACCGATTTTTGCAGTTCCCTTGTCAAACAGACGCTCATCGTCACTTAGGTCGACTGATCACACGTCTGATTAAGGTCCCAAGGACGATCGATTACGACGTGTTTTGGCTTTGACACTCCCTGGAGGTGATTAATTGATGGAGGGGTCCTGCCTGTTGGGAATTATAGTAAGCATTTTAAACTTTTAATTAATAATATTAATTATAAAATCAGATTTTACGATAGTGGAAGCGATTAGGTTACACATTTTGTTTCATAAACAAAATTCCCAAATCCAGGAATCTGGTTACATACGAATAAACGAAAAACAACCATAGGGTGTTTAGAATTGACCTCAATGAAGAACTCCCAAAAACACACATTGGATTCGATAGTAGTCTTGCTAGATGACTTGAATCACGAACCACGATCTGTATCGCGTATCACCGCAACAACCGCGTGCTTCAAAACCACTTGTGGTGGCTCTTTGGTGGTGTTTGGCCAAAACCAAGAGAAGAGGAAAGGGGAGGTGTACGGCCAACAAGTGGGGAGAGTGAAAAAGTTCTAAAATTGTGGTGAAAATGTGGAAGGTTGGATCTAGTTTTAATAGTCAAAATAGATCCACTTTTTTAGGATCTTGGAAAACCAATTCGAAATTGGTTTCCCACCCTTTTATTTTACATATTAATTTAATTAAACTTTTTTAGTAATTAAACCATTTAATTACTACTCTCCATATTAATAACTAACAACTAGTTAGTAACATTTAATTAAATGTCTAAAGTTTAACAAATGAAACTTTATCAATTTAATTATAATTAATTATCACAATAATTAATTCCTCCAATATTATTATTATTATTTCATAAATAATAATAACACACCACCTTATATAATTCGTGAAATTGAATGTGTCTAAAACAAATTTTAGACATAATCACATTAGTATTTTCCAAAGTGTAACTCTTTGCATCGTACCCCGATAGCAAAGTTGATATTATCGATGATCAGACATCACATATCCAACACTGTCAGCATTTACTTTAGAGTTTTTCTCCACCTTTCACTTCGTCCCGCTCAGACCATAAAGGCTCGCAGGTGTCAAGAGCAGTTGCAATTTCGCCTTTGTGGAGGAATCCAGCGGATGTTGCTCCTCATTTTGGTGTCTTATTAGAATTGTACATTGAGGATTAGATCAAAACTGATCTCTATCTCCTAGATCGCCACGAGGAGTTTGATGATGTTTTTTCCTCATGGCCGCCATAGATCAATGATGCATCGTAGTTTGAAAAAGCCAGGGTTAGCACCATGCGATACTCCCTACACAGACATATTCATATGGTCTTAGCGTATACCATTTCAGGCGTCATTAAAGTCAGGAGTGGTACATCCAGGCTGACTTGTTTTATTTTCACTCCTTTTTTGCACATGCTAGTTGCAACCTAACATAGTGTATGGCTGAGGTTTAGGGATTCTTGATGCTGATGTTAAGGTGTCCATGACGTCATGTTACCGTCCTTAGAGAATTGGTCATGCGACGCTGACGGCTATTTGTATTGCTACAAACATCCCTTGGATAGGATTTTAGTTTTGTTTGCAAAGAGGTGTTCCTTGGGAGCCTTAAAGAGAGCATGAGCAGCAGCCTCAGCTAGGGCTGTAAACGAACCGAACGAACACGAACGATGCCTTGTTCGTGTTCGTTCGTTTAACTTTTAACTTGTTCATGAACGGTTCACGAACGTTTACCGAACGAAAATTTTTGTTCGTGTTCATTCATTAAGGAATTTAACTTGTTCACGAACGGTTCATGAACGCTAACGAACACATATTATTTAAACAATAAAAATCAACATTTTTAACCCCAAACAATGGAGATAATCATTTATAAATATATAAATTAAGATATTATATATGGTATTAAACTAAAAATAACTTAAGTATTATGGTATTAAACTAAAAATTAAAAAATAAACATTACATTTAATGAATATTTATAATAAATGAACTTAATCGAACATAAACGAACGTAAACGAACATGTTACGGAACGTTCACGAACACAAATGAACGAACACGACCTCTGCTCGTGTTCGTACCTTTAACTAAACGAACGAAATTTCTTGTTCGTGTCTGTTCGTTTATTAAACGAACTTCCCGCCGAACTGTTCACGAACTATTCGCTGAACGTTCGGTTCGTTTACAGCCCTAACCTCAGCCGCAGGAACAAGGAGAGGAGCAACATGCACATGCAGACCAACCGTTGCAACCTCCTCCATGAGGTCGATGGCTCGTTTTCAGAAATCATATAGTTCGGGATCTCTCTCAACTATTACATAGGATCGAGGATTTGGTTGCGTGGCAGTCTGACGTTTTGATAGCTTTAGCCACGCATTTAGGTGTTCATGTTCCACCACTCACACAGCCTCGACAGGACCATGATGCTGCTGCTGTTTAGTTTGTAATTTTTTTTAACTTTTGTTATTTCTGTGTGTGAGTGTATTTATATATTTCTATTTGTTATGTGATTATGTATTACTTATGTAATTGTTATATGATTATGTGTAATTTATGTGGTTGTTATATGATTGTGTATTGTTTATGTGGTTGTTTATTAATTTATATAATCAATTATTATGATTATTTTTAATCATCAAACGATTATGAAATTGTAATTAACTATTTTTTAAAAATATAGCAATGAAACTTATTTTTAAGCAAGTTTAGTCATAACATTTTTTAAAAAAAATATTAAATATGTCATACCAATTTATAAAAAAATTTCATAATGAAGCTTATTTATAAAAATATACGCACAAACTTATATAATTAAATGAATTCGTAAAAAAAAAAACAACAATTTAGTGTTTAGTCAATACATTTTTTCAAAAAATTAAATATGTCATACAAATTTGTGCATATTTTAAAAATATAGATGTACAAATTTATATAAATTAAATTAATTCGTAATAAAAGCGTACAAAAAATTTAGCGTTAAAATTGATTTTCTGCAATAAAAAACATCAAAAAAAGAAAATTAAAACTTTATACGGGCCATATAGACCCTATAAGGCCATATAAGTCGTCAACCCGATAGCCGATTAACATTTTTCTAACACAATAGTGCTATACGACCCGTATAAATGAAGTTTGATGTATGGATAACAGATGATGGTGTAGAAACAAGGGGGCCTAATTTGAAAGTAAATTTTTTTAAAAATATTAGTTTATGAAAACAAAAAGTATTTGCAAAGCAAGCGAAAATTTTGAAGTTTGTAGCAATGTGAGGCTACTTATTCAACAACACCATGGCGCCAACATGGTGGGGAATGGGGATACGACATATCTTCCCGCCACAAAATTTAAATGTGGGGCATTAGGACCCCTTGATAAGTAAATATTATTTAAGGTCATGCCTCTAACAATACATTTGTTACTTTTTTTTATTAGCGTTTTCTATATTTCGTAAGCATTTGTTGTAACAACAAAAGAAACTTATATAGTTAGCAACTTTTGTGGTACATGTTTGTGTTCCTGTAATTAGAATTTCAGTAATTTTTTTAACTTTTTAATAGATGTTTGTGTTTCGGTTAACACTATCTTTTTATATTTTTTTAATATTAAAAAATATATATAAGTAAAAATAATATGTTTTTTATTTGATTAATTTGACCTGAGTATAATATATAAATAAAATACGTGAAATTGACTTATTTGGTTTGTTGTTTCTTTTAATGAGAGACCTAATGTTTAAAAATGACTTTCAGGTCATAACAAACAAATATAAAAGTGTTATAATTTTAATAACAATTAACACAAGAGTAGTGCTAATATTTAAGAACTTTATAAAGAAAGCAAGAGGAAGAAATAGAGAATTGTATAACTTATGAAAGTGTATACAAGAGGTGTCTCTTTTCATCTAACTTAGGGGGTATTTATACTACAAAATCCACATTTATTTACTAGACAAGATTAACTATTTACTAGACAATATTAACTATTTGGAGCATGGTAGATTATCTATAAGTTTGACAAAGTGTGCATGCATTTGTTGACAAAGTGTGCATCCACTAGCTAACTCAAAGTTCTCTTGGTAAGATTAAATCATGTGGTAAATTACTAGCTTCATAACACTCCCCATTGGATGACACTTTATAAATTTTGGGAGCTTGAAGTACTGCCTCATTAAAATCTTGCTAAAGGAAAACCTAGTGAAAAAAACCTTAGCTAAGGAAAAAAGAGTGCAGTATGTGAGTAGCTCCCCCTCAAGTTGTAATCTGTAACTTGTTACATTCTCTGTACATGGCGCATGCCAATGTCATGAACGTGTTTTCTGAAAGTTGTAGTAGGAAGTGCTTTTGTGAAAAGATCAGCTGAATTGTTACTAGACTGAACATATCTTATATCAACCTGATTATCTTTGATAAGGTCCCTGGTATATGAAAAGAACCTTGGTGGTATATGTTTTGTTCTGTCACTTTTGATATACCCTTCTTTCATCTGCGAGACACAAGCTGCATTATCTTTGTACATAGGAGTTGGATTTTGGTCTTTCTCTAGTCCACAAGAAGTCAATATGTGTTGTGACATATGTAACACCCCGACCGACGGCGGAATCATCGGGATGCCACGAGGGATGTGTAGATTGTTCAAAAGCTCATGGGCATCTAAATCAAATCATCATATATCATTTAATCAACCACAATAATTACACAAAAATCATGTTCATCATGGATCAAATACATCAACTACACAAAAGATTTAGTTAAACTAACTAAACTCTAATCGCCAGAAATTTAGTTAATTAACTAAGTCCAAGAATCCTATATGATGATGATGTCCAAAATAGAAGAGATCATCCTCTTCATCCTACTTGTCTCCATCACCTGAAACATGTAAGAAAATCAAGTGTCAACTACAAAAGTAGTTGGTGAGTAATCATAAGTTTTTATGTTTAAAAATGTTTTAGTAAAAATGAGTTTGAAAGTTTATGCTTAAAAAGGGTTTTATAAAATGCTTTGTTTAAAACGAGTATAAAACTTATGATCTTCTTGAGAAAATCCATATGAATACCTGTATGAGATAATCCAACACACATCCATCAATTCAACAACCAAACACATACACAATCACATAACCACATAACCAAATCAATCATAGCCAATCACAAATAATCATAATCAAATATAAGCAATCAATCCACAACAAATCAACCAAACTCAATCAATCATATTCTCAATCAATGTTCGTGACTATACATGATTCCTTATGTATTTAACATAAGTTAGATACATGAATCATGGAGTGGTCGCTAACCACGTGACAATACATGAAGTCAAAGCAATTAACCGAAGTCAAGAGCAATACTTCACGGATGTGGAAACCCTCCACGTGACAATACATGAAGTCAAAACAATTAACCGAAGTTAAGAGTAATGATTCACGGATGTGGAAATCATCCACGTGACAATACATGTAATCTTTGTTATTGACCTAAGTCAATAACAATGTTTACACGGATATAAAGAAATAACAGATAATCCATTAATAATAATATTTCCAAATGTGAGTATCATATTGATAAGCAGGTATTAACCTTGTGTTATCAAAATAATATTTAAACCGGTATACATGTTTCACCTCCGAGTTTTAAAACCAAAAACAGTTTAAAGAAAGGGAGGTTATGAGAACTCACCTGAAGTCCTTAGATTTCGGGTTCTCGTATAATGCGCGCTCGCGTAGTTGAACTCAAGACCAACTCAATAATCTGTAATTAGTGTGATTTCCACCTTTATAAGCATAAGTGCTTCATACCCAATTAATGTCTATATTAGTTTACTTTTACCCGTTGCATTTGTATTAACTTAGTTTATTTATTCCAAGTCGAAATGGATTACCCAACTTCTTATAAGTATTCTTTATTAAGGATTTTTAGACTTGATAGTTGCTAATTATCCTAGTATAATGCACTTATTGTGATGTCACAAATATATCCTCACATGCATAATTGATTAGCTTAACCACCTTAATTTGGATTAGGGATTCTTTAACTCCAATATAATAACTTCTAACCATTAGATAATTACAATTCAAGTTCAACATAAATTTATTTCTTAGTTTATTAAAATCCAAGTTAAAAATAAGAAAGGTGGTGGTCAATATCATTCATGCATGCATGGATACATCCATATGTGCATCTACACTTATACATATATAAATATACATGCCTAAACACCGTGATCTTGTCCCTAGCCCCTTCGTTAACCCATGATTCCTTTTTATAACCTTAGGACCAGCGAACCTTTTTGGTTGCTGTCTACACTTATACATATATAAATATACATGCCTAAACACCTTTTTCTTGATTGTGAGTTTATTCAGCTCGCGGTAGTCGATGCACATCCGGAATGACCCATCCTTTTTCTTGACAAACAGGACCGGTGCACCCCATGGCGAATGGCTCGGGCGAATGAATCCTTTATCGGTAAGTTCTTGCAGCTGGCTCGCCAATTCTTGCAACTCCGAAGGCGCAAGTCTGTAGGGAGCTTTAGCGACTGGGTTCGCACCAGGTACTAAGTCGATCCGGAACTCAACTTGGCGTTCTGGTGGAAGACCCGGCAATTCGTCTGGAAAAACTTCTGGAAAATCTCGTATCACCGGAACATCTTCAATTCTCTTTTCTTTCTCTTTCTTCTCCACAATGTGTGCTAAGAAGGCTATACATTTCTTCCTAAGGTACTTATGTGCTTTAGTGCAAGACATCAGCTTAAGACCTTTACTAGCAGTTTCTCCAAATATTCTCAAAGTTTCACCCGAAGCTAAAGGAATACGAATATATTTCTCATGACAAACAATCTCCGCTCTGTGGGTGGCTAACCAATCCATGCCTATGATAACATCAAAGCTACCAAGATGCATAGGTATAAGATCAATTGGGAAAACGTGATCATTTAAGTTCACCGTACATCCAACGATAATAGTGTCAATATCAATAGTGTTTCCGTCAGCCACTTCCACGTTAAACGGTTTATCTAAGTATGTACGTGTTCTACCAAGCAAGCATTCAAAATCATATGAAACGAAACTCCTATCGGCACCAGAATCAAATAAGACAGATGCATAAGAGTTGTTGATCAGAAATGTACCGTTGACAACGTCCTGGTTGGCTTGAGCAGCTGGAGCATTCAGTTGAAAAGCCCGGCCTCTTGCCACCCTTTGATTATTCCCGGTCAACTTTGGGCATTGATTCCTGAAGTGACCCACTTCACCACATTCATAACAGGCTCTTGCCTGTGCTTGAGGTACCTGGCGAACGGGTACAGCTGGTATAGGTTGTATATGAGGAGCTGGCAGTGCAAGCGGTGCATGTTGCAACCTTTGTGCTTGCGGTGCACTCCGACAAACATTAGCAAAGTGACCAAATTTGCCACAGTTGTTGCAGACGCGACAAGGCAAATTTGTTGCATGATGATAACGGCAGGTATGACACTGAGGAGTGTTCCCAGTGAAATTCCTGGCAGTTGAATTGTTTGATGATTGCTGCGCAGACTTTGCAGCAGGTACAGTGACCATGAAGTTCCGATTCTTTCTCTTCTTGTTGCTGCTTTTGGACGAGCTAGCAGCTTCAGACTTGACTTCAGTTTTGACTTCTTTTGTAGTAGTCTTGGTGTCAGCCTTCTTGTGTCCCTTCCGAGTAAGAGTCCCATTCCTCACATGGTTATCAGTAAGAGTTGCAGATAGACGGATAGCAGCCTCCAGTGTTTTGGGATTACTCCCGTAGACCGTATCCTGAATCTGTACCGGCAGCCCGCCGATATACTTCTCAATCGCCCTTTCCAAGGGTGTCACCATATGAGGTACCAGTAAGCTATACTCATGAAACTGAGTATTATAGATGACATTCTCGCCACTATCTTGTTTGAGTTCCCAGAATTCAGTTTCCAGTTTCCTCATCTCGCTTCGAGGACAGAATTCAGTGGTCATCAAGTTCTTGACCTCAGTCCACGTCAGTGCGAGTGCAGCATCCACTCCCCTAGTTCGCTTTTCCCCATTCCACCAAGTCAGTGCTCTCTTTTGGAAAACACTGGTGGCATAGCGGACTTTCAGATTCTCGGGACATTCGCTGTTGATGAAGGTGTTCTCCATACTCTCGAACCACTGCAGCAGACCAGTGGCCGATTCAGCACCCGTGAATTTCAGGGGATTGCAGGAATTGAAGTGTTTGAACGTGCAAGTTGTCTGGTTTGCACCACCTCGATTCTGGTTAATGTTCTGGTTAGCCTGAGTCAGTTGGCTCACCAATCCAGAAATAAGTGTGGCTAACTCTTGTATGCCGGAGTTGGCATTACTGTTGTTAGCATCCCCATTGTTTGAGTCATCTTCGTTGTGACGGCGAGGCGGCATGTTTCTGAGAAATTAGAAACATGTTACTACCGTTTACAACGTAAGTCATACAAACAATGGTCAATTGAGTTTATTTTAAACAGTTAGGATTACATATAGGAACTATATTTATTTCCTATCTGTTATTTAAACTCATAATGTCTATAAATTTGCCTATTATTATTCTAAGTGTCCTAGTTGGTCATAACTAGTGTTAGCTAACTATTCCTAGGTCCTATACATTCCTCACCCTATACTAACACTGACAACCTCCCAATGCAATGCAACAAGCTTATATATAGGGCATATGCAGAGGTAGATCGCAATCTCCCCTACACCGTCCCACCACCGTTCCATTGCACCACGATTATGCCCTTGCTAGTGTGTAGAGTGCGTCATGCAGTTCACCATAAATCTCACTTCACAAACCTTATCCTTAGTAGGATAATTTTGAGTGAAGTGATCTCTAGTTCCCTTGGACTTTTAGGTTTGCCTAATGTCTAAGTTCACCTGACATGTAGGCTTGCCTATTTCTAAGTTCACCTAATGTCTAAGTTCACCTGACATTAAATTTCCCCCAATTGTCTAAGTTCACTAAAATCCATATTAATTCCAATGTCAATAATCATCATTAAGGGTTCATATCATCACGAAGTGCTCTTATTGTCACTAAGCGTTCATATCCTCCCTATAGTTTATTCTTGTCAAGTGTCCATACCATCACTAAGTGTTAGTATCATCACTATGCGTTTATATTATCATCAAGTGTCCATATTATCACCCAATTCCATATTTCATCATTAAGTGTTCGTATTGTTAGTCGATCCTATGCACCCTACGTGTCCAATCCGTGTGTTTCATAAGTGAATTTATAAGTGTTTATCAAGTGTGATCATCCAAAGTGTCAATCCAAACCAACCTTAACCAACAGACCATCAACATCCATCTCACAATAATTCCTAGTAATATCCTAAGTTCCTGACACTGACAGACCCCCGATATACTACAAATGGTATATGTATAGGGCATATGTAGGGGTCAGTCGCAACTGCCCCAGCCACCGTCCCACCACCTTTGTAGTATACCACGAGTATGTCCTTGTCTGGTGTTTACAATATAAACAGATAATTCCTAAAGCAAGTAATTCATAAACAATTTATTTCCTAAGCAAGTAATTTCCCAAACGGGTAGTTCCCACATTCTTCAATACTGACATCCACCTAATGTACCGTAAATGGTATATATATAGGGCATATGTAAGGGTCAGTCGCAACTGCCCTAGCCAACGTCCCACCACCTTTACGATACACCACGTGCATGTCCTTATCGAATCATTAGGGCACACGTAAGCAAGAAATCAATAAGCAGTATATATATCAGATGTATAACAGGAGTTCAATTAACATGTAATAAACACATAAGCATGAATCCTGAATATACTAACTAGTGTATGAATTTATTCATACTAGGGTATCCTACGGTTATAGACTAGGTCAACCATTTCTAGTAACCTAATTCCCTATAACCCAGGCTCTGATACCAATCTGTAACACCCCGACCGACGGCGGAATCATCGGGATGCCACGAGGGATGTGTAGATTGTTCAAAAGCTCATGGGTATCTAAATCAAATCATCATATATCATTTAATCAACCACAATAATTACACAAAAATCATGTTCATCATGGATCAAATACATCAACTACACAAAAGATTTAGTTAAACTAACTAAACTCTAATCGCCAGAAATTTAGTTAATTAACTAAGTCCAAGAATCCTATATGATGATGATGTCCAAAATAGAAGAGATCATCCTCTTCATCCTACTTGTCTCCATCACCTGAAACATGTAAGAAAATCAAGTGTCAACTACAAAAGTAGTTGGTGAGTAATCATAAGTTTTTATGTTTAAAAATGTTTTAGTAAAAATGAGTTTGAAAGTTTATGCTTAAAAAGGGTTTTATAAAATGCTTTGTTTAAAACGAGTATAAAACTTATGATCTTCTTGAGAAAATCCATATGAATACCTGTATGAGATAATCCAACACACATCCATCAATTCAACAACCAAACACATACACAATCACATAACCACATAACCAAATCAATCATAGCCAATCACAAATAATCATAATCAAATATAAGCAATCAATCCACAACAAATCAACCAAACTCAATCAATCATATTCTCAATCAATGTTCGTGACTATACATGATTCCTTATGTATTTAACATAAGTTAGATACATGAATCATGGAGTGGTCGCTAACCACGTGACAATACATGAAGTCAAAGCAATTAACCGAAGTCAAGAGCAATACTTCACGGATGTGGAAACCCTCCACGTGACAATACATGAAGTCAAAACAATTAACCGAAGTTAAGAGTAATGATTCACGGATGTGGAAATCATCCACGTGACAATACATGTAATCTTTGTTATTGACCTAAGTCAATAACAATGTTTACACGGATATAAAGAAATAACAGATAATCCATTAATAATAATATTTCCAAATGTGAGTATCATATTGATAAGCAGGTATTAACCTTGTGTTATCAAAATAATATTTAAACCGGTATACATGTTTCACCTCCGAGTTTTAAAACCAAAAACAGTTTAAAGAAAGGGAGGTTATGAGAACTCACCTGAAGTCCTTAGATTTCGGGTTCTCGTATAATGCGCGCTCGCGTAGTTGAACTCAAGACCAACTCAATAATCTGTAATTAGTGTGATTTCCACCTTTATAAGCATAAGTGCTTCATACCCAATTAATGTCTATATTAGTTTACTTTTACCCGTTGCATTTGTATTAACTTAGTTTATTTATTCCAAGTCGAAATGGATTACCCAACTTCTTATAAGTATTCTTTATTAAGGATTTTTAGACTTGATAGTTGCTAATTATCCTAGTATAATGCACTTATTGTGATGTCACAAATATATCCTCACATGCATAATTGATTAGCTTAACCACCTTAATTTGGATTAGGGATTCTTTAACTCCAATATAATAACTTCTAACCATTAGATAATTCACAATTCAAGTTCAACATAAATTTATTTCTTAGTTTATTAAAATCCAAGTTAAAAATAAGAAAGGTGGTGGTCAATATCATTCATGCATGCATGGATACATCCATATGTGCATCTACACTTATACATATATAAATATACATGCCTAAACACCGTGATCTTGTCCCTAGCCCCTTCGTTAACCCATGATTCCTTTTTATAACCTTAGGACCAGCGAACCTTTTTGGTTGCTGTCCTTAGGTTCGGCTACCATGTGTTACTAAGGTTCGGCCAACTCAGAGTAGGGTTCGGCTTCATCTGTTGGCAGTACAAGGTTCGACTAAGACCACTCAAGTTCATCTTTAATATGGTTCGGTTAAGTAGGCTTGGGTTCGTGGCCATGAGGTTCGGTGTCCCTAAGGTTCGTCACCTTAGGGTTCGTTCCTCACTAGGTTCGGTTATCCCATGCAAATTGGCCAAGGGTTCGGCCTTAGCAACCTCGGCTGATGGTTCGGCAGTCACAAGGTTCGGCCACCCTAGAGGGTTCGGCCCTTCAAAGGTTCGTACCCCACTGGTTCGTAGCTCAAAACCAACGAAGGCTCGTTGATCTGTGCGTGGGTTCGGCTGAACCTCACAGGTTCGCCGACCTGTGCTCGTTGCAAGCTGAACTTGATCATCTCTTTAATCAATATATACCTGTTACAGATCCATACCCACGACCCTAACCCTTTGTATTAACTCATTTAACGGTTTAACAAGGTCTTAGATCGACTATTACCACACTAGATTAAAGGTTCGCGATTTACACATAAACCGAATATAAAACCTCTGATTTACCTCGAAATGTAGATCAGATGCAGGGTTTCTTCGTATGATCTTGTTCCTCTCGATCTCCCGAACGCGTGGCCACCAAGATTTCGCGATTCCGTCGAGAAACGAAGGAGAGAAGCTAGAGAGAAGGTAGAGAGAGAAAGTGTGCTCGTGAATGTGGGTTTAGAGAGAGAGTAGAAGAAAGAAAATGAGGAAGAAGAAGGAACTTTCCTTCCTTTTATCGCGTGTAATCCCCGTGTGCTCGGTCCCGTTTTTATCGCGATAAAACAAAATAAAAACTCGGTTTTTCTCGTTAAACATATTTAAATATAAAGTGTTTAAATAATAATATGGTTTCATTAATTATCGTGATTTCCAAATACTCTTTGTCTCGTAACAGATATCGTTTAATACGCGTGAAATGTAACAACATGCTCGATCTTCTATCGTAACATATTTAAAACAATAACTCGTTTTAAATAAATTAGTTCTATTAAATTAAAATAAGTTTAAATAGTTTGTTTCATGAAATAAATTCCGTTTCGTTTCGTTAAATAAATATTTAAATAAATTAATTTATTCGAAAACATTTTAGGTTGTGATTCCTAATAAACGTTTTTAGTTTCTATTTATTAGAATGATACCGTTTGATAATATTTAATTATCTCGTCGAAACGCGTTACTCGCGTACGTATTCGTAAAGATCGTCACCTTTGCGAATCCGATGTTCGTAACGTATTTCGATTTGATTTATTATTTATGGAATATCGTTTCATTATATTATTCTTAATAATTATATTCGTGTGAATCGTCACCCACGCGAATACATTATTAAGTTAATATTTCTGAATCAATACTCGCGTTTAAATAATGACCGTAACCTCACATCGCGTATTTATTATTCCCATTAATTAATACATTAATATTATCATTTCCCAAACCAAAACCCACTAAACCCTAGTCACTGACACATCCATGATAGACCGAAATATGCATATATATAGGGCATATGTAAGGGTCAGTCGCAACTGCCCTAGCCACCGTCCCACCGCTATTTCGATAAACCATGACCATGGGTCCTTGACTACGTTTAGTAACCAGACTCCAACAAACTCCCAGTTCCATCACAAAACAATTCTCAACCAATAATCCTTCATCATCAGTAAATAAGTAACTGCAATAAACACTACGGGTCTGTGTAGTTGAATTACAACTAAACTTCCCGTGGTTTACGCGTATTTTAAATTATAATCATGTATACCAGCCACAGTGATAATATCAGTTATGTCAATCAATAATCTCATAATCATTAATAATTCCAAATCTTCAGTCGTAACAGTACAATCGTACGGATGTACGGACGTACGGACAACTGAAAGTACAGTGATGTTACAGTCTCCCCTAGTTAAAGGAATTTCGTCCCGAAATTCAACTTGGAGTGACCGTAGTAAATAAATGTGGGTACTTAAGCTTCATCTGATCTTCTCGTTCCCATGTGAATTCTGGACCCCGCTTCGATTCCCAACGTACTTTGACAATTGGAATTCTACTGCGTTTGAGCTGTTTGACCTCACGATCCATTAACTCCACTGGTTTTTCAACAAAGTGCATGGTATCGTCGATGCGAATGTCATCGAGTGGTACCTGAAGATCCTGATCAGCTAAGCACTTTCTCAGATTGGACACGTGAAACGTCGGGTGCACATTACTAAGTTCAGGAGGAAGTTCTAATTTGTAAGCAACCTTCCCGATCCGTTCAAGGATCTTAAAAGGGCCAACATAACGTGGAGCAAGCTTCCCCTTCTTTCCGAATCGAACAACGCCCTTCCAAGGCGACACTTTAAGTAATACCATATCTCCCACTTCAAACTCCAAAGGTTTTCTTCGTTTATCCGCGTAGCTCTTCTGTCGACTGCGAGCAGCTAACAGATTGTCACGGATCTGGCGGATCTTGTCAGTCGTTTCCTGAATAATCTCAGGACCAGTAATCTGCGAATCGCCGACTTCGGTCCAACAAATAGGTGACCGACATTTCCTGCCATAAAGAGCTTCGAACGGCGCCATACCAATGCTCGCGTGATAACTGTTGTTATACGAGAACTCAACCAATGGTAGATGGCTATCCCAATTGCCACCAAAATCGATGACACAAGCTCTTAACATATCTTCCAATGTTTGAATCGTTCGCTCCGTTTGACCATCCGTTTGAGGATGATAAGCAGTGCTAAGATCCAGTCTTGTTCCAAAAGCTTCATGAAGTGATTCCCAAAATCGTGCCGTGAAACGAGCATCACGGTCCGATATTATGCTTAAGGGAATGCCATGTCGGCTAATGATTTCATCAATGTAGATACGAGCTAACTTCCGCACAGGGTAAGTTTCGCGTATCGGTAAGAAATGAGCCGACTTGGTCAATCTGTCAACAATTACCCAGATACTATCTTTACCGTTCGCGGTCCGTGGGAGTTTAGTAATGAAATCCATGGAGATATTCTCCCACTTCCACATCGGTATTTCTGGTTGTAGTAACAATCCCGAAGGTCGCTGATGTTCTGCCTTGACTTTAGCACAGTTAAGGCACTTAGACACATACTCAGCAATATCCTTCTTCATTCCAGGCCACCAGTACAAGCCCCTAAGGTCTTGATACATCTTATCAGCACCTGGATGGATTGAATAACGAGACTTATGAGCTTCATCCATAATCAGCATCCTAAGATCACCCCTGTTCGGTATCCACAACCGATTCAAGTAATACATCAAACCGTCATCCTTAGTTTCCAATAGGATTTCAGCCCCGCAAGACATCTCATTTTTCAAGTTATCTTGAGCTAATGAGTGTTGTTGGGCTGTGAGAACATCATTACGGAGATTAGTGTGCACTCGGACACTATGAATCTGAACTTGACTTTTGCGACTAAGCGCATCTGCTACTACATTCGCTTTACCAGGATGGTAGCGAATTTCACAGTCATAATCATTTAACAGTTCAACCCATCTCCGTTGTCTCATGTTAAGCTCTTTCTGATTCAGAATATGTTGTAAACTCTTATGATCAGTAAAGACTACACACTTAGTGCCACAAAGATAGTGTCTCCATATCTTCAAGGCAAACACGACTGCACCAAGTTCCAAGTCGTGTGTGGTGTAGTTCTTTTCGTGAATCTTCAATTGTCTTGATGCATAAGCCACAACTTTTCCCCGTTGCATGAGAACACAACCGAGACCTAAGTTGGATGCATCACAATAGACTACAAAATCATCATTTCCATCAGGCAATGTCAAGACAGGAGCATCACAAAGTTTCTGCTTCAAGATCTGAAATGCCTCTTCTTGCTTTGGTCCCCACTCGTATGGCCTATTCTTCTGAGTCAAAGCAGTGAGAGGGACAGCAATCCTGGAGAAGTTCGATATGAACCGCCGATAGTAACCGGCAAGTCCGAGAAATGATCGAATCTCCGTGGGTGTCTTCGGTGTACTCCAATTCTTCACAGCATCAATCTTCGCAGGATCCACGTGAACACCGTATTCATTGACTATGTGCCCCAAGAATTGAACTTCCTTAAGCCAAAATTCACATTTAGAGAATTTGGCATACAGTCGCTCTTCTCTTAGGATCTCCAAAACCAACTTAAGGTGTTTCTCGTGTTCTTCCTTGGTCTTTGAGTAGATCAAAATATCGTCAATGAATACAATCACAAATTTATCCAAGTATGGCCTGCAAACACGGTTCATGAGGTCCATGAAAACCGCAGGTGCATTGGTAAGGCCGAAGGGCATTACCAAAAATTCATAATGGCCATATCTTGTTCTGAATGCAGTCTTGGGAATATCATCATCATGTACGCGAAGCTGATGATACCCAGACCTAAGATCGATCTTTGAAAACCATGCCGAGCCTTGAAGCTGATCGAAGAGATCATCGATACGCGGCAGTGGATATCGATTCTTGATTGTGAGTTTATTCAGCTCGCGGTAGTCGATGCACATCCGGAATGACCCATCCTTTTTCTTGACAAACAGGACCGGTGCACCCCATGGCGAATGGCTCGGGCGAATGAATCCTTTATCGGTAAGTTCTTGCAGCTGGCTCGCCAATTCTTGCAACTCCGAAGGCGCAAGTCTGTAGGGAGCTTTAGCGACTGGGTTCGCACCAGGTACTAAGTCGATCCGGAACTCAACTTGGCGTTCTGGTGGAAGACCCGGCAATTCGTCTGGAAAAACTTCTGGAAAATCTCGTATCACCGGAACATCTTCAATTCTCTTTTCTTTCTCTTTCTTCTCCACAATGTGTGCTAAGAAGGCTATACATTTCTTCCTAAGGTACTTATGTGCTTTAGTGCAAGACATCAGCTTAAGACCTTTACTAGCAGTTTCTCCAAATATTCTCAAAGTTTCACCCGAAGCTAAAGGAATACGAATATATTTCTCATGACAAACAATCTCCGCTCTGTGGGTGGCTAACCAATCCATGCCTATGATAACATCAAAGCTACCAAGATGCATAGGTATAAGATCAATTGGGAAAACGTGATCATTTAAGTTCACCGTACATCCAACGATAATAGTGTCAATATCAATAGTGTTTCCGTCAGCCACTTCCACGTTAAACGGTTTATCTAAGTATGTACGTGTTCTACCAAGCAAGCATTCAAAATCATATGAAACGAAACTCCTATCGGCACCAGAATCAAATAAGACAGATGCATAAGAGTTGTTGATCAGAAATGTACCGTTGACAACGTCCTGGTTGGCTTGAGCAGCTGGAGCATTCAGTTGAAAAGCCCGGCCTCTTGCCACCCTTTGATTATTCCCGGTCAACTTTGGGCATTGATTCCTGAAGTGACCCACTTCACCACATTCATAACAGGCTCTTGCCTGTGCTTGAGGTACCTGGCGAACGGGTACAGCTGGTATAGGTTGTATATGAGGAGCTGGCAGTGCAAGCGGTGCATGTTGCAACCTTTGTGCTTGCGGTGCACTCCGACAAACATTAGCAAAGTGACCAAATTTGCCACAGTTGTTGCAGACGCGACAAGGCAAATTTGTTGCATGATGATAACGGCAGGTATGACACTGAGGAGTGTTCCCAGTGAAATTCCTGGCAGTTGAATTGTTTGATGATTGCTGCGCAGACTTTGCAGCAGGTACAGTGACCATGAAGTTCCGATTCTTTCTCTTCTTGTTGCTGCTTTTGGACGAGCTAGCAGCTTCAGACTTGACTTCAGTTTTGACTTCTTTTGTAGTAGTCTTGGTGTCAGCCTTCTTGTGTCCCTTCCGAGTAAGAGTCCCATTCCTCACATGGTTATCAGTAAGAGTTGCAGATAGACGGATAGCAGCCTCCAGTGTTTTGGGATTACTCCCGTAGACCGTATCCTGAATCTGTACCGGCAGCCCGCCGATATACTTCTCAATCGCCCTTTCCAAGGGTGTCACCATATGAGGTACCAGTAAGCTATACTCATGAAACTGAGTATTATAGATGACATTCTCGCCACTATCTTGTTTGAGTTCCCAGAATTCAGTTTCCAGTTTCCTCATCTCGCTTCGAGGACAGAATTCAGTGGTCATCAAGTTCTTGACCTCAGTCCACGTCAGTGCGAGTGCAGTATCCACTCCCCTAGTTCGCTTTTCCCCATTCCACCAAGTCAGTGCTCTCTTTTGGAAAACACTGGTGGCATAGCGGACTTTCAGATTCTCGGGACATTCGCTGTTGATGAAGGTGTTCTCCATACTCTCGAACCACTGCAGCAGACCAGTGGCCGATTCAGCACCCGTGAATTTCAGGGGATTGCAGGAATTGAAGTGTTTGAACGTGCAAGTTGTCTGGTTTGCACCACCTCGATTCTGGTTAATGTTCTGGTTAGCCTGAGTCAGTTGGCTCACCAATCCAGAAATAAGTGTGGCTAACTCTTGTATGCCGGAGTTGGCATTACTGTTGTTAGCATCCCCATTGTTTGAGTCATCTTCGTTGTGACGGCGAGGCGGCATGTTTCTGAGAAATTAGAAACATGTTACTACCGTTTACAACGTAAGTCATACAAACAATGGTCAATTGAGTTTATTTTAAACAGTTAGGATTACATATAGGAACTATATTTATTTCCTATCTGTTATTTAAACTCATAATGTCTATAAATTTGCCTATTATTATTCTAAGTGTCCTAGTTGGTCATAACTAGTGTTAGCTAACTATTCCTAGGTCCTATACATTCCTCACCCTATACTAACACTGACAACCTCCCAATGCAATGCAACAAGCTTATATATAGGGCATATGCAGAGGTAGATCGCAATCTCCCCTACACCGTCCCACCACCGTTCCATTGCACCACGATTATGCCCTTGCTAGTGTGTAGAGTGCGTCATGCAGTTCACCATAAATCTCACTTCACAAACCTTATCCTTAGTAGGATAATTTTGAGTGAAGTGATCTCTAGTTCCCTTGGACTTTTAGGTTTGCCTAATGTCTAAGTTCACCTGACATGTAGGCTTGCCTATTTCTAAGTTCACCTAATGTCTAAGTTCACCTGACATTAAATTTCCCCCAATTGTCTAAGTTCACTAAAATCCATATTAATTCCAATGTCAATAATCATCATTAAGGGTTCATATCATCACGAAGTGCTCTTATTGTCACTAAGCGTTCATATCCTCCCTATAGTTTATTCTTGTCAAGTGTCCATACCATCACTAAGTGTTAGTATCATCACTATGCGTTTATATTATCATCAAGTGTCCATATTATCACCCAATTCCATATTTCATCATTAAGTGTTCGTATTGTTAGTCGATCCTATGCACCCTACGTGTCCAATCCGTGTGTTTCATAAGTGAATTTATAAGTGTTTATCAAGTGTGATCATCCAAAGTGTCAATCCAAACCAACCTTAACCAACAGACCATCAACATCCATCTCACAATAATTCCTAGTAATATCCTAAGTTCCTGACACTGACAGACCCCCGATATACTACAAATGGTATATGTATAGGGCATATGTAGGGGTCAGTCGCAACTGCCCCAGCCACCGTCCCACCACCTTTGTAGTATACCACGAGTATGTCCTTGTCTGGTGTTTACAATATAAACAGATAATTCCTAAAGCAAGTAATTCATAAACAATTTATTTCCTAAGCAAGTAATTTCCCAAACGGGTAGTTCCCACATTCTTCAATACTGACATCCACCTAATGTACCGTAAATGGTATATATATAGGGCATATGTAAGGGTCAGTCGCAACTGCCCTAGCCAACGTCCCACCACCTTTACGATACACCACGTGCATGTCCTTATCGAATCATTAGGGCACACGTAAGCAAGAAATCAATAAGCAGTATATATATCAGATGTATAACAGGAGTTCAATTAACATGTAATAAACACATAAGCATGAATCCTGAATATACTAACTAGTGTATGAATTTATTCATACTAGGGTATCCTACGGTTATAGACTAGGTCAACCATTTCTAGTAACCTAATTCCCTATAACCCAGGCTCTGATACCAATCTGTAACACCCCGACCGACGGCGGAATCATCGGGATGCCACGAGGGATGTGTAGATTGTTCAAAAGCTCATGGGCATCTAAATCAAATCATCATATATCATTTAATCAACCACAATAATTACACAAAAATCATGTTCATCATGGATCAAATACATCAACTACACAAAAGATTTAGTTAAACTAACTAAACTCTAATCGCCAGAAATTTAGTTAATTAACTAAGTCCAAGAATCCTATATGATGATGATGTCCAAAATAGAAGAGATCATCCTCTTCATCCTACTTGTCTCCATCACCTGAAACATGTAAGAAAATCAAGTGTCAACTACAAAAGTAGTTGGTGAGTATTCATAAGTTTTTATGTTTAAAAATGTTTTAGTAAAAATGAGTTTGAAAGTTTATGCTTAAAAAGGGTTTTATAAAATGCTTTGTTTAAAACGAGTATAAAACTTATGATCTTCTTGAGAAAATCCATATGAATACCTGTATGAGATAATCCAACACACATCCATCAATTCAACAACCAAACACATACACAATCACATAACCACATAACCAAATCAATCATAGCCAATCACAAATAATCATAATCAAATATAAGCAATCAATCCACAACAAATCAACCAAACTCAATCAATCATATTCTCAATCAATGTTCGTGACTATACATGATTCCTTATGTATTTAACATAAGTTAGATACATGAATCATGGAGTGGTCGCTAACCACGTGACAATACATGAAGTCAAAGCAATTAACCGAAGTCAAGAGCAATACTTCACGGATGTGGAAACCCTCCACGTGACAATACATGAAGTCAAAACAATTAACCGAAGTTAAGAGTAATGATTCACGGATGTGGAAATCATCCACGTGACAATACATGTAATCTTTGTTATTGACCTAAGTCAATAACAATGTTTACACGGATATAAAGAAATAACAGATAATCCATTAATAATAATATTTCCAAATGTGAGTATCATATTGATAAGCAGGTATTAACCTTGTGTTATCAAAATAATATTTAAACCGGTATACATGTTTCACCTCCGAGTTTTAAAACCAAAAACAGTTTAAAGAAAGGGAGGTTATGAGAACTCACCTGAAGTCCTTAGATTTCGGGTTCTCGTATAATGCGCGCTCGCGTAGTTGAACTCAAGACCAACTCAATAATCTGTAATTAGTGTGATTTCCACCTTTATAAGCATAAGTGCTTCATACCCAATTAATGTCTATATTAGTTTACTTTTACCCGTTGCATTTGTATTAACTTAGTTTATTTATTCCAAGTCGAAATGGATTACCCAACTTCTTATAAGTATTCTTTATTAAGGATTTTTAGACTTGATAGTTGCTAATTATCCTAGTATAATGCACTTATTGTGATGTCACAAATATATCCTCACATGCATAATTGATTAGCTTAACCACCTTAATTTGGATTAGGGATTCTTTAACTCCAATATAATAACTTCTAACCATTAGATAATTCACAATTCAAGTTCAACATAAATTTATTTCTTAGTTTATTAAAATCCAAGTTAAAAATAAGAAAGGTGGTGGTCAATATCATTCATGCATGCATGGATACATCCATATGTGCATCTACACTTATACATATATAAATATACATGCCTAAACACCGTGATCTTGTCCCTAGCCCCTTCGTTAACCCATGATTCCTTTTTATAACCTTAGGACCAGCGAACCTTTTGGTTGCTGTCCTTAGGTTCGGCTACCATGTGTTACTAAGGTTCGGCCAACTCAGAGTAGGGTTCGGCTTCATCTGTTGGCAGTACAAGGTTCGACTAAGACCACTCAAGTTCATCTTTAATATGGTTCGGTTAAGTAGGCTTGGGTTCGTGGCCATGAGGTTCGGTGTCCCTAAGGTTCGTCACCTTAGGGTTCGTTCCTCACTAGGTTCGGTTATCCCATGCAAATTGGCCAAGGGTTCGGCCTTAGCAACCTCGGCTGATGGTTCGGCAGTCACAAGGTTCGGCCACCCTAGAGGGTTCGGCCCTTCAAAGGTTCGTACCCCACTGGTTCGTAGCTCAAAACCAACGAAGGCTCGTTGATCTGTGCGTGGGTTCGGCTGAACCTCACAGGTTCGCCGACCTGTGCTCGTTGCAAGCTGAACTTGATCATCTCTTTAATCAATATATACCTGTTACAGATCCATACCCACGACCCTAACCCTTTGTATTAACTCATTTAACGGTTTAACAAGGTCTTAGATCGACTATTACCACACTAGATTAAAGGTTCGCGATTTACACATAAACCGAATATAAAACCTCTGATTTACCTCGAAATGTAGATCAGATGCAGGGTTTCTTCGTATGATCTTGTTCCTCTCGATCTCCCGAACGCGTGGCCACCAAGATTTCGCGATTCCGTCGAGAAACGAAGGAGAGAAGCTAGAGAGAAGGTAGAGAGAGAAAGTGTGCTCGTGAATGTGGGTTTAGAGAGAGAGTAGAAGAAAGAAAATGAGGAAGAAGAAGGAACTTTCCTTCCTTTTATCGCGTGTAATCCCCGTGTGCTCGGTCCCGTTTTTATCGCGATAAAACAAAATAAAAACTCGGTTTTTCTCGTTAAACATATTTAAATATAAAGTGTTTAAATAATAATATGGTTTCATTAATTATCGTGATTTCCAAATACTCTTTGTCTCGTAACAGATATCGTTTAATACGCGTGAAATGTAACAACATGCTCGATCTTCTATCGTAACATATTTAAAACAATAACTCGTTTTAAATAAATTAGTTCTATTAAATTAAAATAAGTTTAAATAGTTTGTTTCATGAAATAAATTCCGTTTCGTTTTCGTTAAATAAATATTTAAATAAATTAATTTATTCGAAAACATTTTAGGTTGTGATTCCTAATAAACGTTTTTAGTTTCTATTTATTAGAATGATACCGTTTGATAATATTTAATTATCTCGTCGAAACGCGTTACTCGCGTACGTATTCGTAAAGATCGTCACCTTTGCGAATCCGATGTTCGTAACGTATTTCGATTTGATTTATTATTTATGGAATATCGTTTCATTATATTATTCTTAATAATTATATTCGTGTGAATCGTCACCCACGCGAATACATTATTAAGTTAATATTTCTGAATCAATACTCGCGTTTAAATAATGACCGTAACCTCACATCGCGTATTTATTATTCCCATTAATTAATACATTAATATTATCATTTCCCAAACCAAAACCCACTAAACCCTAGTCACTGACACATCCATGATAGACCGAAATATGCATATATATAGGGCATATGTAAGGGTCAGTCGCAACTGCCCTAGCCACCGTCCCACCGCTATTTCGATAAACCATGACCATGGGTCCTTGACTACGTTTAGTAACCAGACTCCAACAAACTCCCAGTTCCATCACAAAACAATTCTCAACCAATAATCATTCATCATCAGTAAATAAGTAACTGCAATAAACACTACGGGTCTGTGTAGTTGAATTACAACTAAACTTCCCGTGGTTTACGCGTATTTTAAATTATAATCATGTATACCAGCCACAGTGATAATATCAGTTATGTCAATCAATAATCTCATAATCATTAATAATTCCAAATCTTCAGTCGTAACAGTACAATCGTACGGATGTACGGACGTACGGACAACTGAAAGTACAGTGATGTTACAACATAGATCTTAGCCATACACATTCTCTTGATGCTTCATGGAGTGCAATGACTTCAGCATGATTCGAGGATGTTGCAACAAGTGTTTGTTTCTGAGAACGCCATGAAATTGCGGTTCCTCCATTTATAAAGACATATCCAGTTTGTGACTTTGCTTTATGAGGATCAGATAAATAACCTGCATCTGCATAACCAACTAACCCTTCTTTCGAATTGTTAGGATAAAATAAGCCTAAATCAATTATACCTCGAAGGTATCGAAAAATATGTTTGATCCCATTCCAGTGTCTTTTTGGAGGAGCTGAACTAAATCTTGCTAGCAAATTAACTGCAAAAGAAATGTCAGGCCTTGTACAATTGGTAAGATACATAAGAGCTCCAATTGCACTGAGGTATGGTATCTCAGGACCAAGAACTTCTTCATTATCTTCACAAGGACGAAATGGATCATTTTCAACGTTGAGTGATCTCACAACCATTGGGGTGCTTAATAGATTTGCCTTGTCCATATTGAATCGTTTCAAGAGCTTTTCAGTATAAGTCGATTGATGGACAAGTATTCCATTATTCAAATGCTCAATCGGTAAACCAAGACAATATTTGGTTTTTCCAAGGTCTTTCATTTCGAATTCTTTCTTTAAAAGAACGATTGCCTCATGGATTTCTTTATGTGTCCCAATTATATTTAGATCATCAACGTATACAGCTATGATCACATATCCTGATGTTGTTTTCCTGATAAAGACGCATGGACAAATGAGATTATTTGTATAACCTTGACTTATCAAATATTCACTCAAGCGATTGTACCACATCCTTCCAGATTGTTTCAAACCATATAACGATCTTTGTAATTTGATTGAATACATCTCTATAGGTTTTGAACTTAATGCATCAGGGATTTTGAATCCTTCAGGAACTTTCATATAGATGTCACTATCAAGTGATCCATATAGGTAAGCTGTAACGACATCCATAAGATGCATTTCTAAATTTTTAGAGACTGCTAAGCTGATTAAATATCTAAAAGTTATTGCATCCATAACGTGAGAATATGTTTCATCATAGTCAATCCCCGGTCTTTGTGAAAAACCTTGAGCGACGAGTCTAGCTTTACATCTAATAACTTCATTATTCTCGTTTCGTTTCCGTACAAAAACCCATTTGTACCCTACTGGCTTAATAGCTTTCGGTGTAATAACAATAGGACCAAAAACCTTTCGTTTGTTTAATGAATCTAACTCAGCTTGCATAACATCTTTCCATTTATCCCAGTCATGTCTATTTTGACAAACACTAATAGACTTTGGTTCGAGAGTATCATCTCCATTCATAATATCACATGCTATTGAATAAGAAAATATATCATCAATATTTTTCATTTTATCTCGGTTCCATAAAATATGTGTGTGACCATAGTTGATTGAAATTTCTTTGTTGGTATCATCGACACCCTCTTCATGAGGAAGTTCGGTATTTATTGTTTCATTAATAACATTCTTTGTATGATTAACTCCCTTTTCGGAACCTTTTCTTTTTCGAGGATTTTTATCCTTTGAACCGACTGGCCTTCCACATTTTAAACGTTTCTGAGATTCATGAGCCATATTAATATTCATTTGGTTATTTGGAATCTCAATATGAGCTGGAGCATTAGCAGCTGGTATGTGAGATTTAGTGACTCTATTTGTATCAGTAAATGCATGAGGCAATTGATTTGCAATTTCTTGTATATGTACTATCTTTTGTACTTCCGTTTCACATTGTTTTGTCCTTGGATCAAGATAGGACAGTGACGGGACACACCAAGATACATTGGTTTCTTGTTTCTTATTTTCTCCCCCTAATGCTGGGAAAATTGCCTCGTTAAAGTGGCAATCAACAAAACGTGTTGTAAAGACATCACCTGTTAAAGGTTCAAGATATCTTATTATTGAAGGTGTTACATACCCGACATATATTCCCAGCCTTCTTTGAGGACCCATTTTTGTGCGTTGGGGTGGTGCGATAGGGACATATACTGCACACCCGAAAGTTCTAAGGTGGGAAATGTCTGGTTCATGTCCCGAAACAAGTTGCAAGGGAGAGTATTTGTGATTTGCACTTGGCCTTACATGGATTAAAGATCCAGCATGCAATATTGCATGACCCTAAACTGATAGAGGGAGTTTTGTTTTCATCATCAATGGTCTAGCTATTAATTGTAGTCGTTTGATTAACGATTCTGCTAAACCATTTTGTGTATGTACATGAGCAACAGGGTGTTCGACGACAATTCCCACAGACATGCAATAATCATTAAAAGCTTGTGATGTGAATTCACCAGCATTATCAAGTCTCACCCTTTTAATAATATAATCAGGGAAATGTGCTCGTAATTTAATAATTTGTGCAAGAAACTTGGCAAAAGCAATATTACGAGTTGATAATAAAGAGATATGAGACCATCTGCTTGATGCGTCTATTAGAACCATAAAGTATCTAAATGGTCCACATGGTGGATGAATTGGTCCACAAATATCTCCTTGAATCCTTTCGAGGAACATGGGTGATTCATTTTCTACTTTCACCATTGAAGGCCTCGTAATTAATTTCCCAAGTGAACAAGATGTACACATATGAATTTTATCTGACTGTGGGATCTTTTGATGTTTCAATGAGTGCCCATGAGTGTTTTCAATTATTCTTTTCATCATTATATATCCTGGATGACCTAATCTGTCATGCCATAAATTGAATGTCTCAAAATCACAGAGATTTTCTTTGACTGCCATATGTGCTTGAGGCACATTAATATGTGTATAGTGTAAGCATGAATGGAGCATTGGCAGTTTTTCCAATATATGATCTTTGCTCATGATATGCAAATACTTTTCTTTATTAACAGTCGTTGATTTCGTATCATATCCGTTATGATATATGTTTTTGAAACTCAACAAGTTTCTTGTTGATTTTGGGGAATATAAAGCATTTTCTATTAAGAGCTTCGTACCATTAAGTAAGATTAATTGTGCTTTTCCCACTCCTTCTATCAGGTCTGTAGGACCGGAAATTGTATTGATGGTTCCTTTTGTTTGTTTCAAATCACAAAAATATTTCTTAGATCTGAGTATAGTGTGTGTGGCTCCACTATCTGCTATACATATATCCGCTTCGTTTGTTTGACCTTGTGCTCCAATGATATTCATTTTAATTTTCTGATACGAAGAAAAATTAATAAGTTTATAGTATAAAATATTACGATAGTTTAACAAAAAGTTTCTTTATTCGAAAAACGTAAAACATTACATAGTACATTAAAACATGAGAAATACATCGATAATTAAAATATGAGAAATACATTATTCTTTCATCTAATCATAGTGGTCTGGGAACGTTTCTTTCAGATTTCCAAATCATTGATAAAGTCAGCGGCGTTTAGCTCAACATTCATATCATCAAAGTTATCCACATGGTTCACTTCCTTATCTTGACGTTTAATAGAGGCTTGGTATAGTTCACACAGATGTGGAGCCGTGCGACAAGCCTTTGACCAGTGGTTTGTACTACCACACCTAAAACAGGAAGTGCCATTGTTTTGGGACGTACCAGCTTCATTTTTGAACTTGTTATATTGGCTGGAATTATTATTTTTGTTGAGCGTGATAATTGTTTGTTCTTTGGTTTCGACCACGACCACGACCGCGACCACATCCACGTCCACGAGGATTACCTCAATAATTATTGTTTCTCATGAAAGAATGGTTGCGACCATTATAAGTACTTTTATCAAAATATCCACGACCACGGCTTCGTCCCATTTTTCGTCCAAAACGTTTATTGTCATCATTAGTGATCACATTTGCTTCTGGAATTGGTTGTGATCCAGTGGGACGAGCCTGGTGGTTTTTCATTAACAGCTCGTTATTTTTCTCTGCTACGAGGAGAAATGAGTTCAGGTCAGAATATCTTCTGAACCTTTGCAACCGATATTGTTGTTGCAAGTTTATATTCGATGCATGTAAGGTGGAGAAAGTTTTCTCCAACATATCTTCCTCGGTAACAATTTGTCCACAGAATCGGAGCGTTGAGCAAATTCTGAACAAAGCTGAGGTGTATTCATTCACCTTTTTAAAATCTTGGAACCTAAGATTGTTCCATTCATCTCTTGAAGTTGGGAGTAAAACTTCCATTTGATGATCAAATCTGCTTTGTAAATCTCTCCATAAAACATATGGATCATCACAATTAAAATATTCGAATTGCAACATCTCATCAATGTGTTTATGAAGGAAGACGTCAGCTTTTGCTTTGTCTTGTTCGGTACATTCATTTCCTTCTGTTATTGTTTCTAAAACACCCATTGATTTGAGATGTCTTTTGACATGTGCCGTCCATGGCATATAGTTTTCTCCGGTAACGTTAAGAGCTGGGAATTCAATTTTTGCGATGTTTGACATTTTTTTTTCTTGTTAAACATGAATAAATCAATTAAAAAAATGAATATTAGAATCCATATATATCAATGAGCACTGCGATACAATAAAGTGGTAAAGCTATGAAAAGATACGTAACTAGAAAAAAATTAAATTCTTCAGGTGAGAGTTGAGATAGAGGATAAAGAAACAAAATTAGCATTACGGTAACTAATAACAAAAGTGGGTGAATCATCTTCAAAAATTATCTTGAACAAGCTTGAGAGAATAAGATAATATGTTTTTTATGTGTTAAAAGAGATTGTTTATTTATAGGAAAAAATTTAACCGTTGATAACGGTTATATAACCCTTTTTGTAACGGCTATATAGTCGTTTACGAATATATGATCGTTGTAAGTGTATAAAAATAAAAAAATAGTAGATTATATGTTAAAGAATATGAGTAAAGAAAAAAAAATTGTTACCAAATATAAACAAACCTTAGCGTATATAATAAAATGTTAGCATACTAATATATGTTAATATCAATGTTAGCATAAAGTTGTTAGTATTGTTAACATTAAAATAAATGTTAGTATACATGAATAAATGTTAGCATATAAATGTTAGCATAAGAATAAGATGTTAGTATGCATAAATAAATGTTAGTAACATTAGTAAAAGTTAGTTGACATAAAAATAAAAGTTAGATACATAAATAAAAGTTAGATAGTTAGTAGTCCCATGATTATCAAATGTCCATAATAGTAAGTCTTGGATAATTATTTTGTTCATTATGGTTTATTAATAAAATGTTTACCTTTGATGGATGACTTGTGCTTTTAATGATTTTCTTAATTATGATTTAAGAACTTTTCGTGCTGATAACGTGTTATAATTTTAATAACAATTAACACAAGAATAGTGCTAATATTTAAGAACTTTATAAAGAAAGCAAGAGGAAGAAGTAGAGAATTGTATAACTTATGAAAGTGTATACAAGAGGTGTCTCTTTTCATCTTACTTAGGAGGTATTTATACTACAAAATCCACATTTATTTACTAGACAAGATTAACTATTTGGAGCATGGTAGATTATCTATAAGTTTGACAAAGTGAGCATCAACTAGCTAAGTCAAAGTTCTCTTGATAAGATTAAATCATGTGGTAAATTACTAGCTTCATAACAAAAAGTGGTTTGATTTACTTAATTATGCCAATTCTCACCCTAGGCCAGATCAAAGGTTCCCATTTTTAAGCTTCCTTTGTTTTACAAAAAAAATTTTAACCCTTAAATCAACCACCATTTAATTAACGAGTGGGCATGTATTAGTTTGATTTTAGTTTTCTCTATTTCTTACTAGACGGATTATCTTTCTTTGTCCCTTCACTTTTGAATACTTTTGATCCAACTTCCTTTTATAGCTTTTATTAATTAAAATTAATTTAATATAGAAATGTTTTTTTGAACGGCTAATTTTTGGATCACTGAAAGAAGACTGAAGTATCATTGTCCTATCAGCACTACCACCCGATCATATCCACCACCAATTCACAATTTTCGGAATAAACTCAATACTTTGAGAAATCTCCCTTGTGATATTCGAATCTAGGATCATTTGGTTTTTAAAACTTATCTCATCACCAAGATATCACTAGATTGTAATGTCTTTGGTTGACATGTTTAACTAACTAATAGTTTAATAGTCTAAGAAATTATTTTAAATGTGCGGTAAAACTGAACCTACATGATTTTGTACTTTACTAAAGTTGAAGGAATGGAGTGTTAATAGGAGTATAGGACATAACGCGCCAAGGTTAAAGAAGTAAATGGTTTATAGCATAACTATGATTTTATTATAATTTTAAGAAAATTACTAATTTCATGATTTCTTTGTTGTAATATATAGTTGTAAATGCTAATCTTTCAAGTGAAATTATATAATTATGTTTTATTACCAAAAATCTCTTAAAGAGATTATGTAATCGATTGTCAAATTTATATTTCAAAATTATGAATTCTATATCTTGGGTGGTGGACGGTAGACTTGTGACCTTTTTAGTAGAAAGTCATGGGTTAGACCGTTCCCGTGGAAACAGCGGGATCCCGCGGTAAGGCAGCCTCCGGCAGGAACACCGTCCCCCTCCCCGGGGGGCTCAAATTCGAGCGGCCAGCGTCCCCCGTGCCCCGCTTTCTCCTCTATTTTGTGATTGGTGGGGAAGGTTTTTGTGTGGCGATGGGGTAATGACGTGGCACAGTGGGAAAAAATTTTCAGTGGGGTGACCATTAAGAGTTTTAAAATTTTTAGTGAATTGACCATTAAAGGTTTTAAAATTTTCAGTGGGATGATGACATGGATGAAAATTTCAGTAAGGTGAGATTTCGTTAGGGTGAATATTATAGATGGTCTTAGAGTTTAGTTTATAGTAAATTTTGTTTTGTATTGAGGCATTATGCTTTTCAAGTTATAGGTTTTTTTCTAGGTAGATAAGTCAGGTTACCACACTATGTTTTTTGTGTGGAAATCTGATCTATTTATTAGAATTATCTTGGATAATTAGGCGTTTGTTCAAAAAATTTTATATTAGGTTGGCAGAGGAAAAATCAAAAATTGAAAAGAGCGCCATATCTGGTAAGCTTTTGCTTTCTTGACCATTTCCCTCATCATCGATTTCTTGGCGCCAAATTCAACATCGATATTCTATTTCTTTGTTGAAAAATTAAATAGAAATCTAAGATTTTAAAATTTTTATGTCTTCTTTAATAGCTTTTCTTCCACTTGTGTTACACAAGAAATTCTGTCATGATTCTAAAACAAATTCATATACCAAAACACTTAAGAATAGCGGGTAAAATATCAAGAAATCCGATTGCATACTATATATCTATAGGGAAAATGCCTAAAATGCTCAGCCTGATCAAAAGTTTCTTCAAAATAACCATTTGACTTTCAAATATTAGTTTTGTCCATATTCTGCACAAGTGCTGGCGCCTGTAAAAACCACTACTTAAAATTTGACACGTTTCTTATGTTGACATGAACGCATGCATATTCTGATTCCTGCCATAAGTTCTCAAATTTTGTCACGAGAGCCTGACTCACACTGACACTGAATAAAGTAGGCGTTCGCGTTTAAAAAAAAGCACCTCGGTACCCAAAATTCTTCACAAGCCCCCGCCTGACTGAACCAGCCGCCCACCTAAATGAACCAGCGCCTGACTGTTAAAAAAAACACCCGGTACCTGAAATTCTTCACAAATATCCGCTCGTGACAATAGTGTTAGTGTGGGCCCGACGCCCATGACAAAAATTGAGAACTTACGGGCGGAAATCAGAGTATACGGGTGTTCGTGCCTATATAACACATGTGTCAACTTTTAAGCGGTGTCTGTATAGGCGCCCGACAATGTACACACAGGGGTCGGTGCCCGTACAGAACATGGACAAAATTGGCATTTGAAAGTCAAATGGTTAATTTGGGGAAACTTTTGGTCAGGATGAGCATTTTGGGCATTTTCTATATATATATATATATATATATGATTAGGTTCAAGATTAGTGAGAAGGATTGTGGATTTGACAAATAACATTACTCTAATTTTATAAAAATGGTATTTTGGTCATTGTGTTTATTGTTTCAAGTTATTGTGTTTAATGTTTCATGTCATTGTGTTTAATATTTTTATCATTTTGTTTTATTTTTTATGTCATATTGTGTTATTTTGTTATTGTTTTTTTATGCATTAAATAAATTGTTCTTATTTTTTTTATGTTTTATATATTAAAAGTACATAATTGTGTTATTTTACCATTATGTTTATAAAACTTATAGTTTTAAAAAACATAATTTGTTTTTATTTTTTGAAAAATACATTTTCGTCATTGTATATATGTTTATGTCATTGTGTAATATATTCATCATTATGTTTTATCGTTAGAACATTGTGTAATATAATTATCATTGTGTGTTATGTTCAGGTCATTGTGTAATATATTCATCATTGTTTTTTATCTTCAGATGATTGTGTAATATAGCATCATTGTGTCTTACGTTCAGGATATTGTGTAATAGTCGTTATTTTGTTTATGTTAAGGTCATTGTGTAATCTACGCGTCATTGTGTTTTTACGTTCAGGTCATTGTGTAATATATACATTGTTGAATTAAATGAATTTGTTTTGTTTTATCATTATGATTTACATATAAAAAGTACGTGATTTTGTTGTTTCACCAATACTATTTTTAAAACTCATGAATTTATAAAAAAAATAGTTAGACACTACGACGACAAAAAGAAACACTCACAAATAAAAAGACACAATAATAGACAATTAGACACAATGACGCATTATAAATATAAGAGGTAGATGAAAACGTTTTTTTTAAATTTTTTTTATATAACAATACTATACTCGTTTTAAAAATAAAAAAATGTTCGTTTTTTTGGTGTAACTTTTTTTAAAAAATAATATTGTATATAAAAGTTATGACCGTTTAAAAAAATGGAGGGGACATGATAAAAAGTCAACAAAAGTGTCTATGACTAAAATACCCTTCTACTAACTTTTTTAATACAACTTTGATCTCAACCATTAAATTATATATCTAATGGCTCACAATCCTTCTCACACTTCTCACCAATCTAAGCATTTTTACTATAACCTCACTCTATATATATATATATATATATATATATATATATATATATATATATATATAGGGGATTATTCGAATGTTAACCATTCCTTATTGCGTTAACCGAATAACTACATTTTGTTAATTTGGGGCTCACATTAAAGTAAATTTAAAAGTTTAGATTTTTTCTTCCTTTTTTGTTAATGTAAGTGGGCCCTACGTTAGTTAAAAAAGAAAAAAAAACATATACCATTAGATTTATTTTAATGTATGCCCCAAAGTAATAAAATATATTTATTCGGTTAACGCAATAAACATGGTTTAACATTTGATCCTCTCCACATATATATATATAGATAAATAGATAAATAGATAATACTGATGGAAGCAGTAGAGGTGTTCAAATTCGGATATCTGAACTCTAAAAAAATAATAAAAATTAAAAAAAAACATCCGGATATCCAAAAAGCTGAAAAATATCTGAATATCCGAAAAAAATAACTATTTTGGATAGTTCGGATATCTGAACTATCCGAAATTTTTCAAAACTACTATCCGAATCCGAAATTCCGGATATACAGACTTTTGGATATCCTAACTTCCGAATATCCGAATTTTCGGATATTTCTGTTACGGATTCGAATACGGGGTTTTTTGAACACCCATAGATGACAGTAAACCACCCCAGAAAGAAAACATGGGTAGAGTAAGAGGTGCTCAAACCGGTTTTTATCACCAAACCGGTTCAGGTCTTAAACCGGTTTCAAGCTTTGGATAATCGAACCTATCAAACCGATTTGAATAATGAAAAAACCGGTTTGGGCCAAACCGGTTTTTAATTTAATTTTTTTTCAAAACCTATTAAAACCTTAAACTTTAATAAAAACTTAAACTAATAAAATCTTAAACTAATAAAACCTAAACCTTTAAAACCTTAAACTAATAATTAATAAAACCTTAAACTGATCAAATCATAAACTAATAATTAATAAAAACCCTAATAAAACCTTAAACTAATCAAAACAACTAATAATTAACAAAAACCCTAATAAAACCTTAAACTAATCAAAACATTTAATTAAACTATTATTTAACAAAACCCTACTAAAACCTTAAACTAATCAAATCATAAAATAATAATTATTAAAAATCCTAATAAAACCTTAAACCAATCAAAACTTATACTAGGGTTTGATTAGTTTAAGGTTATATTAGGGTTTTTATTTATTATTAGTTTATGATTTGATTAGTTTAAGGTTTGATTAATAATTATTAGTTGTTTTGTTAAGTTTAAGGTTATATTAGGGTTATTAGTAATTATTAGTTTATGATTTGATTAGATTAAGGTTTTATTAATAATTATTAGTTGTTTAGTTTAGTTTAAGGTTATATTAGGGTTTTTATTAATTATTAGTTGTTTTGATTTTTAAGGTTATATTAGGGTTTTTTAGTAATTATTAGTTTATGATTTGATTAGTTTAAGGTTTTATTAGGGTTTATTAATTAAGGTTTGAGAAAAGAAAATACAACATAATGAACAAATTGAAGACAACATAAATTAAATCACTTAAAGAGTTAAAGTCTTCAACAATTAAAATAAACCAAATCGTAAAACATAATGATGAAATACATGCATCTTCTTCACGTTTAATTTTCTTCCGAGTTAACTTGACAATATGCAGCTTCTTCCTCGTCGGTTATTCCTTCCGACAAACCTGCCTCGACCTCCTCTTGCAATAGCTCGCTCTCGTAATCCATTTCGCCTTCAAGTGGAGACTTATCTTGAACTCTTTCCGCCGCATCCAAGTAATCCTTCAAGCAAATCGACATCTTTACCGCCGGAGGAGTGAGTCTTGTTCTTCTTAGTGAAATGACCCTGGCACTAGTAGAAAAATGCCGATTCCGAAGCTACTGTAGAAGCTTGGACGCTTAGTAGATCTCGAGCTATAGCGGATAGGATCGGGAATTGGTCTTCCTTACCTTTCCACCAAGCCAAGATATCAAAGAACATACACTCTTGAGGAGTCATGCCCGACAAAAAGTCGGTGGCAATATATCTTCCAAGTTCACTACTTGGAGTATTGCCTCTTTGCCTTTTACTATTCTCGTTCATTAGTAAATTATAAAAAGCGATTTGTGGATCGGAACTACTAGAACTTGATGCTGCGTTTCTCATTGTTTGGTGTATGGTTGATGTTGTTCCATATTTTTGAACATAAACATCAAACATATTTGAAAGTTGTTTATTAAAATTTGTTTGTAATGTTTGCGTGTAAAATGGATCTTCATCATGTAAATCTAAATCGTAACAAATTTTTTCAAGTAAAGTTTCAACCCCCGCATCATTTACGCAAGGTTTTAAAGCGGCGGCACAATTAATAACCGGTGACATTTCTTTGAAATATTTTAAAAGTTTTGATTTCATTGGTGAAACCATATCACTTAAAGGTTTTTGTCTAAAAGAAAATTCATTTAATTTTGAACTCATTAAATAAATTTGGTTAAGTATCAAAGGACTTGTTGGATAATAAATACCGGATAAAAATGTTGTTGCGGTTTTAAAAACATGAAGCATTTTGGCTATTTGTTCAATAGTTTCCCAACCCGACGGATTAAATGCTTCAACCCGACCCTTTTGCGCTAAAAGATTATGGTAAACAATCAAGCTATCTTTTTGTTGTATAGCTTTCTCAAACATGTTACATGTCGAATCCCACCTAGTTGTTACGTCCCAATTTGGACCTAGGTATATAGATTTCGATTTTTTACAAAAACAACGATACATAGTACGTTGTTTGGTTGAGCTAAAAATGTCGTGTAACATTTGTTTAAATTTATCTTTTGTTTCTTCAATAGTTTTAATCTCGTCTTGAATCGCCAAATTAATGATGTGTGCAGCATATCGACTATGAAAAAAACACCTTTGCAAATAGGCTTATATTTAAAATTAGTTGTTGGACCGCACGCGTATTGTTCGACGCGTTATCAAATGAGATTGAAAATATTTTGTTTTCTAGTTTAAAAGTTTTTATAACTTTGTCTAAAACATAAAATAAATTCTCACCCGTGTAAGGATAGTCATATAACTCAAACGAGACCACACGTTTCATTAATTGCCACGTATCGGGTTGAACTCAATGAGTGGTAACACAAATGTACGAGTGGGTGAACCATGTGGAGCGGACCAAACATCACAAGTTAAACTAACGCCGGTTTGTAAGTTTTCAAAACCCAAAATAAGTTCATTTTTAGCTTTTTTTCCACAGTTTTAAATAATCTCTTCTAATGGTAGAACGACTTACGTGTGTGTAACGAGGTTGAAGAGTTTGTTGAATAAGTCGAGTTAGACGAGGGTTGTCGAAGTAGTTAAATGGCGAACTTTGTTGAATCACGAATTGCGCCATTTGCTCCCGAACCGCAACGACATTATAAGCGAAAATACTCCCGTCGTTCGACATCGTCGGTTGACCTCGTGCCGCTTCGTTCTTCAAAGCTTTGCAATATTTGAACTCGTGATGGTTATTTGAAGGGATGGAGAATGTAAGGGTGGCCACTCCTAGCGGCGATTTGGAGAAAGTCTTCGTTGTTGGTGGCAATTTCATTCATTTCTCCACTATTGATGATTCTATCACGTTAAATAATACAATAATCGAGAATGCATGTAATGGTGATGTCGGATAGAAGAAAACAAAATATGGGACTCTAAGATAGCTGAATAAAAATAGGAGTGAACATTTTATTAGTGTAATATGAAATCCGTGTTATGTTCATATAATATATAACGTATATATGGAAGATGGATGCTAAAAAGCTTGCGGAAATTCACGTGATCTTCGAAATCGCCACTACCAGTAAAGTTGGCTAATCTCCATGAAACCGCCACTACTTGTGGAGGCTAGAGTGAAATCACCACTAACATTACATACTTTCACAAATCGCCTCTAAGAGTAGCATTTTTGAATTTCAAAAGTTGCACCACCTAACACCCCTATATTCTTCATTCGAATCTTTTTCAAATCGCCTCTGCTAGTAGAGTTAAGCACAATTTCTAAAAAAAAAAAAAATTGTTTAAGCCCCTCTTATAATCAAATAATAACTTTGGGCATCATTTTACAAAAAAATCCAAATTTTCTATCAATAGACTTTTTTTGAACGACAAAGGGTCATGTCGTGTTACCTTCAGTTTTGATGATTGTTAACTAAAATAGATTCATCGATCGCCGACCGTGAAACTGTACCACTGATGCGCGGGAACCCCGTGAAATAGGTAAATCCTCGTTCCTCATTGGTTCAGAATCCGAGATTAAAATTAAAATTCTTCCCTACATCTGGTATCTATTAATGTGTCATCAGTGAGGCTTGAACCACCGTCTTCAAAAAGAAATGATCAAACCTTAACCATTAGACTAAAACTTTAACCATTAGACTAACTTTACTGAAGGGTGTGGCTAAATGTACACCCTTTTGAACTTGTCATACCCCCTCCCCTAAAATATTAAATATAAATTTGTTATAATCAACCCTTCAACTATATAACACAACCAAAATACACCAAATATTATTTTTACTTTAAATTCTACTAAACGTATCCCCTCTTACTTGGCATACCCTATACAAAATATAAAATTAAATTCATCCAAAATCAGATTTATTTGTATGAACCCTAGTTCCTCTTTGTTCAAATTCGATTGAACTGAGGCCCGATTGTTGTTACAAACATAGGGCTTTCGTTCCTCGAACAAAAACGAGTGTAATTGTATATGAAACACCTACCTTAGCTAACTAATTCATGTTCGTTGCTTGATGAACCGAAGTCGAACCGTCGGGTTCTTACATGCCTTTTTCTTGATTTGTGTTGAGATTGTGAATAGCTTTTGTTTACGCAGAGAGTTTCGCAGAGGTTAAAGGATTGTTTGGGTTCAATTAATTTTGAGTTTTATGCTCGTTTTAATAGACTTTGAGTTTGAGTTCGACTATGGTTATTTAAGCTTAGATTTCGTATTTATTTGATTTTTAAACGATGAATTGATGATGATAATGATTCTGTGATGTTTGAGTTTTGTAAAAACAGTCTCTCATGTTTTTGTTTAAATGTTTATGGATCTTTTTAGTTAATTAAAAACATAAGGTTTACTTGTATATATTTAAAAAACTTAAGGAGAGGGTACGACAAGTAAAAAAAATACAAGGACTTTAGATCAAAGATATCAATCTTTGCCTCTAAATCCTATAATGATCTCTGTGTGAGAATTTCAGATCAAGGATACTAAGAATACAGATCCTTGCCTCTGAAATCCTTAAATGCATATGTGTGAGAATTTAATTCGGTTTCTAAAATTATAGAAGTCCGATTCAAATTCTTTGACTCGATATCTAATCTTAGTAAAATGTCCCTAAGATCTTTCAAGCTTGATGTAGACTTAATGCTCACTTAAGTTACTTAGATCCTAAGTATCCTCAAGTCTATAGCACTTAGTCCTATTGGGTAGCTTAGGTTATAGTCTAGGTCATTAAACATTGGGTTTTTCCTAGTTCTCTACAACCTTGGCTCTGATACCAACCTGTCACACCCCTGCGCCGCGTGCGGAATCCACGGCGCGGTGACGTATGAACAGTTGAATCATGCACAAGTATTGATTAAGAACAACCACAATGGATTACTAAGTTGCATAATGTTTAGACAATTGTTTAGTTACAGACAGTCTATCTACCAAAAGAAAGACAACTACCGACCCAAAATATAGTTACAAAATAAGACTCCAAACAAGACAATTAAACATTTAGGATTTAATGAGTTTCTATTCCATCCTAGCATGTTTCTTCATCTTGTTCTATCTTAGAATGGTCTCCTTAGTTGTCCCTGAGAATGTCTTAAACCTGATTACCTGAAACACGTGAAAAGTAACTGTCAACTACAGACGTAGTTGGTGAGAACAATAGGTTTAAATCATTTGTAAACATGAGTATATGATATAAGACATAGGTAAGTTAAAGCAACATAAGATTCACACGGATGAGCTGCAACCCAAACTAACATCAAGTAAGAAAATGAGTGTAAACAGTCCAATCACTGTTTGCACGAGAGTCAACATATAATATCAAGTCCCAAACCACGTTTGGAGTTAGATAATGTGTCAACAGTTTTGATAAAACCATATGTAACCGAAATCTGCAGTTAGTTTATAAACAGATTTAAAAACTAACTGCAGCAATCGGCCTGCCCCAATGTGTGTGTCCGCTTTCCCTTGTTGTGATCACCCAGTACTAACGCTAATGAATATGATACTTGATGCTTTTACAAGTTTGTTTACAACAATAGACACCATGTTTCTGAACCTTACTTTAACCGGATGTGTTAATGCCTTATTTGATAACATGAATTGAAAACCTAGATTTAATTCCACGAATTAAATCCTTTGTTTTGAATACCATGAAATGAACCACTTGATTTGAATACCATGATGTGAACCACTTGATTTGAATACCAGGATGTGAACCACTTGATTTGATTACCATGATGTGAACCACTTGAATTGAATACCATAAAATTGTGACCTTGTGTAACAACAAGGTTTATAACCAAAGAGTTTATAAAATCCTTTATTTATACATTTGAGTAAATCGGTTACAAAACAGTTCAAAGATTCTTTATAAAACCTTTTTAGTGAAAAGAGTTTAATGATTGATAATTCCTTTAAAACAGTTGGTGAATCCCTAGGATTCGTAAAATGAACCCATAATGTTTATAAGAATACACACACCTTGTGTAATGAAATATGATTGTAAACGATTGGTTTGATCACGTGTTCCACCCCAAAACAGTTATAAAACAGTAAAAGAGGGGCTAAAGTTCTCACCTGTCTGCAGTAGACTCTGAACTATAACAGATAGCAAGTAGCAAACATGACTTCTAATTGTTTCCTATAACATTGTAATCATACATAAGATATAGGATTTATAATTGTATAGACTTTGATTCATTGATTGACTTGTGTTCCCTTGAGATTGATTATCACATGATAACTTGTTCTCATGATTATGATTGTTGTGAAAACTTGAAAGTTATGATTTGAATCACTTGATTGATCATGGGTCCAAGAAACGAATATGAAATGTTCCATTGTGCATAAATCTTATGCATAAAATGATAATTGTTTGAGAATTTGATAACCATTGATTACTATGAAATTTGATAAGATGATCAATTGTTTTAAGTCCTTGAGATTGTGAATTGATCTTCATGATCATTGTTAAGTTACAAACTTAACCCATTTATGATAAATTCACAATTGTCATAATCGAGGGCCTCACATTGGGCCTTAAGCCCATGAAACCATGAGGCTTAACAAAAGCCATGGGCCACTTAGATCAACAATGGGTCAATTGAATGTGCTATTGGGCCTACTAACTTGTTTATGGACCATGTAACATGCCAAAGACAAAATTGGGCCAACTTACAACTCTTAATGGGCCGAAAGCCACAATGTGAATCAAAGGAACTAACATGGGCCAAGGAGAATTGTTTTGGGCCAAAGGGAATGGAATTTAACTCATTCTAATGTGGCCAAGGTAAACAAATCGATTGGGCCAAAAAGTGTAAAGAGAAATGCATGTTGGGCCTCGGCTAACTATCTTGGCAGCGAACCTATTATGGTTTTTGCCTTAGGTTCGGCTAAGTAATACAACAAGGTTCGGCCCTAGGGTTGCTGCATCATGGGTTCGTGGAGCAACTAGGGTTCGCCATATGCAGCAACTAGGCTCGTGAAGGTTCGACATAGGCTAAGCGATTGCATGAAGGTTCGTAGCAACAAGGAGGGTTCGTGGTACTGCTTATGGTTCGGCAACATCACAAAAGGGTTCGGTGGTTCTCAAGGGTTCGCTGCATGCATGGTTCGGTCACATGGAGCTTCGTCTAGGATTCGTTGGCCATAACCATCAGAAGGGTTCGTTTATAGCTCATCAAGGTTCGTGACATGCTTGAGGATATGGCACAGGTTCGTGACTCGCATAGGGTTCGTGGCTGAGTAGGGTTCGTGTGGGTGATGATGATGATGGTTCGTCGCAAAGAAGGGTTCGTGAGGGTCCCTAGGGTTCGGCTAGTCGGGCAACGAACCATATGGGTTTGTTAGGGTTCGCCTCACACAACTGGTTCGGCCAAGGAACCCTAACAGGTTCGTTCCCTTGCTGATGTTGATGAGCGACTCCCGAACCTGTCATCTTCATCATCATTCGACATTCTTCCTTTGATCTAACCATTCCCATGCCTCAAATCCTCATCCCCGAACACTCGCAAGTGATTATTTCGACAGGTAATGTGAAAGAACCGGGTATAGATCGAGTTTTAACAATTACACATATGAAAACCCTATTTTTCAGATTTTTCAAGCTCCATTACCTCGAGATTGGCTGGATGAAGTTGCGAAATTCTTGTACTTTCGTGTAGAGGATGTCGGGGGCTTCGCGTGGACACCAAGAATGACGAATTTCGTTGAGAAATAAGCGAGTTACGCGCGTTTAAAGCTCGGTTTTTAGAGAGAGAAAGGGTTAGCCGAAAATTCTAGTGAGAGAAAGTGGTGTAGGTGAAATAAATGAGTATTTTAGCCTTGTTCAAGGCTTTTATAGTCCGGGTGGTGTTCGGGTCCGTTTCAGTCGCTCGGTTCGCGTTTCCGGAACGTAACGCGTATTTTACGCGGTTTAAAAATAAAAGAGTTGTTAAACTCATTTAAATGATGAGTTTCAAAATTGTAAAAATATAAAATAATTAATATAATTATTTTTTTACTCTTCGTGTGTTAACAGATCGTTAAACATTTACAATTACGTGTATACCCGCAATCGCGTACGTTTTTCGATCGTATTAATTATTTAAAGTCGTTTAATCATAATTATAAGTTCAACATTTGTATCATTATGGATCGTCACCCATAACTATACTCAGTCTCGCTTACGTATTACGATTCTTGTTGAATTAATTAATTGTTATAATATTCGTCTCAACACTACGCACTAACACTATCCTGTTACACCGAACGCAGTATATATATAGGGCTCACTCTCGCTGCCCACCACTGTTTCGATATAACAAGATACTGTTCTTGCCTAGTGAACTCGACTGTAAATAAGTAATACATACTTGTCTCAAGAAATAATGATTCTAACACACAAGCACATAATGAACACATGAATCACATTGATTTACTGGACATTGACACACACTGTTCTAACACTGTCTACGACTACCATAACTAAATGCACAAATGTTACAGTCTCCCCTAGTTAAGGGAATTTGTCCCGAAATTAACTAGCCGAAGATACTGTAAAAAGATGAGGGTACTTAAGCTTCATCTGGTCTTCACGTTCCCAGGTTAACTCAGCACCGCGTTTGCCCTCCCATCGTACCTTTACGATCGGGATACGGCTGCGTTTAAGTTTCTTGACCCCATGATCCATGATCTCAACTGGACGTTCTATGAATTGCATGTTGTTCTGAATTTGAATGTCTTCCAGTGGAATCTGAACATCATGATCTGCCAAGCATTTCTTAAGATTCGATACATGAAAAGTATCGTGAACATTGCTTAGCTCCACTGGAAGTTTGAGTTTGTAGGCTACGGGACCAATCCGTTCCAGGATCTCAAAAGGTCCAACGTACCTTGGTGCAAGTTTCCCTTTCTTCCCGAATCGGACAGCCTTTCCAGGGAGAAACCTTGAGTAAGACTCGGTCACCGACTTGAAACTCAAGCGGTTTCCGACGTCGATCAGCATAACTCTTTGCCGATCTCGTGCGGCCTTAAGCCGTGACTGAATGATTGTGATCTTGTCTGATGTTTCCTGAATGAGTTCTGGTCCTACGACCTGTGAGTCACCAATCTCGGTCCAACAGACCGGTGATCGACACTTTCTACCATATAGAGCTTCGAATGGTGCACATTGAATGCTCGTATGATAGCTATTGTTATATGAAAACTCAATGAGTGGGAGATGAGTGTCCCAACTTCCACCGAAGTCAATGACACAAGAACGAAGCATGTCTTCAAGTGTTTGGATAGTCCTTTCGCTTTGGCCGTCGGTTTGAGGATGATACGCCGTGCTAAGATTAACACGCGTTCCCAAAGCCTTTTGCAATGATTGCCAAAAGCGAGAAGTGAAACGACTATCACGATCAGATATGATTGATGTTGGAGTACCATGTCGTGCAATGATTTCGTTGATGTAAAATGTGGATAACTTCTCCATCTTGTAATCCTCTCGGATAGGGAGAAAATGAGCAGATTTGGTGAGTCGATCAACGATCACCCAAATCGAATCGTAACCTCGCGGAGTTCTCGGCAACTTTGTTATGAAATCCGTGGAAATTTGCTCCCATTTCCATTGAGGAATTTCAGGTTGCTGTAGAAGTCCCGAAGGTTTTTGATGTTCTGCTTTGACCTTTGAACATGTAAGACATTTTCCCACATACAGTGCTATGTCTTTCTTCATTCCCGGCCACCAGTAAGATGTCCTCAAGTCCTGATACATCTTGTCGGCTCCAGGATGAACTGAGTATCGCGACTTATGAGCCTCATCACAGATGAGTGTGCGCAATTCTTCAGACTTCGGAATCCAAATGCGGCCGTTGAGATATAACACCCCATCAGCTCGAGGTTCTAGTTTCTTCTCAATGCCACAATCCAAGTCTGTCTTGAGTTGATTGTCTGTTACTACCTGTTGTTGTGCAATGCGAATCAAGTCTTTCAAGTTTGGCTGTGTGTTGATCTCCATGGCTCTTACACGAATCGGTTTGACTGGTTCCTTGCGACTAAGAGCATCCGCCACCACATTGGCTTTACCCGGATGGTAACGAATCTCACAGTCGTAATCAGTTAGAAGCTCAACCCAACGTCGTTGTCTCATGTTGAGTTCTTTCTGATTGAGAATGTGTTGCAGGCTCTTGTGGTCTGTATAGATGACACATTTAGTACCATAAAGGTAGTGTCTCCAAATCTTCAATGCGAAGACCACAGCCCCTAACTCAAGGTCATGAGTAGTGTAGTTCTTCTCGTGAACCTTAAGTTGTCTTGAAGCATATGCAATGACCTTGTCACGTTGCATAAGTACACAACCGAGACCAAGATTTGAAGCATCACAGTAGACAATGAAATCGTCACTGCCTTCTGGAAGACTAAGGATAGGGGAGTTGCATAACTTCTGTTTAAGAAGTTGAAATGCATCTTCCTGTTTCTGTCCCCATATAAACGCTTGACTTTTCTGAGTCAAAGTGGTAAGTGGCAAGGCTATCTTAGAGAAGTTTGCAATGAATCTTCTGTAATAACCTGCCAAACCCAGAAATGAACGAATCTCTGTTGGAGTAGATGGGGTAGTCCAGTTCTTAATCGCCTCAATCTTCGCCGGATCTACATGTATCCCATCTTTGTTTATGACATGTCCTAAGAAGTGAACCTCCTTTAGCCAAAATTCACACGTTGAGAATTTAGCATAAAGTTGTTCCTCTCTTAGTAGTTCCAAGACTTTCTTCAAATGATCCTCATGTTCTTGTTCTGACTTGGAATAAATCAGTATATCATCAATAAAGACGATAACAAACTGATCCAAGTAAGGCCTACAGACTCGATTCATCAAGTCCATGAACACTGCGGGTGCATTGGTCAGCCCAAATGGCATAACCACAAACTCATAGTGTCCATATCGAGTCCTTAATACCGTCTTTGGTATATCCTCATCATTTACTCTTAACTGATGATACCCGGATCGCAAATCAATCTTAGAGAAGCTAGTTGCTCCCTGTAATTGATCAAACAGATCATCGATCCTGGGCAGAGGATATCTATTCTTGATTGTCAACTTGTTCAACTCACGATAGTCGATGCACATACGAAATGAACCGTCTTTCTTTTTGACAAAGAGAACCGGAGCTCCCCATGGAGAGAAACTCGGTCTTATGAAAGCTTTGTCTAAAAGTTCTTGAAGCTGACTAGACAGTTCTTGCATCTCAGACGGTGCTAATCGATACGGTGACTTCGCCACTGGGTTTGCTCCAGGGACGAGATCAATTCTAAACTCCACTTGTCGGACTGGTGGTAGTCCAGGCAAGTTTTCTGGAAATACATCTGGATATTCTTTGATAACTGGAACATCTCCAACTGCTTTCTTTTCAGGTTTCTTTTCCACTACATGAGCTAGGAAAGCATAATATTTCTTCCTCAAGTACTTCCTCGCCTTGATGCACGATACAATCTTCAATCCGCGGCATGGTTTCTCGCCGTAGACTATCATCGTTTCGCCGGACGGTAAGGGAATTCGGATAAGTTTCTCAGAGCATACGATTTCAGCATTGTTCTTGGATAACCAATCCATTCCTACTACGACTTCGAAGCTTCCGAGAGTCATAGGAATGAGATCGATGGAAAAGAGATGGTCATTTAATCTTAGCTCACAAGCATGAATTATGGAATCTACAACTATGGTCTTACCATTCGCTACTTCTACAGTATAAGGAGCAGTAAGTGTGGATAGTTGCATATTAAGCAAAGAAGCAGTATGAGTAGAGATAAAACTTTTATCGGCACCAGTATCAAATATGATAGGAACATAATGATCATTGATAAGAAATGTACCCGTGATGACTGCCGGCTCTTCACGTGCTTCAGCAGTTCCAATAACAAAAGCACGAGCAGCAGCGGTATTGTTGTTGAGTTTTGGACACTGATTTCTGAAGTGTCCCTCTGCTCCACAATTATAACAGGCCCTTCCACCTGTAGCAGCAGTGGTAGTGGTAGCAGTAGTTGCAGCAGCAAGATGAGTAGATCTACAAGTAGCTGCAAAGTGTCCCATACGCCCACATTTGAGACACTTCTTGCATGGAGTGTTGGGCAGATGATGATACTGGCATTTGGTGCAAAGTGGAAACTGGCCAGTATAAGGCTTTCTGGCATTAGCAGGTTGTGGCATAGCAGTAATTGGTGTGGCGTGAGTAGGTGCAGCTGCAGTCAACGCTGCAAAGTTCTTGATTGTCTTTTGCTTCTTCTTCTTGTGATGGTGCTGTTCAGGCTTCTTGCCCTCTTCAATCTGTGCTCTCTTGAATCCCTTTCGGGTGAGCACTCCAGACTTCACATACTCTTCAGTAAGAGTAGCACCAAGTTGAATGGCTGCCTCCAAAGTAGCAGGGTTATTACCCATAACAGTCCCTCTAACAACCAGGGGTAAGCCTTCAATATATTTCTCTATCCTGCGGGATAGAGGAGTAACCAAATGGGGTACCAGAATGCACAACTCATGGAATCGAGTTGTATACTTTGCGTTCTCTCCACTATCTTGCACCAGATTCCACATCTCTACCTCGAGTTTCTTCAGTTCATGACGTGGACAAAACTTTTCCACAAGCAGATTCTTGAAACCGTCCCACGGTAAAGCTAAAGCGACTTCGCGTCCTCTGGTGTTCTTCTCAGAATTCCACCAGGTGAGTGCTCCCTTATGGAAAGCGCTTGAGGCCATCTTGACCTTCAGATTCTCAGGACATCCAGTGAAGTCGAGAATGTCTTCAATGCTTTCCAGCCATTGCAGTAAGCCGGTAGCTCCCTCGGTACCAGAGTACTTAGGAGGCTTAGCATCGTTGAACTGCTTGAAAGTAAAGTTAGCAGTTCCAGCGTTAGTGGCATTTGAATTGTGTGCGGAATCACTGGTACTTCCCCGAAGATTCTGGGTGATATCAGTGACCATACCAGGAATCACATCCCGCATATGAACCGCGATAGCTCGAGCAATCTTGTTGATCTCATCATCATTACCACTTGTCGAGTCCCCAGCATTAGGGTCACGTCGAGGAGGCATTCTACGAATAGAAGCCGCAAGTGGGTCAGTAATGAGAAATGATACAATTGAACTTTCATGATAAGATCAGTAATATATCCATACTACTAGTATTATCATTCAATTGTAATATGATCCAGTACACGTATAAGTTATCAACTTATTTGCATACTTATCATGTGAATATGTACGATGTCCCATGATCTCTCCACCAAATCTACACACTGACACTTTCCCGATATACCGAAAACAGCTTATATATAGGGCTCACTCTCGCTGCCCACCACCGTTTCGATATACCACGATCATGCCCTTGCTAGCTTTTGGCAACACGTTTGTACTGATTTCCAAGTGTGTTCCATTGATTAAGAATCTCATGATCTTTGATCAACTTGAACTATGATTGATTCCATGATTGAACTATGATTATGTTATGTGTGCACCTACTAACAATTGTTAACATGTAGAACTAAATCATATGTGTGCTCTACATTTTTCTTGTTAAGCTATGTTAGTAAGTACTAATGATGTAATCACTTAAGAATTTCACTTAAGGTTTACATTTACAGAATGTTCACAACTTGATTGATTCACCATAATGTTTGGTTCGTCCAAGTTTGAATTGCACTATGATTTGATTCACCAATGATTGTTTCCCAAATGTTTGTATCCCATGTGTTTGACTAATGTTCCATGTTTCCAGTTGATCCCGAATCCTCCCTCCAAATACAAACGCCGGATTCCCCCTAACATACTGAAATAAGCTTATATATAGGGTAAGCTCTCACCGACCCACCACTTACCTCAACACATTAGCGTTAATCCGTCGTCTATATTTGGGGCTAAGATTCCAACTGTTGATTGATTATGATTGTTTCATGATTGCCTCTTGTTCTGTGGATATGTTTATGATTATGTAAACCATGGTTCTTAATTTGCTTGAAATTAAAACCTTAGGTTTTAGCATGTGTGTCCTAGGTTAATTAACCTAGGTTCTCAATACTTACAGTATCGAGTATAATGATCTCTTGTGAGAACTTCAACTAAAGAATATTGTTACACAGATTCTAAGTTATAAAGTTCCTATGATAATGAACACCTGATAATGATAACAATGATAACAATGACAAGGATTTCAAATCAAGATTCTAAATTAATAGTTCTTGACCTTTGAATTCCTATAATGAGCATGACAAGGATTTCAAATCAAGACTCTAAATTAATAGATCTTGACATTTGAATTCCTATAATGAATATGACAAGGATTTCAAATCAAGACTCTAAATTAATAGACCTTGACATTTGAATTCCTATAATGAATATGACAAGGACTTTAGATCAAAGATACCAATCTTTGCCTCTAAATCCCATTATGAATATGACAAGGATCTTAGATCAAAGATACTAAATTAATAGATCTTTGCCTCTAAATCCCATAATGAATATGACAAGGACTTTAGATCAAAGATATCAATCTTTGCCTCTAAATCCTATAATGATCTCTGTGTGAGAATTTCAGATCAAGGATACTAAGAATACAGATCCTTGCCTCTGAAATCCTTAAATGCATATGTGTGAGAATTTAATTCGGTTTCTAAAATTATAGAAGTCCGATTCAAATTCTTTGACTCGATATCTAATCTTAGTAAAATGTCCCTAAGATCTTTCAAGCTTGATGTAGACTTAATGCTCACTTAAGTTACTTAGATCCTAAGTATCCTCAAGTCTATAGCACTTAGTCCTATTGGGTAGCTTAGGTTATAGTCTAGGTCATTAAACATTGGGTTTTTCCTAGTTCTCTACAACCTTGGCTCTGATACCAACCTGTCACACCCCTGCGCCGCGTGCGGAATCCACGGCGCGGTGACGTATGAACAGTTGAATCATGCACAAGTATTGATTAAGAACAACCACAATGGATTACTAAGTTGCATAATGTTTAGACAATTGTTTAGTTACAGACAGTCTATCTACCAAAAGAAAGACAACTACCGACCCAAAATATAGTTACAAAATAAGACTCCAAACAAGACAATTAAACATTTAGGATTTAATGAGTTTCTATTCCATCCTAGCATGTTTCTTCATCTTGTTCTATCTTAGAATGGTCTCCTTAGTTGTCCCTGAGAATGTCTTAAACCTGATTACCTGAAACACGTGAAAAGTAACTGTCAACTACAGACGTAGTTGGTGAGAACAATAGGTTTAAATCATTTGTAAACATGAGTATATGATATAAGACATAGGTAAGTTAAAGCAACATAAGATTCACACGGATGAGCTGCAACCCAAACTAACATCAAGTAAGAAAATGAGTGTAAACAGTCCAATCACTGTTTGCACGAGAGTCAACATATAATATCAAGTCCCAAACCACGTTTGGAGTTAGATAATGTGTCAACAGTTTTGATAAAACCATATGTAACCGAAATCTGCAGTTAGTTTATAAAACAGATTTAAAAACTAACTGCAGCAATCGGCCTGCCCCAATGTGTGTGTCCGCTTTCCCTTGTTGTGATCACCCAGTACTAACGCTAATGAATATGATACTTGATGCTTTTACAAGTTTGTTTACAACAATAGACACCATGTTTCTGAACCTTACTTTAACCGGATGTGTTAATGCCTTATTTGATAACATGAATTGAAAACCTAGATTTAATTCCACGAATTAAATCCTTTGTTTTGAATACCATGAAATGAACCACTTGATTTGAATACCATGATGTGAACCACTTGATTTGAATACCAGGATGTGAACCACTTGATTTGATTACCATGATGTGAACCACTTGAATTGAATACCATAAAATTGTGACCTTGTGTAACAACAAGGTTTATAACCAAAGAGTTTATAAAATCCTTTATTTATACATTTGAGTAAATCGGTTACAAAACAGTTCAAAGATTCTTTATAAAACCTTTTTAGTGAAAAGAGTTTAATGATTGATAATTCCTTTAAAACAGTTGGTGAATCCCTAGGATTCGTAAAATGAACCCATAATGTTTATAAGAATACACACACCTTGTGTAATGAAATATGATTGTAAACGATTGGTTTGATCACGTGTTCCACCCCAAAACAGTTATAAAACAGTAAAAGAGGGGCTAAAGTTCTCACCTGTCTGCAGTAGACTCTGAACTATAACAGATAGCAAGTAGCAAACAGGACTTCTAATTGTTTCCTATAACATTGTAATCATACATAAGATATAGGATTTATAATTGTATAGACTTTGATTCATTGATTGACTTGTGTTCCCTTGAGATTGATTATCACATGATAACTTGTTCTCATGATTATGATTGTTGTGAAAACTTGAAAGTTATGATTTGAATCACTTGATTGATCATGGGTCCAAGAAACGAATATGAAATGTTCCATTGTGCATAAATCTTATGCATAAAATGATAATTGTTTGAGAATTTGATAACCATTGATTACTATGAAATTTGATAAGATGATCAATTGTTTTAAGTCCTTGAGATTGTGAATTGATCTTCATGATCATTGTTAAGTTACAAACTTAACCCATTTATGATAAATTCACAATTGTCATAATCGAGGGCCTCACATTGGGCCTTAAGCCCATGAAACCATGAGGCTTAACAAAAGCCATGGGCCACTTAGATCAACAATGGGTCAATTGAATGTGCTATTGGGCCTACTAACTTGTTTATGGACCATGTAACATGCCAAAGACAAAATTGGGCCAACTTACAACTCTTAATGGGCCGAAAGCCACAATGTGAATCAAAGGAACTAACATGGGCCAAGGAGAATTGTTTTGGGCCAAAGGGAATGGAATTTAACTCATTCTAATGTGGCCAAGGTAAACAAATCGATTGGGCCAAAAAGTGTAAAGAGAAATGCATGTTGGGCCTCGGCTAACTATCTTGGCAGCGAACCTATTATGGTTTTTGCCTTAGGTTCGGCTAAGTAATACAACAAGGTTCGGCCCTAGGGTTGTTGCATCATGGGTTCGTGGAGCAACTAGGGTTCGCCATATGCAGCAACTAGGCTCGTGAAGGTTCGACATAGGCTAAGCGATTGCATGAAGGTTCGTAGCAACAAGGAGGGTTCGTGGTACTGCTTATGGTTCGGCAACATCACAAAAGGGTTCGGTGGTTCTCAAGGGTTCGCTGCATGCATGGTTCGGTCACATGGAGCTTCGTCTAGGATTCGTTGGCCATAACCATCAGAAGGGTTCGTTTATAGCTCATCAAGGTTCGTGACATGCTTGAGGATATGGCACAGGTTCGTGACTAGCATAGGGTACGTGGCTGAGTAGGGTTCGTGTGGGTGATGATGATGATGGTTCGTCGCAAAGAAGGGTTCGTGAGGGTCCCTAGGGTTCGGCTAGTCGGGCAACGAACCATATGGGTTTGTTAGGGTTCGCCTCACACAACTGGTTCGGCCAAGGAACCCTAACAGGTTCGTTCCCTTGCTGATGTTGATGAGCGACTCCCGAACCTGTCATCTTCATCATCATTCGACATTCTTCCTTTGATCTAACCATTCCCATGCCTCAAATCCTCATCCCCGAACACTCGCAAGTGATTATTTCGACAGGTAATGTGAAAGAACCGGGTATAGATCGAGTTTTAACAATTACACATATGAAAAAAATTTTTCAGATTTTTCAAGCTCCATTACCTCGAGATTGGCTGGATGAAGTTGCGAAATTCTTGTACTTTCGTGTAGAGGATGTCGGGGGCTTCGCGTGGACACCAAGAATGACGAATTTCGTTGAGAAATAAGCGAGTTACGCGCGTTTAAAGCTCGGTTTTAGAGAGAGAAAGGGTTAGCCGAAAATTCTAGTGAGAGAAAGTGGTGTAGGTGAAATAAATGAGGATTTAAGCCTTGTTCAAGGCTTTTATAGTCCGGGTGGTGTTCGGGTCCGTTTCGGTCGCTCGGTTCGCGTTTCCGGAACGTAACGCGTATTTTACGCGGTTTAAAAATAAAAGAGTTGTTAAACTCATTTAAATGATGAGTTTCAAAATTGTAAAAATATAAAATAATTAATATAATTATTTTTTTACTCTTCGTGTGTTGACAGATCGTTAAACATTTACAATTACGTGTATACCCGCAATCGCGTACGTTTTTCGATCGTATTAATTATTTAAAGTCGTTTAATCATAATTATAAGTTCAACATTCGTATCATTATGGATCGTCACCCATAACTATACTCAGTCTCGCTTACGTATTACGATTCTTGTTGAATTAATTAATTGTTATAATATTCGTCTCAACACTACGCACTAACACTATCCTGTTACACCGAACGCAGTATATATATAGGGCTCACTCTCGCTGCCCACCACTGTTTCGATATAACAAGATACTGTTCTTGCCTAGTGAACTCGACTGTAAATAAGTAATACATACTTGTCTCAAGAAATAATGATTCTAACACACAAGCACATAATGAACACATGAATCACATTGATTTACTGGACATTGACACACACTGTTCTAACACTGTCTACGACTACCATAACTAAATGCACAAATGTTACAACAATATACAACACATTTAATGATTAAATATAATAAATAAACATAAACGAATGTAAACGAACACATTACCGAACGTTCATGAACACAAATGAACGATCACGACCTCTGTTTATGTTTGTTCATTTGACTAAACGAACAAAATTTCTTATTCGTGATCGTTCAGTTATTAAAGAAACAAACATAAACAAACTTTCCGTCAAATGGTTCACAAATTATTCGATAAATATTTGGTTCGTTTACAACCCTATGGCTAAGTAAGAAGGCATTATAGAGTCACAGGTGGTTCAAGCATTAATTTGGCTTTGTATCATCACACTGGTGAGACACTCAATTTAAAAATATAATTACATATATATATATATATATATATATATAGGGAATGGTTCAAATACTAACCCTCCTTACGGCGCTAACCCATTAACTTTGGCAAAAAATGGCCGAATCTTGAATTTTTTTTTAAACATCATTGTAACACAATTTGAACACCATGTTCAGTTTTGAGTTTTGGCTAATTCATCACCGTTTGGGCTCTTACAGTACTGTAGGTGTTTAAATATTTAAAACTTACAGTACTGTAGCAAAAACCTTACAACGATGATATTTTTTAAACGGTGATGAATTAGCCAAAACTCAAAACTGAACATGGGGTTCAAATTGTGTTACAATGATGTTTAAAAAAAAAAATTCAAGATTCGGCCATTTTTTGCCAAAGTTAATGGGTTAGCGCCGTAAGAGAGGGTTAGTATTTGAACCCAATCCTATATATATATATATATATATATATATATATATATATATATATAGGGGAAGGTTCCCCTAAAAAGTCTATTTTGCCTAAGAAGGCTAAGAAGGATTTTCAAAAACACGAAATCCGACCCAAATAAACTCCGATTGAATTCATTTTTACATCATTGGAACCGTCTTGTTGAACACTAAAACACAAACATTAAATTGTAAACAATAAACCCAAATATTAAAACCAAAACTTTAAAAACAAACCATAAAGCTAAAGATAAAACCTAAAAAGCCAAAACCAAGCCCTAAAATCTAAACTTTAAAAGTTGTTATTAAAACTAAAACTTAAAAACTAATATTGTAGGGTTCGATGAGACGATTCCAACGCCATCGAAATGAGTTCAATCGGAGTTCGTTTAGGTCGGTTTTTGAGGTTTTAAAAATCCTTTTTAGCCTTCTTAGGCAAAATGGACTTTTTATTTGATCTTTCCCCTATATATATATATATATATATATATATATCGAGTTATTTATCTACTTAATTTGTTTATTTTTATGCATTGGCTCACTAATAATGATAGTGCGTGACATGAAAAAAAAAAGAGTTATTATTATAAATATGACTTAAATAAAATTGATTTTTAAATTTTTGCTAAAAAATATGCCGCCAAGAAAAGAAAATATACACTTAGTTGAACATATTATGCACATACAAAAATGAAAAAGATCTAAATTTAATGTCAGTTTTAAGCACAAATAGAAAAAAAGTAGGGTTTATATAATATGATTTTTGAAAGAAGATCCTAAATTCTTCGATCGCTTTTGGTCTTCAAAACTATTGAGCACCTCTGTATGGATTCATTTAGTTAGAGAAAGTATCAATTATAGATTGTTGTTATAGGTAATGGGAGCCATGCTGATATATTGAGATGATATAGGAAATAATATCCCACTTAAAAATCAGATTTTATTGAATATGTTTGTTTGGTTGTTTATAGCGAAAAGGATATAAAAGACTATGAAAAATCACATAAACAATAAAATCTATATAATAAAAAGACGCAAAATTCTGTCTAATTAACTAGATAAAAAACTTTAAGATAAGAGCTATAAAGAAAAAAATATCTTGGTAAAGTAGATAATGAGTTTCATAAGGAGATAAAATTAAGCCCCAACATACATTAAACCTTTGGTGTTGGTGTGACATATATGTTGTCATTTACAGCATTTGTAATAATTTACGATAATTTACATGTATATTTAATATCTAAGTGCTTAGCGGATAACTCATTGATGGTGTCTCTTTAAGATGTATAACTGAACAAAAAGCTAAATTTTGTTGAACTATTTATTTAAATAACAGTTAGGAACGTTAAGAAGCTAATTAGCAAGGATACACTCATGGCAATTACTTTATTGGATATTTTTGTATGTTTTCATCGATAGTTAGAGGTGGGCAAAAAACCAGAACCGGTTTGGACCCGAACCGATGGGTACGGGCGGTTCCGGGTTCTCAAAGAAATCGGAATCAGAACTGAAAAAAGTGGAACCGGTTCCACCTTTACCCGGCTAAACCCGAACCGGAACCGGCCAAAAACCGGAGCCGATTAAAAAAAAAACTTGTTTGCCCATCTCTAACTATCGATGAAAACATACAAAAATATCCAATAAAGTGATCTTAAACCAATATCGAAGGTTGCATAATATTTTTTCTTTAATGTTTAGTTTACATTTCATGTTAGGCTAATTGATTGTAAGGGAAAGAATAATAGAGTTGGCCTGTTGGCCCAATTAGTCTGGGCTCTAACCTCTACTTACAACCTACAACTTGCAAGTTATTATTAGATTTTTAGTAAAGCTAGCAAAACGGATACCTAATAAGACATTGTAAGACATGTTTAATAAAAAATACAATATTTAATTATATATATTTTCTAAAATAATAAAAATTATGAGGCAAGACTTTATCATCTTTTTTTGCTACATAAAACATAGAAGTATCATGTTTAAATCATAAAACCAAGTGTTAAACAAGCCGTTTTCATGTTTTATATTTGCATTAATCGCATTGTCTTTAACTGTTAAACAAAATAATACCAGTTTTCTCAGCCCTAATTTTAAAGCAATCTAAATGATTTTAAAATTCAGATTTAAAAATTTTATTGTATATGCATATCTGTATTTTATTGATTTATTTATTTGTCTATATTGTCGTAATGTTTCTAAAATGTTCAACAAGTCCCTAAACGATTAAATACATGTTCAGCTGGAAATCATGTCGAAAGTATGTGTTTCATGTGATTACTCAAATCAAAGGGTGAGGCTAAATATACCCTCCATTCTGACTTTTATACTCCCTCCTCCCAAATATTAAATATAAATTTGTCAAAATCAACCCTTTAACATTATAACACAACCAAAATGCACAAAACATTATTTTCACCTTAAATTCTACTAAACATATATCCTTCTTACTTGTCACACCCCCTACAAAATATATAATATAAATTCATCAAAAATCAGATTTAATCGTATGAACCCTAATTCATATTTGTTCAAATTCGATTAAACTGAGGCCTGATCGTTGTTACAAACATAGTGTTTTAATTCCTCGAATAAAAACGAGTGTAATGTTGTATGAAACACCTGTCATATCTAACTAATTTGTGTTCGTTGTTTGATGAATCGAAGTCGAACCGCTGAGCTCTTACAGGATTTTTTCTTGATTTATTTAAGATTGTGAATAGCTTTGGTTTACTGTCACACCCCAAAATTCCCACGTGTGGTGTCAGTCCACATGGGTGTGACGTGGCCAGAATCACAGCTCATGGTCATATAAAACGACTCTATATGTGTTTCAAAATACACTGTTTGTCATGGAAGTTAATTATAATAGTTTGCAGCGGAAACAAAATGTTGGCACAACGGAAAAGTAATAAGTTGAGAATACAGCGGAAACAAGCTGTCAGACACTACATTGTTTTAGAATACATAATCATGCTAATGATTGTAATAGAGGTTAGAATGCACGCAAGACTCCTCATTAGTCCTACTCCATGTGCATCCTAACATTGTGCGTTTAGTTACATGCATGTCCAAATCACAATCCCAAGCTTCTAATCATCATTTTATCCTTCAAATAACAATTTCATATACATGCATGCTCATCTTTCATCATATATCATCAAGATATAACAAAAAGTTACTAAGATTAGAAAGTTTCATCAAAACTCATATTTTAATCATTTTAACAAGATCCATTCATGCTAAATCATTCTATCATCATCCATAAACCTATTTGAACATTTAAAATCATCCCATTACCCATGGATCATACATGCATGCACACATAATATCACAACTCATCATTTTAAGCAATAAGACATATACACAACATCTTGGATCGTCATAAATCACCACAGATCATCATCAATCATAGAAATATCAATAAACCCAGATTCAAAAGAGTGAAAATTCGTGCATGCATAGCACTTGTGCTTGCATGTGTGATTTAACACATGCATGTGTGTGTAATAGTGATATTAAGTCACAAGGGTGCTAGAACTTCCTTCTAATGCTTCTAGAATCCCTGAGATGATGATTTCTTTGCCTTAACAACTTCTAGACAGCAGGTCTCTGCAAGAACGAGATGGTGATGGTGGTGGTTTGAGCTCCAATGAATCTTCCAAGCCTTTTAGTGGTTCCTCCAAGCCTCCAAAGCTTCAAGGTGGGTTCTAATGGCTTCCAAAGGCTTCTAAGGGAGGTTGCAGGTGGTTGTGAGGGAGAAGAAGCCGAATGATGGCTGGTGAACTCGAGGAAAGTGTGTAGAGTAGGATAGAAATGATTTTCTTGGATAAATAAAGATTTCTTGCATGTTCCTCTGCCAGGCGTATCGCCTGACGGGTGCCCGTGTGCTCAGGCGTACCGCACGGGTGGCCAGGCATCCGAGGCGTCTCCTGTGTCACGCGCATCGCCCACGATCGAGACTTCGGGTCAAGCGTAGCGCCTGGCCCATTTAATAGGCCCAATAAGCCTATTTTGTTGTCTGGGGCCCGCTTTTGCCCGTTTCTCGACTGTAAGACTTCGTTTGAGCATCGTTTGGACTCTAATTACCAATTATTAACCATAATTGACTTGTGAAGTGTTTCTGTGACCAAATGTTGTGACGTTCACCAACTTTCGGGATTTTTGACACGTGTGTGCGGTTTCTCGATAATTCCACGAATTATCCTGTTGTGTGTCAGTGTTCGTACTGTAATGTCACGTGTCACTCTAAATTAAACAAATTCTAGTGCCACGTGTACGAATAGCAATTAAATAAGTATTTAATAAAATAGATTGCTGACCTGGATTTTACGGGGTGTCACATTTACGCAGAGAGTTTTGCAGAGGTTAAAGGAATGCTTGGGTTCAATTAATTTTGAGTTTTATATTTGTTTTAATAGAGTTTGAGTTTTCTCTCGACTACGATTATTTAGTCTTATATTTCGTGTTGATTTGATTTTTAAACGATGAATTGATGATGATGATGATGATAATGATTCCGTTTGTAGTTGTTTTAATTTTAAATGCTTATGGATCTTTTTAGTTTACAACTAAAAACATAAGTTTACTTGTATATATTTAAAAATCTTAAAAAGGGGTATGACAAGTAAAAAAATTACAAAATAGGGTATATTTAGCATAACCCGTACCCAAAACTACCAAAAGTATATAAAACTTGTAATTAATTATTTTTTGATATATCTAACATGGATCACCCATATTTAACTTTATTTAAAACCTACTCAATATAAATAATTATTTTAAAATACTTAATAATTAAATGTCAATATTTTATATTTTGCAATTCAGTAAATATCATGTTATGTGTTATTAAATTCTTGATATAAACGATTACCCAAAATAGCAAAAGTTTATGGTTTTACCTAGGGCTGTCCAAAAAGCTCGAAGCTCGAATTCGGCTCGTAGTTCGCTCGGATAAAGCTCGTTTGTAACATAGCCAGCTCGTTTTGTAACCGAGCCGAGTCCGAGCCAAGGCTGGCTCGGCTCGTAGCTCGCTCGTTGCTTGGCTCGTATGCTCGGCTCGTTTGTACAACATGCTATACTAAAATATAAAATTATAGGGTTACTTTCAATAATAAATATACTTTAGTATTATTTTGTAAATATGATAAAAAAGAAAAATAAAAAAATAAAAGAAAAGAGGATAGAAATATGAAATGAATCTTAATTTTCACGTGTTTCACTAATCCCTCATTCCTAAATCATATTCTTAATTCTCAATTCTACATATTTAGGTCTCTTTACTCTTACTTCTCAAACCATAAATCTCAAATATGTTGGAGCCACAGTCCTCACACAAGACGTTTCATGCACGGTTACAACCATTTGACGGTTGGTCTTAGCCACATGAAGGTCAGATCTAACGCGGTCACAGCCAGACGTCAGTCTGTCACAGACAGCCAGACATCTCTCGCATGTGGCCTTTGTAGAAGTTAGGACTTAATGGAGAAAACAAGCCGAGTTAAGATGAATGCGATTCAAATATTAAATTTGTTATGCAAAAACCAAGCCAAAAACGAGCCGAGATTTCAGGCTTGGTTTACAATCCGAGCTGAGCCGAGCCAGACTCGGTTTAAAAACGAGCCGAGTCCGAGCTGACCCCTGGCTCGGCTCGGCTCGGCTCGTAAACACCCCTGGTTTTACCCTCTTGATTTTTCCTAAAAAGCGATAGAGGGGGTTTCAAAGATTTCATGGCCGGTGGTAGCGCTACGGTGGTCTGGCGAAGTTGTTCAACAATTGTGTAGATAGTTAGGGGTGTTTAAATAAATTGGTATCTGAATCCGAAATTCAAACTTGAAATATCTGAAAACTTGGTATCTAATTCCAATGTTTAAAATATCATATACGAATTTATATATTGAAATTCAATATTCAAAATTTTCGAATATACGAACCATCGGATATCCGAAAATGAACATCCTTAAGATAGTGTTTCTCCACACACGTTCCTTCTTGTTCTTGAATCTCCACCACCAATGGGCAGTGGCGGAGGATTATTGGGGTCGGGGGTGCCCCAGCCCCAGGCGTTTTTCGGGTTAGAAGTCTCGATGTAATAGTTTTCGGTCGAAAAATTTTATAGCTATTGAGTCCGGCCCCTTCGGTTTTTCTTCCTAAAATTTCTTGGACCCTCTTGGATTTTAAAAAATAATAATAAAGTTAATCTTGTATTGTAAGTTTTAATATTACCTTTAAAGGTTCAAAGTGTTGATTTTTATCTCATTATTTAGCCAATTTTGAGTTTAAAGCTTGTTTTAACTTTAAAAATTGAAATGGATCTTAAAAACTAAAATGAGCCTTAACCATTAAACATTACCTATTACCTTTTGTTAAAAAAAATCAACAAGACCCAAATTTATATACCTGGTGAGTTGATTTCAAAAAGGGCTCCATAATAATTTTTTTTTGCTCTTGTCCGTCAACTAGGCACCGTGCGCTTCAAGGGCTTCAAATTGAAGCTACAAAATTTCAAATTTCATATAAAATTTCAACCAATTTTGAGTAGTTGAGTGATTAAATATTTCCAGTTTGGCTGCTGCTTCTTCTTCTTCATCGGTTCAGCCGTTGGCTGCTTCTGCTTCTTCATCGGTTCAGTCGTTCTTACTTCTCACGTTGTGCACTGACGCATTGTTAGTCTGTTACTACTTTTCCTTCTTTCTTCCAAGTTCCAAGATATAGGTTCAATTCTTTTTCTGCTTCACTGATTTGTCAAAGGATTTAGGTGTTATTGACTTTATTGATTAGATTTTGTGAATTGTGTGAATTTTTGTTGAAAATTTATGAGTTATTGGTTATAGTTTATTAATTAGTTAATTGTGTGAAGTTGAGTAGTTACATAGTTAACTATAAAATTGTTTTAGAATTTAGGATTAGAAATTTATGATTTGATATTTAAAATTGTTTGACCCGACCCAAATTAATATTTGTCGACCCGGATTTTTAGCCCGAAACATAACAATAAGAAAAAAATTTAACCTATAACTTTCAGCCCCCTTGAACATTTTTCCAAGCTCCGCCACTGCCAATGGGCTAATAATCCCATGTTGATGGTGTTAAAAGAACCAAGACCAAACCCATCACACCAATAATTATAAAGCCTCCTACTCTTTCTGAAGACAATTAAATGTTTTTGTTTTTGATAAAGCTGCCTCCCCATAAAAAAAGTTCTTAATTTCTGTACTATGCATTTTACATTTTACGATTATTTATTAATCTATAATCTATTAACAATATTTCCTTTTTCACAAATTAATGCATCTATTCACAAAAATAGTAAAGAGCAAATTTGTAATGTTCATCCATGAGATTTGGCCAAGATAACATTTTACATTTTTACGTACCAAAAACAAACTTCTAACACTTTACGATGCAATTCATTTACGATATACGTCTCATCATGCAAACACCTTTAAAAAGTTGATTAAAAATAGCACGTTAGTGGCGCAAAAAGATCATGAAAGTTATTTTGCTCTTCTTAAACATTACAGTATTAATTCATGATTAATCTCTCAAAATTTTAGGCACCTTAATTGTCATTTTGGTTGTAATTGGATTTCCAGGTTTTCACAATCCAATTGGTTCATCTATGCAGTTCGTCCAAACGAGTTTTAAGGTAACACATTGTGATTTGCGATTTTGTCATGCATGATGTTTATCTATTTCAGCAGGTAACCAATGATGTGAGGAATCAATCTTATTTACCAACCGTTAGTATAACTGAAGGTAGCACGATGAGACCCTCTGTCGTTCTCAAAAAAAAGTAACCGATGATGTTTGTCTCTGTGATCATCCGATTGGTTCAATTTTTTTTTCTTAACTTCCATTCTAATGCAGACATTAATTGTGTTTTGTCTCGATTTTGTCATTCACAGTTGACGAGTCTGGTGATGATGATGAAGTGTACGAGGAAGGGCAAACTGAGAATGAGTCTGATTACTGTCTGATGAAGAAGACATCACGAGGACTCGTATTATCTAGTTGATGATTTAGACGTAGAGGATGTAGAAATTGACAAAACATTTTAGGTCAAGTGTTGATCTCGAATTTGAAGATCATACTGAAGCTGCCCAGTTGTTATGACAATGCTTTGAATTTTGATCTTCATGATGTTTGAAATTGCTCGTGATGATATTTTGACCAAACATGAGGCATGTAAACCTGAAATAAATATATTCATACTATATAATAAGAGAATAATAATATGACACTTGATATTATTCTAGTCTATCCATATCATATTTATCATGTGACGTCTTTTTAGGCCATTCACATAATATATTTGACAAGTTTAAAGATTTGTTATTTAATACAAGTAAATCAAACTTCCAAATTTAAAATAATAATAATAATAATAATAATATTCATTTTCTTAATATATTACTCATTTCAAATTTCTCATTTTCAATCAATAATTTAAAAAATTCAAAATTTATAAATCTCATTTGTGTTGTTTGAAAAAGTATTTTGAAATTTATAAAATGTATTTTTCTTTTCTTAAAGACATAAAAAATTATACGTTATTTGTATATAACACGTGTAGATTAGGTAAACAATTATTGTATTTTGAGTTGAAATGAGTAACAATATAACATAAAATGAGTTGAGATGAGTAATACTTTAACACAATACGAGTTAGGATGAATAACTTATAAATTATGTGAATAACATGGATTCTAATGAATAAGAATAATTAATGAATGATATATTTGAAGAGAACATCACTAAAACTTATTCAATTAGACTATTTGTTTGGTTACAATTTAATATAACATAAACAAAATTGATGTTTTTTAAAATGACACATTTTAACCAAACTGATTTTCCTTAAAACTACTCTGACATGCACCTATCCTGACCCACGCCCGTTGGACCCGTTAGATAACCCACCCATTTTGTCATGCATAAGAACAAATTTAGATGTATTATATTATTATTATATTTTTATATATGAAATTTAGTTTGATTGTCTTTTTTAACATAACCCTACCAGATTCTACATAATCTGATCCGAACAAAAGAGAAAAAAAATTATTATATACCGATCCTCTAATAATTATAATTTTTTTTCGCCCCCATGAAAAAAAATTCTAGATACGCCACTTTATGATTGCTTTGTAATGCTTATTTTTATGAACATATGTGTAATACACATATCAATAGGCTACTTAATGTAATAAAGGACTAGATGATGAGTAGCCCAAATTAATCCCATCATTCTTATGAAAATAATGAAAAATAACAACAAAGTCACCCTCAAACAACTCCTAAAACCATATGAGAAGTTAAAACCATCCGAGCCAAGAGCTTGATCACCGTTACGGTCCAAAATGTCACTTTAGACCTCCTCCGCGGAGAATGGTCTAGTCAAACCATCCGCATCAGCAGATGAGATCAGGTTTATATTATAGCCAACCATCCAAATCTTTTTTTTTTTTTGAACGACAGTTAAACTGTCTCATCGTGCTACCTTCAGTTATCCTAACGATTGATAGCTAAGATCGATTCCTCGATCTCTGACCTTGAGACACGTGTGCCCCCAGATGCACGGGAACCAGATGGAATCCGTAAACCTTGCCCCCATTAGGTTCGAACCCGGGATTAAAACCCTGATTCGTTCCTTTACCTGGATATCCATTAAATTGTACCCAACAAAGTTAGAACCCAAGACCTCTACTTTGAGAGGGTGAACTTTTACCAGTTGAGGCAATTCTCCGGATATCCCGAATCTTTTATGTTTAGCAGTTCATCCCAAAGATCATCTTCAATTTGAACCGGCGATTCTTCCACAATGAACTTAATGGCATTTGTCTTAAAATTGAATTAAAATTTTATTTTTTTGGTTTATTATTAATTTTATTTTTATTTATTTAATAAATTAGCAGCAGCATATGAAGTTTTATTCGTTTTACTTTACATTATAAGATCATATGTTAGATCATATCTATATCTTAGTAGACACTTATCGTCTTGTGGTTAAATTTCATTTTATTTCACGCATCTCTTTCTTAATAAATAAGTAAACACATGTGTTTTTATAGGGTGCTCATTTTCGGATATCCGGATGTTCTGATAACCGAAATTATGGATTCGCATTTGGGTATAGAAAAGGATATCTAAACTAAAAAATAAAATATATATATATATATATATATATATATATATTTCGGATATTCCAATATCCGAAATATTCAAAAAATCATCCGAATATCCGACTTTCTGAAAAAACTATTTTCGTACAGTTCAGATATCAGAACTATCTAAATATTTCGATATTGGTTTTGTGAATCTTAAGTTCTGGATATCCAAACTTCCGGATATCCGAGTTTTTGGATATTTCGGGTTCGAATTTTTATTTTGGATTCAAATACGTATTTTTTTGAACACCCCTAGTCCTTTTACTATATCTTCATCGTTATTTTCACTTTTCTTGACCCTGTCAAAATAATAATGTTAAATAATAAAAAAAACTACATATTGGGGTAAGATCAATGTTGTCGAAACCGGACTGGACCGGGAACTAGGGTTCGATCGGCCCAAAAACCACATGTGAACCGCCCTCAAGGGAACCGGCCGGTTGAGCCGGTTCACCAGCCGGACCGGAAACCGGTTCACTGATCTGACCAAATTTGAAGTTTTTTTAAACTAAAATCCAAAGAATTAAACATTAAAATCAAACCTTGTATTATTTTAACATGATTATGTTTTTTTGAACATTAATTATGTTTTTTTATATGTGTATATAATTATATATTTATTATGTTATTCGGTTTTTGAATCCGGTCCGACCAGTAACCAGTTCAACGTCCGGTTCGGTTTTGAAATCATTGGGTAAGATTAAATAGAAACAAAATTTTGCTTAAAGATAAAAAAAAACACCTGTTTGTATATTATTTTTTTTTTCTGTAATGAAATTTTTATTGAATTTTTGTTGTTAAGTTTTTAAGCAAAATTATGTTTTTATTTGATCATTCTCTTACACACGCCCACATATAGATGGATTGTATCATATTAACACTTAATTTTAAAAATAAATTTTTAAATATAATCTTGTCTCTTCATTTTTAATTTTGAAAATAAATGTGTGTATGACTTTATATATATATATATATATATATATATATATATATATATGTTTGAATCCTTTGAAAACCCGATCTTAAAGAGAAAATCTTTAAACCCTACGTGAACCGTTAGATCAAAGTTATTTTATATTTTAATTAATTAATCAGAAAAAACATGTGGTCCACAATTAAAGTTGAATATTTTATTTGGGTTTTTAAAAGTAAATTTACTATTTTACCCTTTAAGGGGTATATTTGACTTGTCTCCTCTCTCCTCTCTCTCTCTCTCTCTATATATATATATATATAATTTATATATTTGATTTCCAGAATACTACACATGTGTAGTGTTTTATTTTTAGATTAATTTTTTTTAAAAAATATTACAACAAAAATATATAATTTTCATACAAAATAAAAAAGTCATATTTTTTTAAGAAACAAAAAATATGCACATGTGTATCAACCATATTCTCAACCACTATAAAAACATTACACATTTGTATTTTACATATGAAACAAACATTACACATGAGTAATTTTATACAAGAATATCAAAATTATCAAAACCACACTACACATGTGTAGAATAAAAATGTACAAATTTTACATAAAACAATACACATTTAAGATCTGAAAAACTACACATGTGTATTAATAAATATGTACAAGTTTTAATGCGTAAAGTACACTTGGTCAAAGCAACATCTATAAGATCTGGAAACTACACATGTGTACTATTAAAAATGTACAAATTTTACTACCTAAAGTACACCTTGTCAAGCAAGACCTATAAAAATATGAAAAAGTACACATGTGTAGTATTAAAAATGTACAAGTTTTACTGCATAAAGTACACATGATCAAGTAATACCCATAAAATCTGAAGACTACACATGTGTACAAAAAAAATGTACAAGTTTTTTAAGCACAAAGTACACATGGTTAAGCATGTGTTTGGACCACCATGTCACACCCCGAGCCAGCGGGAACGGATCCTGTTTTCCCGTCGGGCGGAAGGTTCTCGGGGCACGATATCGTTTGATAATCGAAATGATCAGATTGTTTACATAGCACATGATAATCAAATGAGAAATGCTAACATGACATGAAATAGAATTACAAAGTTAAATTACAATGTTTCCTCATAATTTAACTAAGTAAATCTAATCAAAAGAATCAATGAGTTTATATCTTGTATCTGTACAAGATATACAAAATATGATTCACTGTTTTGTCATCAAAAGTATGCAACACAAAATGAAGCTAGGTCTTCTAAAAGTCCACTAGCTTAGTCCTTGTAATCCTGGTGACTAAACCTGTTTATCACCTGAGAAAACATGTATTTAAACAAAATCAACACTAGGTTGGTGAGTTCATAAGTTTTGTAATTGAAAACCATTGCATTTATGCCAGTCATGTTCACAATGTTTCACACAAGTTGTATTGATAATTATTGATTTCCATGTTTCACACAATGTCCTCTCCATGGTTATATTTACAGATAACGTCTCATCTAGCCAAGCATGCTTATATATTGGGCATACGAAAGGGTCAAGCCCACACGCCATCCCACCTCATGCTCAACTGAATTTAACACTATCTGTAATACAACGATGGATACACATTTCATTTCACCCATGATTTCCCCGGTATGATTATCCCAACAATGAAAAAGGAAGAGATATAATTATCTCTGTAAGCTATTCCTTACGGATTAGCCCGGCATGTAAGATATCATTCCTCGATACCTAGAACAAAACTTAATAGTTTATGTAGCTAATCGTTACTGATTAGCCCGGCATGTAAGATAACCCAATAATTGACAAAGAAACGTAATTGTCTCTGTTAGATATTCCTTACGGATTAGCCCGGTGTGTAAGATATCATACTCGATATCTAGAGCGAAACTTAATAGTTTCTATGGCTAATCATTACTGATTAGCCCGGCATGTAAAATAACCAAATAACTGATAAAGAGACGTAATTATCTCTGCTAGCTATTCCTTACGGATTAGCCCGGTGTGTAAGATATCATACTCGATATCTAGAACGAGACCTTGTAGTCTCTGTGACTGTCAGTACTAACCAGTCCGGTATGTAAGATATCATACTCGATATCTAGAATGGGACATAATAGTCCCAGTAGCTGTCGTCCCTGACCAGCCCGGTATGTGATGTCACACCCCGAGCCGGCGGGGTTGGATCAAAGTCCCCGTCGGACGGAAGGTTCTCGGGGTGCGATATCGTGAGTGATAATCAAATGATCAGATTGTTTACATAGCATCAATGTTTAAGAATAACTAAAGCACAATCAAACATTAAACTAGGATTACAAAGTTAAATTACAATATCAATGTTCTGCAATTTAACTAAGTAAACCTATCAAAATAATTCCAATGTTTCTATCTTGTATCTGTACAAGATATCAAAAGTAGTTTGTGTTATCAACAAAAGATGTGCTTCGAAAATCAACTAGGTCCTCTATATAGGCCACCTAGCATGCAATCCAATAGCCTTAGCTTAACCCTGTTCTTCACCTGAGAAAGCATGTAAGAAAACAAAGTCAACACAACGGTTGGTGAGTTCATATGGTTTTTAAGTTTAAATTAGCTTTAACAAACCTCTTTCGGTAACAACCTTAATCTCATTAACATCACATGTAATATCCGATTCAGTATGCTTATATATATGGCATATGTAGGGTCGAACTTACCGCCCGCCCAGCCACCGTCCCACCACATACTAAATCGCATATGACATTGTTGTTAATGATAATTAAGCATTTTACCTACCAATCAACCCATTCCTCATCATAGCTTCTGTTTTCTGTTTCAAACTTTACAAGTCTATAGTATTCTTAAGTATTAGTTTCAAAGTATGTTTAACAAGCATCATAGTTTCACACGCACATAGTTTAGCTGTCTCTAATCTCATGCGTGAGTACAAGCTCTGCACTAGCAGAAGTTTAGCAATTACGTAGCTTACGGCTAGATACAAGCTCTGCACTAGCAGAAGTTTAGCCATTACGTATCTCATGAATTAGATAAGCTTAGTCTAGCAATTACGTGTCTCCTATATAAGATACAAGCTCTGCACTAGCAGAAGTTTAGCAATTACATATCTTATACATAGACACAAGCCATGCATACACAAATAATCCAGCAATTACATATCTCATATAAGCAGACAAAAGCTCTGCACTAGCAGAAGTTTAGCAATTACATGTCTCTTATAAAGATAATAGCTTAGCCTCGTCATGGTTTAGTTTCATCCAACAATTACATACCTCATATAAGTAGACAAAAGCTCTGCACTAGCAGTCGTTTAGCAATTACATGTCTCTTATATAGGTAATAGCTTAGCCTCGTTATGGTTTAGTTTACATGTATCTCAATGCGTAGGTACAAGCTCTGCACTAGCAGTCGTTTAGCAATTACATAGCCTAGGATTAGATACATGCACAATGTTTCATGCGCAAATAATAGTTTCAAACATATAGGTTCAAGTGTCCACACATAGTTTTATCATGAATTCCACATCAAAGCATCAAGTCTCGTGTTTAAACATATAGTTTCACAAGCATAAGCTTCAAGTCTCATGTTTAATCATATAGTTTCGCAAGCATAAGCATCAAGTCTCATGTTTAAGCATATCGTTTCATAAGCATCCAACATATAGTTTCAAGCCTCAAGTTGAAGTATAAGTATCAAGTTTATCGCTTTTCAAAGTATGTTAAGTTCCAAGTATAAGCATCAACATAAGCATCATGTTTATGTTAAAAAAAACATTAAATAACATTTCAATAGTTTATGAAAATGTTTAACATGCTTCTCAGTCCCGAAGTAAAACAAATAAGTTTGAAAAGGGACAATGAACTCACCTTATGTCCGAAGTGTTTGACTAAGTAGAATAAGAATGCACGCGCTCTTTGTTTGCACTTGTTATGATGTTCTCGCTCCTGTATTGATTTCATAATGTTGTAGTTTATAAGTATAAGTTTGTAAGGGTTTGTTGCGCGTGTAAGTGTTAGTCCTAAAGTTGACTAACACTTGCAAGTCTTGTTCGTTATCCGGTCCAGAATTCCATATACTAAATAATATTGTGTTGGATCTTTTTGAGTGTTTGACGTTCTTTCACTTATATTTAACTTATCTATCAAGCTTTCTAAATGATATGTTGAAGACTTGGCATCCTTCGTATAGAACTTTAACATCACCATTTGTAATGAATAAAGTGATGTTTCATGCACCATTTCTAACATTTATTTATGTTTTGAAATTCATTTGGAATTCATTGAGCCAGATAACCAAATATAGTGTAATTGGGCTTAGAATTTGTATGTTAGTGGGCCGGTTAAAAGTATTGAGCCGCATAGGATAAATTTGGTTAATCACTTGGGTTGAGCCGGTTATGGATTTTTGAACCTATTATTGGGCCTAACCAATTTCACGTGAATCGACCCAATACTCGTTAGATCGATCCATATGTCTTTGGGCCGCAATAGCCTAGTGGGCCGCCTAGATGGACTTGGGCCGAGACCATCCTAAAGGGCCAAAGAAACAAATTGGGTCGAGTGGATTCCTTGCCTTGGGGCGTAGGGTTGGGCTTAAACAAGAAAAATGGGTCGATAATGGGCTGAACAATTGGGCCAGAATATTCCTATTGGGCCGAGAAGTTTCATTGGGCCGAGAGGGGTTCTATGGCTAAAACAGTGTGTTGGTCAATCAATTGGACTGAATAGGTGTGTTGTTGGGCCTGTTTTGTTGATATTGGCCCATCAAAAGTCTGTATTGCCGTTCAAGAAATAAAGAAACCGAATGGTTCCAACGAACCTTCATAGGGTTCGTGAGTCTCGAATAGGTTCGGCCATATTTTTAAGGAGCATAGGTTCGTCCGTGGGTAGTGGCACAAGGTTCGGTTATGTGGTGATCAGTACAAGGTTCGGCCACCTATGTTGCATTCCAAGGTTCGGCGGCACTTGCAGGTTCGCCTCCGAAAGACTCGGTGGTTCCATGGCTAGGTTCGTGACTTGCCAATAGGTTCGCTATTATGGGAGGTTCGAGGCAAGCAGGTTTGTGAACTCATGCAAGGTTCGTTTATGCCGGAGAGTTCGTCGGTCCTGGGTTCGCGGTTAACAACATCAGGTTCGGCTGTTGCATGGCGAACCCTAGGTTCGTCGAAGATGCTAGGTTCGGACGTAGGTGGTGGATTCGCCTAAGTCATATAAGGTTCGGGGAACAGGAACAAGGGTTCGTGGCTAGCTGGCATGTGGGGTTCGGCCGATCTGCATTTCGATCCTCACGAACCTGCAACTCTCATCATCATCCAACCCTAGACCTTTACAGTGTTACTGCCATGGTAAGGGGATACTAACGAATGAATTTCGAGGGTGTAGAGCGTACGAGGTAGGGTTCTAACAGGTTTACATAAGTGGGTTGAAACAACAACTAAAAACCCTATTTTTCAGCCATTTCTTTCGATTATACCTCGATTTCAGCCGGATAAAACAGTAGATCTGTTGTACTTCCTTGTAGAGGGCTTCAAGATGGTCGTTTAGGCTCCAAGAACATGTGATTTGGTCACCGATTGAGTGAGATATGAAGCTTCAAAGTGTAGAAATGGTGGAAATTTTAGAGAGAGAAAGAAAACGGGAGAGAGAGTGTAGAGAGAGAGGGAATGTGTAATAAATGAGAAAATCATCTCATTTAGGGTTTATATACCCCGGGGGTATTCGGGTTCGTTTCGGTTGCTTGGTTCGAAATTTTATCGCGTATCCGGGTTGTTACGCGCGTTTGTCGTAAATTAACTAAAAAGAGTTTATTTTAACGATTTGAATGTTATTTATTTCTAGTAATCAATTTAAATATCATTTTAGTAGTTTATTCATTGAATTATATATTTTTACACGTTTCGTTAATTTGTATCGTGAATTAATAAAATAGTTTAGTTTAATTTTTATTTATGATGAGTTTCAAAATTGTAAAACAGGAAATATTATATTTCCTTAAATTTATGATCATTCGTATCGTTTTCGTGTTCATTTTTTGTTTCGTCAGATCGCGTCGCCATCGCGCGTATTCGTTCGAATCGTCATTCGAACGAACACGATGATGGTTTGGCTTTCTGATTCTTGTTCTCTACTGTTCAGTCATCATTTCAGAACGTTAAACTCTCATAATCATTCGTACAGATCGTCTCCTATACGAATAATTCGTCTGTTTAGCATTCCGTAACAACAACCGTTATAGTTTCGTTCTGTTTAACCTCACATACGTTTATACACAATAGTATCAAATCAAATATCTATGTTTCAACACTGTGTTGTCTGACATATTTCTGACTGTTAAACCCTAAGGTTTTAGTCAGATTTCAGACAACCGTATAATAGTCTAGTGTAAAGCATAATGTATCAACAGCATAAGCATAGTTTCACGTAATGTGTACCTGTGTTACTGTACGGTTTACTGTTGCGATCACTGTTCCGGCACGCGTCCGGCACTGATGTTACATGTGAAATGTTCTACGCATGATCCCTAGTTTGAGACATGATAGTCTCAGTAGCTGTCATTACTGACCAGCCCGGCGTGTAAGATATCCTCCCACAATATCTATTGGATTGAATAAGTTCCCTAGATTTTATGAATGTTATTAATTAAAATGATAGCACCTCTCCTGCCCGGTGTGATTTCATTAGATTACCCCAAGCCTTAGTGATTAGTGTTCGTGATCTACCCAACTGATCCATGGTTGTGTAACCGGCACCCTCTGACGGTTATAAGATGTGCTCAAAATAGAGTCTTACTAGGTAGTGATAGTATGTGTGGGAATGCCATCCCAAAAGTGTGTGCTTACGATATCCTCCTCGATATCACAACTAATTGTCTCAACTGTTACCTCGATGTTGAGTGAATGTGGTGAATGATTTCATCATCATGAAAATATGTTATCATGGTTATCATTCAAGTCATTTGTAATTAATATCAGAATGTTATCCCTTGGTTTTCCCGTTGTTCTCTCGTGTAAGAATAATGCACAGTTGTAAGTTATATTCTTATTAACGTACATTATCCTATGGTGTTAATGCGTCATGATTCTATGTTAGTATGTAGCATCCTAGCTATTTCAAGTATGATAAAATCAAACAAGCAAGCATGTAACGATAACCGATAATAAAGGTAAGCAATTATTATCTAAATCATAATATAAGCAATATGTTAATAGAAACTTTTAAGTAAATAAAAGTTTAGCATGTTTCTTAGCCCCGAGCTTTGAAATCAGTAAAGATTAGAAAAGGGGCATATGAACTCACCTTATGTTTGAAGTGGTTGACTTAGCTTAAATGAAGAATGCACGCGCTCTTGATTGAACTTGAGTTTGTTTTCACGATCCTGTATTGATTTTATGTTGTTGTAATTTATAAGTATAAGTTGTAGTGACCAATGTGCGTGTGTGGGTGTGTTAACCCTAAGTTGGCTAACACTCTTGAGTCGTGGTCATCATTCGGCCCTCATTTCGAGTGTCATAGTTTGTTATCTCAATGTGACTTTATGTTGTATGTTTAGATTTTATTCAACCTTGAGAATCTATAAATTTTGTCAATAAGTGTTAGTCATTTGTGTTGATATGAGACTTAGTAATTAATTCCAAAGATAGAACTTTTGTTAATAACTCATGTAATTGTCAAGTACGTTAGATCAAAACCATGACCTCCTTTGTAGAAAGTTAGAAACGTATGTATGACCTCAATACAATTTAGTTATATTCTTGTTTACATTTTAAGTCAAGTGGGCCAAATACTAATTGCTTGGGCCGAATGAGTTGTTATTGGGCCAAGATAGTCTCATGGCCCAATATAACTGTGTGGGCTGAACAATCCCATTGGGCCGAATACTTTATGGGTCGAATGACTTGGACTAAACAATTCTAAGGGCCGAAGTAGTGTAGTGGGCCTAGGCTAGTTCAATCTACCATTGCACATGGCCGAAAGGTTAATCATGGGCCCAATAAATTTTCATGGGCCACGTAAGTGTTGTTAGGGCCAGATGTGGTCTAATCAATTGGACTAACCCAATGGTTCTTTGGGCCAGTCGATTTAGGCTGAATCTAAGAAATAAATGTGGGTTGATTATTGTGGGCCTCGACCAAATGAAATGGGCCATGAACTTGGGCCGATTGAAATAAGCTAGGTCAACTGAATCTGTTTGATCGACTAGTTAGGATGAGTGTGCGTGAAACTCCAGCGAACCTATTGGTTTTTGTGACCATACAGCTGGTTGGCGAACCCCATGGTTCGGCTGGGGATGAAATCGAGGGTTCGGTTAGATTTCCCTTAGGTTCGGCCCCTGCACAGACCAACACATGTTCAGCGGGTTCTCCGGGTTCGTCTAGGAAAGGAAAGGTTCGCCGCATGAGAATAGGTTCGCAACATTTGCATGGGTTCGGTCATGATCATGAAGGTTCGCTCGAGACAAAGGTTCGGCTGTTCTCAGCTAGTCAGCACCAGGTTCGGTGCTAGAGGGTTCGGCTCGAAGCTTGCAGCGAGGGTTCGGCAAAAGACAAAGGTTCGGCCCTATGTGGTTCGTTGTGTACATGTCAGGTTCGTGAAGCAAGTTTGAAAGGTTCGTCTCCTCTGAGGTTCGGTGCCCCTGCAACTGGTTCGGTGATGATGGATGGCATGATAGGTTCGTCTAGGGTAAATTGGTTCGCTTCTTGTTCAGCTCATCACTGGTTCGTCGCTCTGAACAAAAGGTTCGGCCAGTTTCGGCCGTGAACCAGCCCTTCCCACGAACCTGTAATAAATCAACCCATCACCATTCACCTTCCCGGTTGCAGGTCAGTTTCCATGACAGTGTTTTGCGCATAAAACCCCTAGTGAGCGTGTGGTGCGAGGTAGGAGAAAGGGTTAGTCGACAAAGATGGGTGTAACGACCTAGGGTTAAGAAAACCCTATTTTCAGTGATGCTACAAGCTCCATACCTCAAATTTTGCTGGACAAAAACCCCGATATGCTGTACTTCTAGGTAGAGAACATCAAGAGCTTCACGTAGGTTCAAGAATCACCGAATTTCGTGGAGAATTGAGCGAGTTATGAGGTTTTGAAGATCAAATCTTGAGAGAGAGAGTGAAAAACGAGTTTTTAGAGAGAGGTTGGGTAGGTGATGGTGTTTATGAGGATTTAATGCCTAGAAATGAGTTTTTATATCTCGAGTGTGTTCGGGTTCGTTTCGGTTGCTCGGTTCTCGTTTTCGTTACGTTTTCGGAACGTAACGCGTAATTTTACGCGTTTTAACATAAAAGAGTTGTTTTAATTATTTTGATGAGTTTCAAAATTGTAAAACATTATTTATTTTATTTTATTAATTTATTTTCGTTCGTATCGTCTTTCGTTTTCGTTTCGTCAGAAAACGTCACTTACGCGCGTTTTCGTACAGAGCGCTAGCTGTACGAACACGATCGTACGTTTCACTTTCTGATTTGGTTTTCTACTTATCAGTTATCGTTCAGAACGTTAAACCCACAGATATATTTGTGTGAATCGTCACCCACGCAAACACATTGTCGGTTTATTGTTCGTATACAATAACGAATTATTGTTTTACATTGAACTTTCTCACAGACGAACTCGACTAACTTCCTGTTTTTCGCGTTGTTCTCATTAAATTTATTTTGTTTTCGTACTGATTTGTCGGTCATCTGATTTCTGTCATCTATGGATATCAGATCGCAGCCGATGTGTTTTTGTTGTTTACTTGTACACTGTCGTCTCTCTTGAGTTGTTGTATTTACTGTATTTAAGTTTTCACTTAAACACATACAACTGTGGTTTGTTTTCTGAGTTCTGTTGTCACACAACTGTTTACGCACTGTATTTACACATAGTAAATGGTGAAAGTACACACACCGTACGGACTTGCCGGACGGTTTGGTACTAGTTGTCACACACCACCATGACTACCATCTCTTGAAACCGCCGCCACCACCACCACCTTCCGGTCACCACCACCATCCGCCGGTCAACATCACACCACCACCGGACCACCAACACGACCACCACCACCATCGACAGAGAACTACCACCACCATCAACCACCATCATCAACCACCACCATCATCGATTTAGAGAAAGAGTATAGAGAGAACGACGACCACCACCATCACCACCGCCTAAACCCACGACCACCACCAGTTGAACCACCATGACCACTACCTCTTGAAACCACCACCACAGCCACCGTCGTCTAGAAGCACCACCACCACCGATGTTGCTGTTGACATCGTTCACCATCTCTACCACCACCATCTAAATCCACGGCCACCACCCCCACCACCTTCTTCGTCTTCATTTTAGAGAGAGAGAGTAGAGTGAGAGAGTAGAGTGAGAGAGTAGAGAGAGAGTGGAGAGGGCAGATATGAGGGAGAGAGAGAGAGTAAAAGTGTATATATATGAGGAGTGGTTAAAGACGAAAATACCATTTTTATATAAATAAATCATAAAATAAAAAAGTTTGATCTAATGGTTAAGATTGGGTTTAAGGGTTTTCTCTTTAAGATTGAGTTTTCATTTGATTCAAATCCTATATATATATAGGGGACGGTTAACATAAAAATTAAATTAGCGTGCTAAACGTAGGAAGCCATAGGAACGCGCATCGTCTATATAAAATTACAGACCGTGATTTATAAAATTACAGATTGACATTAAACACCCATAATCAAGGACCACCGGGATAATCACAGACCAATAATTACGGACCGCATTATATAACAAACACAGACCGTATTTTAACACACATAATCAAGGACAAATTGTATAACTACGGACCACGTTATATGAAAATCATGGACCGTCATTTAACATGCATGATCAAAGGACTAACTGCATAATCACTTACCAATAATTACGTACCAAGCATAAAAATCACGGACCACGTAAACAAAATTTAAAAAACTATAACAATACTATACTCAAATTAAAGATAATAAAGTTCTCAATTTTATGGTTTAATTTTTTTTAAATATAATAAAGCATGTAGAAGTTATTTAATTTTTAAAAAACGAGTGGAATTTGTTGTAATATACAAAATGTGTTTGTTCCTCTTTTGCCCTTCAAGCTATTTTTTATACTTATTTTCTGGAAAAAGTTGTATAAAGTAGAGAGCACTAGATCTTACCTATTGATTAGTTTGATCAAATGATCCCTATAAATATAGGGGATGGTTCGAATGTTAATCATTCCTTATTGCGATAGCTGAATAACTATATCTTATTACTTTGGGGCCCACATTAAAGTAAATTTAAATGTTAAGGTTTTTTCTTCCTTTTTTATTAATGTAAATGTGCCCTACATTAATTAAAAAAGAACAAAAATACATACACCTTTAAATTACTTTAGTGTGGGCCCAAAGTAATAAGATGTAGTTATTCAGTTAACACAATAAACATGGGTTAACATTTGATCATCTCCCTATATATATATATATAGGGTATGGATAATTTAAAAACTACTTTTTAGTGTTAAAACCATGAAAACCCATGTAAAACATAAGTAACAAAACGTAAAAAAAACCATGTAAAACATACGTAACAAACGTAAAAAAATTTCATCAGATCTGACGCAGCGTTACGTATGTTTTACAACTAAAAAAAATTTTATAAAATATTTTTTTAAATATTTCTTCGGTGCTTTTTTGATTTTTTATAAAAATGTGCCCAATAATGTTACAAACCTGTAAAAAAATTTCAAAAAATAAAACTTTTTTTTTACATGATTTTTGCCTAATTTTCAAGGTTTTCACACTAAAATGGGGTATTCATTTTATTAATTCCATATATATCTATACTACTATATAATATATATTAGAAGGACAAATTAGTAATTTAATTAAATATCTTAAAATTAAGAGTTGTACACAATGTACAATTTTTAAATCTAACTTAAAATTAAGATTTGATGGTCTTTAAGATTTTAAGTAAGATGGAATGATTATTAAAAAAAAACCTAAAAACAATTGAATCAATTCTTGGCTTTTTTGGTCCATTTGACCTTTATGTTAGAAGTTAAAATCACTTTTAGTTAACTATTAATTAAAAAAAAATGTTTTTGTTATGGTTATGGCTCAAAACCAAACCAGACAAATCTTTAAAATCACCCAACTTATGTGTTGCGTTTTACCACTGCATCGCGCGGGTACCATGTATGTATGTATGTATGTATGTATGTATGTATGTATGTATGTATGTATGGGCCCTATATTAATTAAAAAAGAGAAAAAACATACACCTTTAGATTTACTTTAGTGTGGGCTCCAAAGTAATAAGATGTAGTTATTCGGTTAACGCAATAAACATGGGTTAACATATGACCCTCTCCCTTTATATATATATATATATATATATGTTCTTAGAATATAAATACCATGATACTCATGCATTAGACATAGAACTCATGCATTTAAAGCTATACTTTTGCTACTAGTTTTCTAAAATCACAACACTAGTAAGAACACAATTTCTGCCCAAATTTTGTTGCAAATCTGTTTGATTTTTCAGCTAGTTTACAAAGATCTGTTTTTGGTGTTGTGAGTCAAAAATACCATTACCATGGTTGTTTCACTAATTAGAAGAATACTCCTTATGGAATTAGATGGACGTAATTCGTAACAAACACGAAACGTGATAGATTTATTTGAATGACTAATTTGGATTCCTTAAGTACCAACGTGTCCATGGACGGATGTTAGAAGTGGGCGAAGGGGCCCCGGCCCCCTGTTTTTTAGCTCAAAATGGTCAATTTACTACAGAAAATTTTATACATATTGAGTCCGGCTTTGTAACATCACTGTATTTCCGGTCGTCCGTACATCCGTACGACAGTACTGTTACGAGCCGAGATTTATTATTATTGATGAAAATGAATTGTTGGATGCATTAATTGATGATTATCACTGTTATTGGTATACATACTTAGAACATATTATTATAAGCGTAAACCAAGGGAAGTTTAGTTGTAACTCAACTAAACAGAACCAGAGAGTTTATCGCAGATGATTACATGGATCATGGATGTTGATACGGAATGAAATGGGATTGGGATTGGGATTGGGATTGATAATATTAATGTTAATGAAATAATGAGAGCATAATTGAAATTAATTACGCGATGGTGAGGTTACGAACATAACTTAAACACGAATATTATTTCAGGATCATTAACTCAATAATGTATTCGCGTGGGTGACGATTCACACGAATGTAATTATTAGGAATAATGTTCTGAAACGATATTCCATAAATTATAAATCAAATCGAAATACGATACGAGCGTCGGATTTGGAAAGGTGACGATCTTTACGAATACGTACGCAAGTAACGCGTTTCGACGAGATAATAAAATAATATCTAACGATATTAAATTAATAAATGAAAACTAAAAATATTTATTAGGAATCACAACCTAGATTAAATCCGAATGAATTGATTATTTAAATAAATAATTTAAGGACGATGAAACGGAACTATTTTACTAAATCATTTTATTTGAAATTGTATTATGAGAAAATATTAACTAAAATCATGTTATTGAAATGAAATGTATTTGTTTTAAATGGTTATTGTTTTAAATATAAAATACGAGAAAAACCGAGCATTTTATTAATTATAACGTGATAAAAACGAGACCGAGCACGGGGGAAATGATACGCGCTATAAGGAAGAATACTTCCTCTTTTCTTCTTCATTTTCCATATCCCACACTCTCTCTCTACCTAGCCAAATTCGTCACCCACATACCACCCAAACTTCTCTCTAGCTTTTCTTGATCATCACTCCACGAAATCACGAGATCTTGGTGTCCACGCGTTCGGGTGATCGAGAGGAACAAGAAGATACGAAGAAAGCCCACATTGGAGCAACATTTTGAGGTAAATCTAAGTTATCACGTTCGGTTTTGTTGTAAATAACAAACCCTTAACTTACTGATGTTAAAAACTTATCTAAGCACTTGGAAAACTTTAAAACGAGTTAGTGTAAACGAGTAGTAGTGGTGGTTTGGACCTGCAACAGTTGCGTGTAATGAGGATGACGATGAACTGTGTAATCGTGTGAACCAAAGGAGATCGGCCGAACCTCCTAGGGCCGAACCCTTGTTCAGCGAACCAGCAGCTAGGCACCAAACCCTGTACCACCGAACCTTATGGGTGGGAAAGAGAAGGCAGTTGGCCGAACCTATGTCATTCACGAACCCACGAGTGGCGAACCTACTTGCTGATGACGAACCGGGGATGGCGAACCCTAAAGGTGGCGAACCTTATGCCATTACCGAACCCTTGGCCGAACTCATGGAACCATGCGAACCTTACACGAACCTAGGCAATAATGAACCTGTAAGGTTCGCCTATGAGGGAGTGTAGCCGAACCCTTATGTTGTCCTATATGCTCACCGAACCATCTTTCTTCTTTTGGGCCGAACCCTTACTTATGAAGACCCTAATCTAGCCGAACCCTAATAGGAGTGGCGAACCTAGCCACGAACTATGGTAGAACCGAACCCAATGGTTCGCTGGTTATGTGGCCGTGGAACCTGGACTCGTTTAGGGTTAAAAAGTTTGGAAATACACTAAGGGTTACGAACATGCATATACATACATATATATATATATATAGGTAGGTGGGAAATAACTATGCATGCATGAGAATGATGGTTAAGTAAACGAGACATGCATACATGAATGGACGCGTATGAGGAAGGTTGTCACCCTTTTACATACACATCTATGAGGGGTGCACATGAAATCTTACTATTAAGTTATCAGCAAATATATATATATATATATATATATATAAGTAACAAATTAACAAGTTAAATGATATGGTGATGATAACCATTTTCGTAGTAACAAGTATTATGAACTAAGTTAATGAATCACGTCACGAATTAAAGTAAGCCCTCACAAATAATTATTCTCAATGAGGTACATATATTTATGATTATGAAAAACGCGATAATTACAGGGTGTTGAGTTGTGTTTGATTCTTCATATACGCGAGCGCGCATTCTACTAAACACTGAACCTATGGACTTAGGTGAGTTCTCATAACCTCCCTTTCTTTTAAACTATTTTGTTTTTAAACTCGGAGGTGAAACATGTATACCAATTCATATAGTGACTTGATAACACAGGGATGACACTTATTTGCTTGTATGAGATCCATAGTTATGGATTGTCATATTCCATGAGTTGTTACTAATGACCTTGGTCATCTGTAATGACTGCATGTATTGTCACTATTCCATGAGTTGAAGCTTATGACTTTGTGTCATTCGCGACGACTGCATGTATTGTCACGTGGATGTTTCGACACTCCGTGTATTCGTTGTGGTTGACTTAGGTCTTCCCCAATGATTGCATGTATTGTCACGTGGATGTTTCCACAACTCCGTGTGTCGTTGATATTGACCTTGGTCTTATGCAATGATACATGTATGGTCACTTATATAAATTGAGAATATGGATAGGTTGTGAATTGTTGATTGAACATATGATTGATTATTTATGATTTAGTTAATATATGTAATTATGTGTTTGAATTACGTGTTGAGATGGTGTATTTGAATGTGGTGTTGATTGATCTCACAGATGCTCATACAAAAGTTATCAAGAAAATATAAACTTTTCAAAACTCTTTGTAATATATTTTAAATAATAAACTTATGATTACTCACCAACTACTTTGTAGTTGACACTTGATTTATTTACATGTTTCAAGTAATGAAGATAAGTATGTTGAGGAAGAAGAATTCACACTTTTGGACATCATCATATAGGATCTTGGACTTAGCTAATTAACTGAAATTCTGGCGATCTGAATTTAGTTAGATAGCTAATTCTCTTTTGTACTTGATGTAACTAATTCATGATAGACATGATTTTTGTGTTATTAATTTGGTTGATTGAATGATACATGATGATTTAATTTAGATGCCCACGAGCTTTTGAACAATCTACACATCCCTCGTGGCATCCCGACGTTTCCGCCATCGGTCGGGGTGTTACAGGCTTCCTCTATTTTTCTTCTTTAAAATCCTTGGGCCACCTCTGTCTTTGAAAAAATACCAAAGTTAAACTAGTATTTTAACTATACATTTCACGGTATACGGTTTAAACCTATTTTGAAAATTCAAATAAGTATATTAGTGAAACTATTAACTATTAAGATTAATTTTACTAAAATATATAAGTTTAAAGGGGTAATATGTAAGATTTTAATTAAAAAGGATTAAAACAATAAAGAAAGTACAAGATCGGTGATGGGTTGTTAAACACATCCAGTTTTTAAGTGAATTTGAGTCGATTTTAGTTTGTAAATACGTCGTTTAAGGTTATTTTTAGTTTCTTTTTACATTTTGTGGTTTTTATAGGTTTGTCGAGTGAAATGAGCGGAAATCGAGGCTAAAACACGAAAGAATCGAGCCCCGGTTGAAAACAAGAGAAAAAGACAAATTTGCCATCATTTTGCATGTGTCGCGATACGCCGAGGAGAGGATTCCAACCCTTGGCGGTACGCCAAGTATTTCGGGAGGAGCCCGCTTGTTTTGTCCTTCGCGATACGCCAAGGAGTCTAGTAAGGATCTTGGCGGTACGCGACCATATTTAAATTTTGAAAAAAAGCCAACCATAATTCGAGAATTATAAGGAGAAGCTTGCCAGCCGTTTTGAGAAGCATACTCGGTCATTTTTCGATCCCAAGAGCATCTCTGGAGCTTTTAGAAGCATTTGGAGATCTTTGGAGGGCTAGGAATTGCTAGGAGGCTAGGTTTCATGTGAAGACACTTTGGTTACTTCTTGTTTCTCATTTGTTCTTCATTTTCAGTAGTTTAATACATTTCATTTCGTTGTTTTTGATTGTTCTTGATTGAGAATGATGTTAGTTGGCTAGTTTTTTGATTCTACTTAGGTTATGATGCTTGTTGGATTGATTGTTGGTTACTATTGACTATTGTTTTGATTGTTGACGGAAAACAATTTTGTAACAGGTCTTATGATGTCATTTTGATGAGTTTTGCATATCTAATCTTGATTATATCAGTCATTATCATGTTCCATACGTGTTTATTGAATGTCTTTCGGTGTTAGACGCGTATTAGGTCATTGACTTGTGTTATGACTAGTTTGTGGCTTGTTTGATATCACTAGCCATAGGAAAAGATGTGACTGATGTTCTTAGGGTTTTACGTGTGTCTAAGTTTAGAAATCCGGAAGGTGATAGACTTGTCGGGTGATCTTTAGCATTAGGGTTTTCTTATTAACTACCCGGAAAGGATGTTTCTTTGAAAGTCTTAGTGTTATTGTCATTTCATGTTAAATTAGACATTTTAAGATTATTCCTTTCATCTTTGGTGTATTGTGACAAGAAAATCAGGAATGTGACTTGTTCATTTGAGTACAAAAGTGTTGTTGGAAAAATCCGGGAGGTGATCCGACTAACTAGTGTGTGTTTTGCAAGATTAGGGTTTTCTTAGTGGGTTACATCTGGTAATTGATCCAGAATCCATTCGGTTACCTATGTTTTGCTGTTTAAGATCCTAGTTCCATCATGTCAACCAAAGTCAATAGTTCCAATAATCACAAACAGTAATCAAACCTAAGTAGAGTTTTTCCCATTTGTTTAAGTTTTTTTAAAAATTTGTGTGTCATTTCTTTCAATTAAATTAGTTAATCTGTTTCTAGGGTTAATATTAGTTAAATTGTCTTTTTCCAATTTAATTAGGATAATTAGTTTAATTAATTTAATTTATTCTCATTTTTTATTCAAAAACCCCTCTTTGTTTAAATCATTTTCTAGTCTTATTTCGTTAGGCCAGTGTCTCTTGGGTTCGATATCCGGACTTTCGTTAACTATTCTGCAATTGATAGGTACACTTTCCTGTCGTAGTAGTTTAGTTTAGGAATTTCGATTTTAACTCATTGTTTTTAAGTTAAGTCAATGTTAGTGTTTAGAGTCATTTTCGTAGGCCACTTTTAGGGACATCAATCGGCAACCAATCTTATACCCTAAGTAGGTTATACAATGGTGGTCCTTATGAAATAATTGTTCTACACTTCTTACTTGGTGTAGCTTGTTACATGGGTCGTGAGTGTGAGCTTAGTTTCCGTCTGGGTATGCGACCTTGGATTGTTGTTGCATATTCAGCTCCTGTTGCAGCTGCGACTGCTGTTTTCTTGATCTACCCAATTAGTCAAGGAAGTTTTTCTGATAGTATGCCTCTAGGAATTTCTGGTACTTTCAACTTCATGATTGTATTCCAGGCTGAGCACAATCTCCTTACGCACCCATTTCACATGCTAGGCGTAGCTGGTGTATTCAGCGGCTCCCTATTTAGTGTTATGCATGGTTCTAGGGGCGGAAATTCTTGACACGACCCGAACACGACACGGAAATAATCAAGTATTGGGTTGACAAGTATAACCCGTTTAAATAAATGGGTCGTGTTCGGGTTGACCCGTTTATTAATCAGGTCAGGTTTGGGTTGACCCATTTATAAACGGGTTGACCCATTAACCTGTTTAAGATTTCAAAATTATTTTTTTTATATTTTTTCTTTCTTGAAACATATATTTAGTTGTTTTTCTTTTAATTGTTTACCATACTTTAATTGATCGAGTAACAAAATTTATATTTTTTTCATTTCCAAAAATGATTTTAATTTTTTTTCTAGTAAACTAGACGAACGAGTTTCTTTAATGTTTCCTATGTTATAATTATGATTTACATAATTATATGTTTAGTTATAATAATATTAATTTTTTTTGTTAAAGTAGTATATTAACTATTTGTTACTCATACACACCTACTAAACATGTTATTATTGACTTGCTTTCAAACAACAACCAATTACAATATGTAAATTTATTTGATTAATATATATAAACTGGTTAAACGGGTCATATTCGGGTTGACCCGAATTTATGTCAATCCGGGTTAGGGTTGGAAACTTTGACGCGAATAAATATATGGGTCAGGTTCGGGTTGCAAAAATCAACTCTCCAACCCGCAACCTGTTAACCCGCTAACCCGTCAACCCGACACGATTGACACCCCTACATGATTCCTTGGTAACCTCTAGTTTGATCAGGGAAACCACAGAAAATGAATCTGCTAATGAAGGTTACAGATTCGGTCAAGAAGAAGAAACTTATAATATCGTAGCCGCTCGTGGTTATTTTGGCCGATTGATCTTTCAATATGCTAGTTTCAACAATTCTAGTTCTTTTACATTTCTTCCTAGCTGCTTGTAGAGATGGGCAAAAAAACCGGTTCTTGAACCGGAACCGAGGGTTCAACCCGGAACCGGTCCGGAACCGGTCCGTACAAAAACCAGTTCATACCCGTTTGAAACCACCGGTCCCTAACCGGTTCCACATTTTGAATTTTCAGACGGTTCCAAATCGGTTCCTACCGTTTGGATCCAAAAATTCGAGTTCTAGCCGTTAAAAGGGTCGTTTGGACCCATTTCTAGCCGGTTTTTTGATGTTTTTTGGTCCAGTATAAATTGTTGCTGCTTGATTTAGTTTGATTCCACACTTGAAAAAGAACATTCTAAGCCAAAAACGCTCTCGTTTCGTATACCCGACTACTTTACTCTCTTTGTTTCGCGATACATTTTTAGTACACTCATATTTTATACAAGTATAATCTTATTAACGCAATGGCTCAGTCTACATCTTCTGTCGGTCAAGGTTCTAACGTCGAAGTTACCGTTGTTCGTGTTCTTACGCATAGTAGGAACATGGAAATATGGTGTAACTGGGATTTAGTTGAGATGAGTGATGGGTCTCAAAAGGCTCGTTGCAAGTATTGTGGTATGCTTCTTGCAAAAGAATCAAACTCGAGTTTGAAGAACATATTACCAAACAATTTTGCAAGGCGTTGAAGAATGATCCGGAAAGTCAACAAACACAAATCGGTAACGATGATGGAATTTTTCACTATGACGTAAATGAGGTTCGTGATAGAATGGCGAAGTTCGTGATTCAAGAGGCGTTGCCGTTTGGACATTTCGACAACCCTCGTTTAACAAACATGATTTGAGATACACTTCAACCTCGTTATAATCATCTAAGTCGAAGGACGCTAAGGCGTCATTGTTTAAAAATGTGGAACAACGCAAAAAGAGATTTGATCTTATTTTTCGAAAAACTAAACACTGGTGTAAACTTAACTACAGACGTTTGGTCTGCACCACATGGTTTACCGGAATCGTACATTTGCGTCACCGCCCATTGGGTAGATCCCAGTTCGTGGCAAATGATGAAACGTACGATTGCTTTTTAACTTTTCCCGTATCCACATACGGCTGAATATTTGTTTAAACTATTAGATTTCGTAATAACACAATTTAATTTGGAAAAGAAACTATTTTCAATAGCATTTGATAATGCTTCAAACAACACTGCTGTAGTGGAAAAATTAAAATTAAAATACACACCATTTTACAACGGTATATTTTTCCACAGTTGATGTGTAGCACATATTATTAACTTAGCGGTGCAAGACGGTCTTTCTTCACCAAATCTTGAAGCTTTCAAAACTGGTTTTAGAAATATGATACATGATGTTTTTAAAAAAAGTAGAAGAAAATTTACCGAATACAAACAATTTTGTAGAGATACGGACAGACCTTGTTATTGTCCTAATTGGGATGTACCTACTCGGTGGAACTCAACTTTTAAAATGTTTGTTGGTGCTTTAAAACAAAGAGCAACTTTACAAACATTTCATACGAGTCTTTATGAAGGTGGTTTCGCCGAACAATTTTCGCCCTTGGCTTGGGAGAATATTCAAGATTTAACTGATTTTCTTGAAGCTTTTAAAACCGCCACTACAAAATTATCAGGGGTTTATTATCCTACTAGTCCATCGGTGTTATCAAAATTGTATTTGATGACGTCAAATTTAAAAAATTTTGAAATGAAAAACCACATGTTTGAAGAAATGGTAAAACCAATGAAAGTCAAATTAAAGAAATATTTTAAAGATTTACCACCCGTGTTTACTTGTACCGCTGCTTTAAACCCAATTTTAAATATGGTCCTAACATAAACATATGTATGAGCACGAGCGCATCAAGCTCGAGTAGTAGTAAACCTCGTGATCCGCTTCTTAGTTTATTTAATATCGTTCGAAATGAAACGGCAAAACGACAAATGGGTAACACTCATTCAAGTGAGCTCGGAAGGTATAGTGGAACAGATTTTGTGTCCACTTTTCAATCCGAGGATTATCACAATTTAGACCTTTTGTCATGGTGGAAAGGAAAGGAATCCGATTATCCGATTCTAGCCACTATGGCACGTGATTAACTAACCGTCCAAGCTTCTACGGTAGCTTCGGAATATGCGTTTTCTCTTAGTGGCAGGGTATTATCTTTACGAAGAACAAGACTTGCTCCGGAATCAATAGAGATGTGTATTTGCTTAAAGGATCACTTGGACGCGAACGATCGAATTCAAAACATAACAAACCTCGAAGATGAAATCGAATTTGAAACAAGGGTACAAGAAGAGGAGGTGGATGAAGGATTATCTCCCAACATATCTGATGAAGAACTTGCACAAGAAGCTCGTACTCGTAAACGTACGCAAACGGAAACGCAATAAAACACATGTTCTTAAGTTATTGTATTTGTATTTTTATTTTTATGTTATGTATGTAATTTATTGTAAAATTATTAGAAATAATAATGAATTTTTTTAATATTATTTTCTTTTTATTTATGTATGCATATTTTTTTTTTAAAATTAATTTTTTTTAAACAGGAACCGGTAGGTGTACCCGGTTCTGGACCCGACCGGACCCTACCCGGTTCCATCGGTTATAGATCTGAAACGTTGAAACCGGTTCCAAACCGGTTCCGGTTCCCCCTAAAAACCGGTTCCACCGAACCCGCTTGTGGCTTGAACCCAGTTCCGGTTCTATTTTGAACCCGGTTTGCCCATGTCTAGCTGCTTGGCCTGTAGTAGGTATCTGGTTCACTGCTTTAGGTATCAGTACTATGGCATTCAACCTTTTCATCTTAAACATTTTATGTCTTGTTTGTTAAAACTCCTATACCCTAAGATCGGCAACCAATCCGATTCGCCGACCTGAATATATAATCCAAAACTTTCAGCCTACTCGGAGTTCGTTTTTCAAGTTCCGTCAATGATCGTGTCAACAACGGTACCAACCGATTATATCCACTACCAAGTCACCAGTTTATGAGAAAACTCAAGACTTTAACAAAACCTCATCGTCAGATTCGAATCGAAGACCTTACGATTCATAAACTTTATCTCACCACCAAGATCTCAAATGAATGTTCCAAGTAATTAACGGAGGGTACAAAATTTACTACATTAGATAAAACTATAAAATGTATATATTTTTTTGATTATTTAAAATTTAGTTTTCTCTTTAATATTTAATACTAAATTAACTTTTAGTAATACATTATGTCATTAAACAACTTGATCAAATTTAGTCGTAATACCTCTATCAAATAGATTGCCATTTTGTTCAGAAAACATAGAATGCTGAGCTGATTCATCTAGTTAGTTTATATATCATATTTATAATTCTATTAAAAATATAAAATCCTGTCTAAGAATAATTTTAATTCTTTACTTGTGACTTTAGTCGGTATTTGTTTTTGGTTATCAAGATTCTTTCAATGTTTTAAAAACCGGTATTTTAGGTGTAGCGGATTTTGCTAAAAAATGGTTTAACCGGTTGAACCTGGTTGTACCGCATGGTTCAACTGAACACACTAATTAACCATAAAATTCCATAGAAATACAATTTATACTCAAATAAGTTTCCAAAAAATATACAAATTCATCTAAAAACAATTCAAAAAGTACACAAATTCATCCAAAACAACCTAAAAGTACTCAAATTCTAATAATTTTTTTTTAAATGAAAGTGCATAATAGGATTATGACATTGGCGTGTTAAACGCATCAAGTTCACGATCGCTTAAAAGCCAAAATCGCTTAAAAGCCGAAATTTTGTGTTTTTTTTTAACCGGAAATACCGGTTTTATCGGTAAAACCGGATTAAACCGGATTAAACCGGCGGCACAACAATCGAAGACACCTGCATAATACCGGAGTGTTTCGTACCGGTTTAGTAACCGGCAACCGGTTGAACCGGTTAAACCGGCCGGTTCGAACCGGTTTTTAAAACATTGGATTCTTTTCTTATCTTTCCTTAATTAATAAATATTTTGTATCATCAAAACGAAATGCTAATTTTGGGCTCCAATCGCTGTATCTTAGCTCAAAATCGACGTTTCTTTCCCCAACTTCTTACCGTTTACTCTTATATTTGTTACTTTGTTTAAACCACTCGATTTCTTTCAAATTCGATTTTAGTTTCAGGTCACTTTTGGTCTAAATGAGTTGTTTTGGGAAAAACTTCAATTTATTCAAATTAAAATAAGTTGTAACTAAACAAATAATATATATTTATAATATTTAGTAATTTTTTCTTCAAACATATTACTAATAATTTTATCAATTTGAATACATTATATTCACATAGTTTTTAAGTTTCACATCTTGACTCGCAATGTATTAAGGTGTTACTTATCTCAACTCGTTCCATATTATAGTGTTACCTATTTTAACTCAAAATATAATAATTGTTCATCTAAACCAACCCATTTATCTTGCATTGAGTCAAGATTGTCAGATTTATTTACCATACAAGATACATATTTAATATGTATTTAATATGAGAGACAGAAAAATTAGTATGGAAAGGTTTAGATTTATGTCATGTGTTCCAAGATTTTTTATGCATTGGTTATAGATTTTGATAAATTTGATATAATTCATAATAAATAATAAATAATAATTCATAAAAAAAGACGTAGGAAAACAAAAAAGAAATAGATGATCTAGAATAATAACAAGTGTTTCAAATTATTTTGAATTGTAATTTTAAAATATATTGTGAATATAAATATACCCATCAAAAAAATTTCAGAAAACAAGCAAAACAACATGACCAATGTAAATAGATGGGAGTATGGGACCAACATCACTAAAATGTTATTCAGGCACCTTGATGCATTTGAGTGACACTTTGAGCCATGAGACAACATTACTAAATATGATACCCATTTATCTTGCATTACTAAAAACTTTATCACCTTTTTTTTAAACTCTGATACCAATTGATGATTTAACCCCTACTATGATTAATTGATAGTGTTCAAAAAATTTTGGTGCAAAACCAAAGACCCCCTCACATCACTATTTATAATAAAACAAGTGTTTGAACCCTAAACAAACTATGAAGTAACCGAATTATTATCCAAATCAAAGATTAAACCCTGATAAACATGTCGACTTATTCCTGCCCTAAATAACCGACCTAAACAAGAAATAAAAGCAAAACTATATGCATAATATAAATGACCCTTTAACTATCAAGTATTTTAAAAGTTTAATCCAACAATCACCCCTCCAAAACTGGTAACATCGTTCGTCAAATATAGCATCGGTTGCTATACACTAATATAAACCGACCCTTTAACTATCAAGTATTTAAAAATTTAATCCAACAATCACCCCTCCTAAAGTCGTAACATCATTCTTCAATATAGCGTCGGTTGCTTATCCTCGCCAGATTGAGTCAAGTTAACCTCTCATTTCTATTGTTAACATATCTGTCTATTTTACCACATAAAATGGAATGTTAAACCATGGAAAACAAGTATGAAATAAGAATCAGAATTTTGAGTTTTTGCTTATGGATTCCACACAATGCAACAATGTTATTGTACATAAAAAAGTTGCTTAATAACAATATCAACCAGTGACAAATCTATTCTAAAATCTAGCGAAAGATTTATACGACTTCAAATATATGTAAACATATACAAATTCATAGCTTAATCAATATCTGTAGGCCGGCAATACTTTCAAATGAGGAAATGTTTAGTGGCACTCACAACTTTCAACATAGTTTCTGGTGGCACTCCCATTTGCCACTACACTTCCTCAAAACATTGTCAAATGGAGTGCCATATTGAAAGTTAGGAGTGCCGTTAAACATTTTTTTCAGTTGGAAGTATTGCCAGCCAACAAGTTAATGTTGAGAGTATTTAAATCCAATATTATAATTTTTCTTATGAACATATCCAAGTTCAAGCATACCGATTACAACAATATACTATTTACATGTTGATCAACAAAATATTCCCGACAAAGATTTTAATTTATATAGGTTTAGCTTTCGAAAAACGATCTCGATACTCCTTTTAGCATCGACATCAGTAGCAATTTTTTCTATAATCCTGGTTTTTGCTCATTTTGAATATCAAAATCTCAGAACAACCAACATGAAGCGTTTGTAGTAAACTTTTTTTCAATTGTTTGTTATTATTTGTTGCACTATCTTAATTAAATTCATGAGAAACCAAATGAACCTAGGTTCGAATCACATAAGAGATTTTCGCAAAGTAATGATTTTCCTTTAAGCTGGCGACTTGGTGGTGGATATGATCGGATGGTACGGATGGTAGCACAATAATACACCAGTGATAAAAAAAAAATTAGCTGTTCAAAAAAAATTTTAATTTAGGAGGAATACGATGAAGAGGAACTCAAAACTTTTTCACCGGAGTCCAATAAGATAGATCTTTTTCCTTGATAACATATTTTTTTACCGGCTTGGATGGGTCCTTCAAGCCCACCAAAAACTATTTTGAGCCTTTAACAAGTAAACATTTAACAGCCCAAATAATATTATTGTTTATAATCACAAAGTCACCTAATCCTTAAACTGTAAACTTCCTGGAATTTATCCATTTAGTTTTCAGAATTTCATTTAGTCCCTAATCCACATTAGAGGTGGGCAAAAAAAAGGGAACCGGAATCGGCCGTACCCGAACCGGTGGGTACAAACGGGTTAAGTTTTTCAGACAAATTAGAACTGGAAAAACCAGAATTGGTCCCACCTGTACCCGGACAAAAACCGAACCGGAACCGGCAAAAAACCAGTCGGAACTGATCAAAACCCAGATCCAGAAGCTCTTGACTTTGTTAACCGGAACCGGTTCAAAATAAACCTTATTTACGCACCTCTAATTCACATTGCTTACACTATTTTTCCAGTTGTTAAGCATTCTAGTCCATAACAACTAATTCAAGCCCAAATAATTCTGAAAATTCAAACAAAATAAAACATGTAATTTTATATAAGTTTTGAGAATTGTGATTTATCCATATGAAGTTTTGTAATGTACAAATTATATATATATATATATATATAGGGAATACATAATTTGAAACCACTTCTTAGTGCGAAAACCGTGAAAACCATGTAAAAATCATGTAAAAAAACGTATTTTTTTTTGAAATTTTTTTTACAGGTTTGTAACACTATTGGGCACATTTTTGTAAAAAAAATCAAAAAAGCGCCGACCAAATATTTTTAAAAAAAATATTTTATAAAACCATGTAAAACATACGTAACAAAACGTAAAAAAATTTCGTCAGATCTGATGAAGAGTTACATATGTTTTACATGGTTTTATAAAATATTTTTTTTAAAAATATTTGGTCGGCGCTTTTTTGATTTCTTTTTATAAAAATGTGCCTAATAGTGTTACAAACCTGCAAAAAAAATTTCAAAAAAAAAACATTTTTTTTACATGATTTTTACATGGTTTTCACGGTTTTCGCACTAAGAAGTGGTTTTCAAATTATCTATTCCCTATATATATATATATATATATATATATATATATATATATATATATATATATATATATTAACTAGGTTCAACTAAATAGGCTATTTATCCTAAAAAGTATAAGAATGATTATTAACCATCAGATCAAATTTAAGAGGGAAAATTTAAAATTTTAGTATGAAAAGTTGTTATATGGTAATTTAGTCATAACCACTTTCCTCTCACATTTTTTAAACGTTAATAACTTTTATATATGATATTATTTTTACAAAAAAATATATATATCATAAAAACGAGCAATTTTTTATCTTTAAAATGAGTATAATGTTGTTACAAAAATTAAAATTTTTTTCAGCTCATTGTGTCTAAATATTGTCATTGTGTCTTTTTAAATGTTTGTGTATAGTTATCTTTTTATGTTTTTCTTACAGATAATTGTGTTTTTTACAGATAATTGTATACTTGTCGTTGTGTCATCCTTGCTTAGCATTATGTATTCTGCAACATCATTTAGTCTTAATTATTTTGGAAAACACAATATTGAGCAGAAACACAAAAGATACAATGACATGTACAAAAGACACAATGACATGTACATAATTGTTCATATACTCGTCATTTTGTCTTTTTTTACAGGTAATTGTGTCTTTTTTGTTAAAATCATTGTGTTATTTATATTTGTCATTTTGTCATCCTTGCTTGACATTATGTATTATGTAACATCATTGTGTCTTAAATTGTTTACGAAAACACAACATTGATCAGAAACACAAAAGACTCAATGACCTGCACAAAAGACACAATGACATGTACAAAGTACACAATGACCTGTACAAAAGACACATTGATCTGTACAAAAGATACAATGAATTAAAAACACAAATTTTTTTCTATAGGAAAATTATACTAATTTTGAAGATAAAAAACACTCGTTTTTATGATATATTTTTTTCAAAAAATAATTTCGTATGTAAAAGTTATGAACGTTTAAAAAATATGGGGGAATTTGATAAAAAGTCAACAAAAGTAGGCATGACTAAAATACCATCTAACAACTTGATTTAATCATAGTCATTGATTAATGATCTAATGGCTCAAGATCTTTCTTAGGCTTTTTAAGTTAAGAGGCTTATTTAGTTTAACTTAACACTATGTATGTATGTATGGGAGGGTTCAAAAGAAAACTCCTTACTTTTGAGAAAACTAAGAAAACTCTTACTAACCAATCAGAATAAAAAAAATCATGATTTTTTATTATTAGCTTAGAAATGTTATAATTTTTTAATAAAAATATGTTGATCACGAAGTTTCGTATATATAACCTATAAAGTTAACTCATATATATAGTGTACAAGTTACATATATGTAATAATATAAGTTACATATATTTTTTTGTTTTTTTTTTCTTTTTGTTAACAAATCTAACCTTATAATAAAACAAAATGTATAACAAAAAACAAAAAAAACGAAAGACGAAATTAATTAATAATAATTATGATTAGTTTACTAAGTTTTATCCAAAATGAAGGTTTTTATTTGAACCCTCTTCTATGTGTGTGTGTGTGTGTGTCTATATATATGTATGTATATGTATATGATCTTCATGAATTGACTTTGTTTATATTTAGTTATGTTCCTTTAACACAAAAAAATATAGAATTTTTTCAAATTGATGCAATTGAAAAACTTATTTATCAGGTGTAACTGATAACTTATTTACTAAAATGAGTGTTTTTTGTTATTTTTTTCTTTTTAAATTAGTTAAAAAAAATAAAGAAATACACCCATTTTGGTAAATATGTTTTCAACTACACATATTTTGTAATTTATTTTTTAATTACACTCTTTTCGAAAAAAACTTAACAAATATATATAAGGTTTTTTTATTTTGTAAAAAAAAAACTCCAAAAAAAAATTTAAAATTTTTTCTTAAAAGAAGAACAAAGAAATGTCTTCGACTCCCCTTCCACATAATCTAGCCGGCATGCTTCTTTCTATAACCTCCAACTTATAAACCAACAAATGATTTATATCCAACCAATGTGGGATACACAATCGGTTGTTGCTACCTAGGTAATCCTTTCTATGTTAATGTTTCATTTTCAATTTCAATTTGTTAGAATCTATTGTTTTGTTTTCCGGATATTATTGGGTTCTGTTTCTTCATATGTTAGGATCCTAGAATGTGGAGAAAAATACTGTACATTGGGCCAATGAGAAAACGAATGCTTTTCCAATTTAAGATTAAGAAAAATAATTGGGTTTTTGACACAAAGAAGCAGCGAATGTGAAGAAAAAAAAAACAATTTACGTAGCCAATAAAGTTAATTTAGGATTTGCATTGCTTATAAGTTTCATTCGTTTTGTTATTGCATGATAAAGAGTTGTTTATTTCTGAGATGTTGGTCCTGGTTACCACTGTAGAAGCTACGGATTCCCCATAATTTTTAACTATTACATTGCTGGGAATGTAATTTTGGTACTAAAATTAGTTTTCTGTATTATGGGTATGTTCATACTCTTTCACCTGATTCGCCTTTTTTAAAATGATAAATTGACAAATTTGCATATTTGGACCTAATTTTTGAATCAGGGTCTAAAAACATGAACAAAATAAAAATCTAATTCAATTCCAGATGAGCATAGGGATATTGTAAATAAACCCGATCAACCCAATTCAATTCCAGGTAATATGAATGTCATACATGATTCTAAATTTTTGTGTAGAAACTTTTTACTCATGTTGTTCAAATATATCATTTGAGTTCACTGATGATATATCTTATGATACCATTACATGAAAATACTCGATTCTTGTAAAGAAAGCATCAAATTAAGTAGATGAGATTTTCTTAAAATGGTGCTAAAATTTGTTGCTTGTGTTGACATTGTCATTTGTAATGTAATGCAATTGAGCATGGATATACCCAGTTCTCATCAGCAAGATAAAAGGTGATACTTAATAAAGTTCCAAATTTATGAATTTTTCATTTCTCATAAATCGTTTAACATGCCTCAAACTCTCTAACAAGCCCCTTGAAGAATTGATGTTTGCTTTAGATTGAGTTACTACTCCGGTAACAATGTCAAACTGTTTTGTGTCACATCTTGGGGTTGTTTGTACACATTTTGGACCTGGTTTCCAGGAGATTCTTTTTATTATTACGCATAAAGTAATCCATTATGGATAGTGCATTATATATACATTTTGGACCTGGTTTCCTGGAAAAATATTTTCTAACCTAAGTTGTTATGTTGAAAAATCAATGGAAAAAATTGATTTTACGAATTTGGATATAAAATTCATAATAATAGTTTAGTGGCAATTTTGTAAAACTAAAAACTTGAAAGCAGTTTCCAAAAACTGCAAACAAAAGATTGATTGATGTTTTTATTCAGGAACCGGTTCATTCTCGAATTCACAACAAAATTCACATACTCGTTCTTGAATCGAATTGAATTTTATCCGATCAAACATTTGAGTGAACCACAAATAGTTTGATCTGAAAGTGTGATCCGCGACTTTCAGTTCATCCGGTGATTCAATTGCGTTCGTAATCTGGAATTTCTCTACATATGTATGTTCTATGTGTATGTATGTAGTTATGCATATATTTAGTTATGTTTGTATGTATGCATGTAGTCCTATTGTTGATTATCAGTTTCTAATTGATTCCTTGCATTCTGACAGGAACCATCTATTGTTCCATTTCTAGTTTATTTGCCCGGTTATTAACTAATCTGTTCAGATCCCTTACCTGCAGTTTCTTAGATGAAATTTTTGCCATTCAGATCCTTTGCAGGTTAATTACTATTTTGTCCTTAAATTTATGCTGTTATAAAAAATTGTAAACAAGAAATGTTAAATTCAAGGCTGTAGCAATGATATAATTAAAAAAATCAATCACTCTGTCTCCATTTCTGGCTAATCTTGATGATGAATGTGGTTCAAAATATTCAGTTAATCTTGTTTTTTTTTTTTTTTTTTTTTTGTGCAGTGATACATGTTATTGGTTTGGTTGATTGAAAAGGTTCATTGGGTACTGTGAAGGTCCTGCGTGTATGCAACTCTTGGTTTGCTATTTTGCTAGACTTACACGTTATATCCTTGTTTTAGGTATTGGTTCCTAAACTTTCTTAATTCTTGCTTGTGGTTGTGCCAGAATTTTTTTTTTTTTTTTTTTTTTGTATTATACATGATAAAAGTCTATTTTGTTTGCATTATGCTTGAAGATAACTGTTTGTATTGTCACTAAATGTGTTACTATATACGAAAACAATAATTCATCATTGGTTGGTCTCTCCTTTAGTATGGATTGGATTTGAATTACTTGTGTTGGGTTTTTGTATTGATGCATATGGTACTTCATACTCCTATATATGTTGTAAGTGTGTTGGAAGATTCTTTCTTTAGTGCACTCTCAAATGATTTTTGCTATGTTTTATGAGGCATTGAAGCACACTTTACATAATTTTTGAATCTTGAAGGAGTCGAGCAAAGTTTATAAATTCCAGCTCTACTTTTCAGGTTCAATTTTTTTAAAGTATTTACTTTAATGTGGTGTTTTTTTGGTTTCTTGTAATGCGGATTGGATTCGAATTAGTTCATAATGGTTATCCATAATTATGTCACAAAAAAATTTCAAATTTAGATTACTATATCATATTTGACTATCGAAATGCTAAGTTACTTCCAATTGACCTGCAAAAATAACCGTTTACATCCGTATATTTTGTCAGAGATGATGAACTTTGATATATTATATTACCTCCTTTTGGTTTGCTGAGTGTTCATTTAATTTGGGTATGTCAATGGTTATAAGGGTTGTACAAGTGGCTGGCTTATCTATTTGCAGGTGTGATGGTTCAGGTTTGGACACGCTAGGACATGGTTGGCTCAGGCTGAGACATGGCTGGTTGAACTTGTTTTATTAATGCAATACTAGCCGTTTCAATTGCTGCTTGCAGAGTTTGAGCTGTTGAAAAGGAGGCATGGTATTTAGACTCTTTTACGTACTTTATGTTCGATCATTGCAGAAAATTCATTCGAATTTGTTCAAACAATATTGCATTAAAATATTTTTTTCTTTAATTTGGTTGTATTGCAGCAGCCTTAAATAGCAATCAACTAGATTGTTGTATTATGAATGTTGTTCTTGTTAGTGGTCCAATTAACTTAAAAGATAGAAACAAATCAAAGTTTTTGAACTTATTTGGCTTTTATCTTTCCTAAAGACTTGGCTATGTAAATTAGAAATTTGGTCCATGCTGCCATGCTGGTAACCTTTTCATGCAATTTTCTCATCCAATAGTGTTTTTATGGTGAGTCATGCTGATTTTTTTATAATAAATATGAGACTAAAAGTCGCACGTTTCAAGATATTTTTTTAAAAGTAAGGTGTTATAGGTGGCGAATTGGAAATGAGTTGCCACCGCTGTATCGCGCGGGTTTACTACTAGTATATATACTAGGTTAAGGAAACTTGTTTTAAAAAAAAAGTTTTTTCATAAAACTTATTTTTATAAAACTTTTATTTTTCCTAAAACCCTAAATTTAAAACAAATTTTTATAAATAAAAATTGATTTTTGGAAAAATTTCATATTATTTAAACTTTTTTAAATCTGTTTTATGAAAAAAAAAATAATTCAATTTTAATTTATTAAAATTATTTTTTGATATATAAAGGTATATAATATCATTATCATTATATTTATAATTATTTGATATATTAGAAAATATAATTATAATTATCATTTAATATGATTGAAAATGAATAAGAGGATAAAAAAATGAGATGTGGCAATAATGGTTTAAAGAAATTACATGTGTCATTAATGGTCTATTATTTGACATGTGACAAAAAAATGTTTATTTATTATAATAGTAAGATATATATATATATATATGGATGATTAACATGTCACCCTTTCTTATTGCGATAACTAAATAACTACATCTTATTAATTTGGGACTAAAATTAAAATAAATCTAAAGGTGTAAAATTTTTTTCTTTTTTAATTAATATATTTAATGTGGGTTCGCTTACATTAATTAAAAAAGAATAAAAACATACACCTTTAAATTTATTTTAATATGGGTCACAATGTAATAAGATTTAGTTACTCAGTTATCGTAATAAGGAGTTGTTAACAATAGAACCCTTCCCTTTATATATATATATATATATATATATATATATATATACTAGCCTAGAAACCCATGTATTACATGGGTTGTTGAACAAATATAATATGTTATAAACAATAATTTACCAAAAGATTTATATGTAGCATTTATCAATTATTGGTTAAATAAGAAAAATGAAAATTTAAAAATTTTAAATAAGAAATAATTATAAATATTTAATAATTTTAAAATTATATAAACATATAAGATATAGTTAAAATTTTATTACATTTTATTAATTTTTAGTAAATTAGTAAATTTTTATAATAAGAAAAAAATATAATTATTAATATTTAATTGTATAATTTAATTAGTAAAAATTATTAATATTTTTAGGATAGAGATGCGAGAAAAATTCTTTACTATTAATTAGAAGATGACCGGTGTCTTTTAAAAATACTCTTTTATAAGAGTAGGTAAATATATATTTTATAGATTTGAATTTTATGGATAAGTATTAAATTTAAATTTAAATTACTTTATTTTAGGTAAACATGGGTAAATAAATAATTTAAATACCAATAATATTTACCGTAATTACAGCTAGCAAAATAATTAAAATTTTATTATAAATTACTGTATTATAATTAAAATTAATGTATTATATTCAAAATTGTATGTTTAAGTAATATGAAGGCTCATCTCAAAGAAGTTCAACAATCCTAAACCTAAGAAGAAGGTTCAACAATCATAACCATGTTCATCATCCTAGAAATCCAGACATCGATTAATTAAAGCATAAATTGAATAAAAAAAATCCAATCTGGTTTCAACAAATAAAGAACCAAATAAAACGATCGTGTACGATTCAAAAGACAAAATTGAAAAGGAAAAGACGGTGGAAGATACATGAAGGGGACACCGAATAAGCTTAGGGTAGCCACAGGAGAGCAAAGGCCTAACTCCAAAGCTGCTGAAAGGAGAAAAATGAGAAGAAACCCCCACCCATAGATCAACCGGTTGTGAAAATTAGCAATTGTTGTTGTAGAAGACGTAATTATGGTCGTCAAAGATGGACAGTGTTTTATGGGTATGCATAGGTAATATGGGGATTATATATGATAGAGACACGAAGATGATGGAATCGGCTGGTGAAAAACTTGTGGGGGGATGGAAGCGGCCGATGAAAAACTTGCGGGGGATGGAAGCGCCGATGTTACAGATCTAGGGTTTTGGGTATTGAAATAGGAAGAAATGAGAAAACAATTGTGCATTTCAGGTGAAGTGAGAAACTGTATAACAGGTTAATTTGGGTCAAGTATTGGGCGGGAAACAAAAAATTGTAGTGGTGTAAAAAAATGACAAGTGTCTCTTAGTTATACTATTTTATTAGTTTAAGAAGATAGGAAAAAGATAAAATGAAAACTATAACACCCGTACAAAACAAATATATGAATAAATTAACTAATAAGGAAAAATAAAAATAATAAATATATATGAATACGTGGGAACCCAAAATGTCTCAAATCTCCAAACAACTAAACATGGCCCTTGACCCAATCTTTCTCAATTACCTTGGCCGAATGAAATCCCAGTTCCTAAACCCTTCTCATTGGCAACAACTCACCGAAGAACTTGGGGAAATTGCTTCAATCTCGCATCAAGGATTGATCAGGTCTCTTGAACCGCCGTCCTTACTCACGAAAACATTCAATCGAAAAAGAAATCCAGCCCTGGTTAGAGCTCGATCTGCCACCATTGCACCATCATAAAGCTGAGTCGATTAGCTGCCAAAAACCTTCTGCTGCATCACGTCATAGATACCGATTAATTGTTCTGCTGTTCAAATCATCCTAGTTGAATCAATAGTCGGTTCAGCTACTAGACATTAGGGCACGGTTACGGTATTCCGATCTAACCCTGTGTGGTTTTCAAGAGGTCAGAGACCACCGGTTGTGACCATCAAATTCACTCGATAAGGTATTATTCAAATCGCCTTCATCACGTTTTTATGCGACTGGTTCCCATGTTTAGGTACTGTAATTATTAGGTTTGTTTTAGTTCTGGAGTCAAAATAATAATAATAATATAAGAGTGGGTTATCTTGAGTTGTAAGAATGGGTGTGCTCTTCTCGGGTCAATGTTGACTACTCACACACACAAGAATTATTCAGAAGCAATAATAAACATTTATGTTAATACGTGGATAACAATTTATACACATATACTAATTTTGAATTGGAAGGCACATACAAATGATTACTACTACCTGCACAACACACTGATCAATTTGAGTTGGACTAGATGACTGTGAAACCCAAATAAATGTCAAGATAAGCTAGAAATTACAACCATGTTTAGTCTATAATAAAACTTATAAATTAATTAGTAAACCAACGAATTAGACAAAAATAATTCTACAAAATCTCATTTGGATGATTATGATATAGGTTGTAATACAATTTAAGGACGCCAACGAATTGCTTGCCTTGCTTTTGTCTAAGGTACGGATCCGGTCTCCTTCAAACCATAGTATTTTGCTTTCTTTTACTAGTTGGGTGGTCTAGCATCTTGAAATTGCTTTCATAGCTACGACCCGTTTATTACTCAGTTTCTTATGTTCTTATCCATTTTGAGTATTGGTTCTGATTACTGATTGTTATAGCATGCAATAGTTTTGTTCTAGTTTTGTACTCATTATTGCATGTTCCCATAGAAAATAAGATTTCAGACTTGATCAATGCGTTCGGTTATATGTTAGATAGTTATGCTATCCTTCGGTTTTAGTACTCTGTTACCCGAGCTATCTGACACATCATTGTGGCGTCAGTGATGTGACACTTATCGTGACAGTGTGTAATAAATAGTCACGGCGTCTCTATTAAGTACTCAGGGAGTACACTGGCCACCTTTATATGAGAGGCGTATGGGTCGATCCTAGTTCTGTTATATGTTATATGTTCTGGGGGATGGAACAATGTGTGTACGCCCCACACACCATCTCTGTGATTGATGGATGGGAGTAGCTACTCGGATATCTCTCACTTTATCTGTTTGGATCAGGGTGCTCCTGTATAAATACACGACTGTTTATTGAAATATTATGTCGTGTTCATATGTTATGTTCAGTTTACATGATCAGTTATATGTTCAGTCCCGTATAAATTGTAATAGTATGTTTATATCTGTTTCTGTTTATCTGTATCTCATTACTACTATTGTTCTTCCGTTACTAAGCAACTTTTGGCTCAGCCGTTTTCTTTTCTTGTGTTTTCTGTTGTTTCTATAACAGGTACACAAGGGAACCAGGGAAATCATGGGAATGTGTGATGAGAGAATTGAAGCTGATTAATTTAATAAAAGACATTCTTAATGTTTAAGACTTGGATTATTTAAGTTGTTTTGAACATTATTTTGGATTATTATTGCTTTAAATGAATGATGTTTTTGATTTGATATCTGTAATAGTAACACGTCAGCTCTTGCCGAGTCGGGGTGTTACAAAAACCCTCCTTAGTGTGAAAACCATGTAAAAAAACGTGTTTTTTTTAATTTGTTTTACAGGTTTGTAACATATTTGACACATTTTAATAAAAAAATTAAAAAAGCTGAGTAAATATTTTTAAAAAAATATTTTTTAACTCACGTAAAACATACGTAACACTGCGCCCAGATGTTGCGTATTTTACATGGTTTTACGAAATATTTTTTTAAAAAATATTCACTCTTTGTTTTTTAATTTTTTTATAAAAATGTGTCAAATAATGTAACAAACCTGCAAAAAAAAATCAAAAATAACAAAACGCTTTTTTTACATGGTTTTTCATATTTTTCGCACTAAGAAGGTGTTATATATATATATATATATATATATATATATATATATATATATATATATGGAGGTTCTATAAAAAACCTTCATATTTGAGAAAGGTTAAAAACTAATCACAATTGTTATTGATCAATTTCGTTTTTCGTTTTTTATTTTACATTTTGTTTTATTATAAGGTTAGATTTGTTAGAAAAAAAAAATATATGTAACTCATTCATTACATATATGTAACTCATTGATTACATATATGTAACTTTATAAATTCTATATACGTAAAAAAATTTCTTGTTTATAACATTTCTAAGCTAATTATAAAAAATAATGATTTTTTTTAAAAAAATTGATTGGTTAGTAGGAGTTTTATTAGTTTTCTCCAAAGTGAGGAGTTTCTTTTGAACCCTCCTATATATATATAGTATCATTGCTCTTGGTCATATAGAACGACTCTATATGATTTACACAATCATACAGTTTTGTAAATAAAACCAGTTTTAATAATACACAGCGGAATAGATAAAATGTCAAGCAACGGAAATATAAATTGTTGCAGCGGAAAATAAAATGTTGCAACGGAAAAATAAATTGTAACAGACACTACATGTTTAATATTGTTTTAAAACCCAACAATGCAAAACAAAAGCCTAGGATTAGAGTCTATATGCCTGCCAGACTCCTTAGTGCATCTCCCTGTGCATACTAGCTTGTGATCTATCAATTACCTGAGAATACATGCGAAAACGTGTCAACATAAAGTTGGTGAATTCACAGGTTTAGACAGTAATAAACAGTAAGACAGATATATACTAGGTATGTTAAGTTGTTTGTAGGATCCACGATCCGGAGTGTGTCAGTTCATCTTACCGAAACTCGACTATTTCCTTTGCCTCCCCGGGTCATCGCTGAACCCAGCATCAACATCGATATTACACTCGTTATGACCTCCAGTCAATGTTGTTGCCGAGTGGGGCTAGTCAAACCCAGTAGTACTACGTAATAACGACTCGTTTGTTGCACAACTAACGGTAAGGATATATGAGGACATGTTGCGATAATAGTTACACTTGAAATAGTTTTACAACATACCAGTCATATATATAAAACAGTTGCATAGTATTCTCACCCCAAGAGTTTAACAAAACAGTTAAAGAATAAAAGTGGGGCTGTAAACTCACCTGAGTTTAGTAGTGCGTTCTTCACGTGAACGGTTTCGTGCGCCTATAGATCGTCAGGTAGATTGTCAGGAAAGACTTCGGGAAAGTCGCGGACTACAGCGATGTCCTCGATCCTTCTTTCCTTTTTTGGTTGTTCAGTGACAAGGGCTAAGATGGCTGTGTACGTTTTCTGTAGGTACTTGTTTGCTTTCATGCAAGACATGATGTTTAGCGGTATTCCACGCCGTTTTCCTTGAATCGAGATATGTTCTCCAATTGGCAACGTAATTTGTACAATCTTCTCGTTGCACACAATCTTGGCATGGTTAGCAGATAACCAATCCATTCCAACCACCACGTCGAAGCTCCCGAGAGTTATCGGCATCAGATCTATCTCCAGTCCGTGATCCGCTAGCATTAAGACGCATCCCTTGAAGATGTGCTGCGTCTCGATCAGTTTGCCGTCTGCTAACTTTACGGTATACTTTTAGTCTAGTGGTGTTGGGGTCATGTTAAGCAGTTTACTAAAATCGCTAGAGATAAAACTCCAATCGGCACCGGTATCAAATAATATGCTAGCGTAGACATTATTTAAAAGGAACGTACCAGTAACGATGTTAGGGTCATCTTTAGCTTCGCCTAATTTGATCATAAATGCCCTGCCCCTTGCCGGATTGCCTCCAGCGTTCTTGTTTTGCGGGCAGTCTCGGCGCATATGCCCCGGCTTTCCGCAGGTAAAGCATCCCCTCAAGGTGTCATTCTTGTTTGTGTTGGGGTTCGGGTTCGGGTTTGATCGTCATTCTTTGGCTACATGCCCGTTTCGCCCACAATTTGTGCACTTGACCCTTTTGCATGGGCCGAAGTGATGATAGGAACAGTTGTTGCATTTGGGGTTGTTGCCCCGATATCCCCCTTGCTTTGGGAATCAGATTGAGTGGCAGTGAACACTTTTGCTGGTGTTGGACGGTGTTGGGTTGGTTGTTGAGGTGGGAAACTGTGGTTGTTGCTTGGCTCCCACTTCCGCTTGGGTTCTTGAGGCTTAAGATGTTCACCGCTTTTCAGTAGTTTGCCCTGGGCTACTGCCTGGTCAGTCAGTTTGTGGACCAGTCAGATAGCTGGCTGGATGAGAGTGGGATCAGAAGCAGTCACCATGCTTTGTATTTGTTCTGGCAGTCCACTGATGAACTGCTCTATCTTCTTGTACTCCGGCGTCACCATTGTCGGAAACAGCTTGCACAGTTCGTGAAATCGAGTACAGTACTGCTCGATTTCAGATCCCACCATTACTCTTCCTCAAGCTTCTTAATCTCATTTCGAGGATAGTACTCCTCGTGGAGCATCCTGGTGAACTCCTCCCAAGATATAGAGTTTGCGGCTTCCAGTCCCAAAGTTTGGACATGAGAGTTCCACCATGTGAGGGCAGGTCCCTCTAGCGTCCCGGTGGCATATTTCACCCGGTTCTCCTCTGAACAGTCGGACATGAAGAATACTGACTCTATCTTTTCGATCCACCGGAGCAGTACCACTGCTCCTTCGGTTCCCTTGAAATTATGAGGGTGACAGCTTAAGAGTGCTTTAAAGGAGAATCCCTTTTTAGTGTTTCCATGGGACCCATTGTTAGTCCCGCTCGTTTCACTATGTTAACTATTCGCTTCATAGTCAGCGATGGCTTTGCTGACCCTTCGGTAAACCATCATCTTGATGGTCGCCGAACCAATCGGTCGTTTGTGTGGTCGAGTATGTGTTCCTCTTCCCGCCATAGTTAGTTTATATATGGAATGAATATAGTGTTAGTCATCAGTTATGTTAGATGTTGAGTCAGAGTACAACATGAATAAAGGGCACAAGTGATAAAACTAACATATCATTTCATTAATAATAGCTTCGAGTACAATGATTTTCAAAATGAAATACTACTATCATGGTTCGTATGTGCACATCCCGCTCATCTAGGTGTACAATCAAAATAAAATAACTGAAATGAAGCAACCTAACTTGTCTGAAGCAATCGTAGAGTGTGAATCTCCACTGTCCGCAGGCCCGTCGTCCTGCTCCTCCTCGGGATCCTCCTAAGGATCCTTGTCAAAGTCCCCCTCCTCGACGTCCTCGGCCTCGAACTGAGGCTTCTCCTCGGGCGGTGGCTCCACGATAAACTGCTCCACCCATGCATTCAACATGGCGTCACTGGCTTGGATCATCGCCGTGTTCTCCCCAGACACGACCTCTACCGCTACCAGTCGTCCGTCGTGCTCGTGTACTGCTGCAGCTATGGCATTGTGCTGCTCCTCGAGCTGTCTGGTCCTGTCGTCGGATCGAGTCCTTGGTCATGCTGACCAAGCCATTATGCACTCGGTCAGTATAAGCAAGCTCATCCTCCAAGTGGTCCACACGTCTCTCGAGGCACTGGTTATCCTCCCGAAGAGTCCTGACCGCATTAGTCAGCACATACAACAGTCGGGACTCAGAAATAAACCTCGAGACTAATGCGGCGAATGCCCGCTCCATGGACATGCTCAATGGTGGTAAAGCAGGTCCGCTACATGCATCACCTAGCAAAGGTAATAGTGGGACTCTTTCCTCCCTAACCCAGGTAGCAACGGTAGCGGGATACCAATCCCACGGTCCAGTGCTACTCAATGTCAAGCTCTCTTAGACTCCAGAGAGTCTACTCGGGCTACTATGTCCCGTATCCTCTGCTTATCTTCTACGTTCAGCTCGTACTCGGCCGGGCGTTTCCCCGGGTTCTTCCCGTTCTGGTTGTTGTTGTTGTCCATTCCTGCATTCTTGGTTAAATAAGTAACGGTATACAATAATAGACAATATTATTGTGCCAAGTCTATTGTAGTGACTAGTGTAGAGCAGTGGCTATAGTCTAAGTTTACTACATGCAATCCTAATTCCCTATAACCAAGGTTATGATACAAGTCTGTCACACCCCCAAATTCCCACGTGCGGTGTCAGACCGCGCAGGTGTGACATAGCCAGGATCATAGCTCTTGGTCATATAGAACGACTCTATATGAGTTATACAATCATACAGTTTTGTAAATAAAACTAGTTTTAATAATACGCAGCGGAATAGATAAAATGTCAAGCAACGAAAATATAAATTGTTGCAGCGGAAAAATAAAATGTTGTAGCAAAAAAATAAATTGTACCAGACACTACATGTTTAATATTGTTTCAAAACCCAACAATGCAAAACAAAAGCCTAGAATTAGAGTCTATATGCATGCAAGACTCATTAGTGCATCTCCTTGTGTATCCTAGCTTGTGATCCATCAATTACCTGAGAATACATGCGAAAACGTGTCAACAAAAAGTTGGTGAACTCATAGGTTTAGACAGTATTAAACAGTAAGACAGATATATACTGGGTATGTTAAGTTGTTTGTTGGATCCATGATCCGGAGTGTGTCAGTTCATTTTACCGAAACTTGACTGTTTCCTTTGCCTCCCCGGGTCATCGCTGAACCCAGCGTCAACATTGATATTACACTCGTTATGACCTCCAGTCAATGTTGTTGCCGAGTGGGGCTAGTCAAACCCAGTAGTACTACGTAATAACGGCTCGTTTGTTACACAACTAACTGTAAGGATATATGAGGACTTTTTGCGATAATAGTTACACTCGAAATAGTTTTACAACATACCAATCATATATCTAAAACAGTTGCATAGTATTCTCACCCCAAGAGTTTAACAAAACAGTTAAAGAATAAAAGTGGGGCTGAAAATTCACCTGAGTTTAGTAGTGCGTTCTTCACGTGAACGGTTTCGTGCGCCTTTAGCGGTTACCTATATCACATAGGTGTTACAAGTTTGTGTTCACATTCGTGTGGGTCTCTCAGGACCGTATTCGTGCCCAAACGACTCCAAGTTGTTATGTGGGTCGCGTTGGCCGTGTTTGACCTAACGACCCGTTGGTGACGTGTTTAGTTCAAGTGATCATTTCACGTGCGGTTTGTGTTGTGTGATGTGTGTGTGAGCACATAATTCGCATCTGTGGGATAACTTCCTATTTATAGCAAGTTTCCTTTTTAGGAAAGTTTCTAAATCAAGCAAGTCATACAAGCAATCGATCATTTTCCGTTTGTTCTAATGTGCATAGTTAACCTATATGAGCATGTTGTCACATAGCATATAGCTTCACGTAGTCAATTAAGCATACTCCTTGTTTAAAAGTTACTATATATAGAAAGTTCTCATATCTCATTATTCTAGTCATCAATAATCCTTTCTAACATGGTCCTAGGACTCTCAACATCTTCATCATATCTCAAACTTTGTCAAACCAACCTTTATGGATAAGTTCATTAGCCAAAGTTTCTATTTATGGAAACTTGTAACAAATACTCATGTTTCAATCATTCAAATGAATCAATACACCCAATATCATCATGTTAAAACCAGTTAGTCATGTTAAACATACTACAACATCTAGTTCATCATCCCTTAGCCATTTGTAACTTAAATGTTACTATTTATTGAAACAGTAGTGCCAATCACTTCTTTTTAATAATTCTAATAACTCAAGTACATTAATAATCATCATATTAGTTTCAAATCATCATTTTAACCACGTACAAGTCCCAATTTCATTATCTATCATCATTTTGTAACCACAAAATTACTAAAATTAGTAATCATCACAAATAACTATTTCTTGTCAACAATAACTATGCTAGATCTTGCAAATCATAACAAATATAATGTATAATAACATTTCAACATCAAAACTCATGTAAATCCACTTGGATCATACATGCATGTGACCACATGTACCCATTTCTTAGTAAAATCAACAAATAATCATCAAACCTTATCAACATCACCATAAATCATCCTAAGATCATCAAATCAGTAACAATCTTACCAAATGACATATCTATAACCTCAAAATTTCGTGATTAAGGTGGTGATAGTGTCGCATGTGGCCATATTGGCTTGCATGTGAGTGTATGTGCAAGGTTTGTGCAAAACGGTGCTAGGAACTACCTCCAAGGGCTTCTTTGGAGCTTGAATGCCACTAGAACAGAACTAGGTAGCTTTAAGAAGACACGTGATTGCCTGCACAGCAGCTACAAGACATGTAGGATGGTGGATGATGCTTCCTAGCTCACCTCAAATCACCAAAGGCTTCAATTATGCTTCCCAAACGGTGTTAATGGCTTCCAAGAGGTTAGAAGATGATTTGCAGGTGGTAATGACGAAGGTTAGTCGTCTGGAGCTCGAGAGATTGGGTGTAGGGACGACAGAAATGATTACGTCTTGGTTAAATAAATATTTTGCGTGTTTGGAGCCGTCGCGTACCGCCAAGACTGACAAAGATCCCTCTTGGCGTACCATAATGATTAAAATAATCGTTTGTCTCCCAAAACACGCCGCGTACCGCTAAGGTGGAAGTTGCTCGGTCGTCGCGTACCGCGACGATTTTCGGAGAATTCAAATTCTTCCACACAGGCTTCGCGTACCGCCAATGCCCAACCAGAGGCCCTTAGCGTACCGCGATGGATCCCAGAAGAGCCCAATAGGCCCAATTTTGTGGTTTCGAATCGATTTTCGCGTATTTCACGATTACGAGCATCGTTTCTCGACATATTAACATTGTTTCACTTGTTTTAGGTTCCTCAGAGCCTAAGTGTTGTGATATCAGATTGTGGTTTGTTTATTTCACCAACGTTCGTTATTCAAGACACGTGCGAACGTTTTACGATAATTCCTCGAATTATCTGATTGTGGTGTGTGTTTAGACTGTTGTGACACGTGTCACACTAAATTCACAAATTCTAGTGTCACGTATGTAATAATAATACACATTATTATTAAAATAAAATAAATGCTGACCTAGAAAATACGAGGTGTCACAAAGAACCACACCCTATATATAACGAAAAAAACGTGGTCCTTTTATAGGGTTTTGGTGATATTCAGAGAAGATAGCGGTGATTTATTTGTTCTCATATATATATATATATATATATATATATATATATATATATATGGAAACCCACTTGAAATGAACCTTAAAAACCCAATGTAAAAAAAGTTTTTTTTTAATTATTTTATAGTTTTGTAACATTATTATGGTCATTTTTTTAAAAAAAATATATATAAAAAAAGCGCCGACCAAATTTTTTTTAAAAAAATAATAAAACAAAAAAGTAACACTGACGTAACTCCTTCTTCCAGTCCTATACAACGATGTTACGTTTGTGTTACATCGTTTTCTGATATTTTTTTTAAAAAAATCTAGTGGTCGCTCTTTTTATTTATTTTTTTTAAAAATGATCCTAATGATGTAATTAAACTGGAAAAAAATAGAAAAAAATAATATTTTTGATGGTTTTCAAAGTTTTTTCAGCCAAAGTAGGTTTTCAAAATAACTCTCCTCTATATATGTATAGTATATATAATTTAAAAACATGGACCTTTTATAGGGTTTTGGTGATATTCGGAGAAGTTAGCGGTGATTTATTTGTTCTTATATAAAATCAATGTTTTCCTAGAGATTTGGGTTTTTTAACTCAACCAACTGGTTTATGGTGAGAATGATTTTGTGACTAATTTTCCATATTATTTTCGTAACATTTTTGTATATATTTTGTATGATTTTATGTTTTTATAAGAAATGTATATATAGTTTGTGATTAGAGGATTTGATTTTGTTATGTAACTTATGCTTTCGCAAATGATATGTACTACCTATTATTGAGAATGCACTGTGATAATCCGTCATAACGTGTGGAAAGAAAAAAAACCTAGTTTTGAATTATTACGAGTTAAAACAAATAATAATATGTCGTAATAGCGTGTTTAAGGGGCACAAGTGAAGCTATTTTGACTTTTTTATTTCACCAAAAATGGGTTTGGCTTTCGTATGAATATGATAAAGCGATTGCGTGACCACCTGAAATTGCGTTAGGCATGATCTCAATACCCAATTACCCACAAATTATCTCTCGCTAGTGGGTTATTATTTAATAAAATACTAGATTTTAGAGTATGTTTGGTATGAAGGAATGGAATGGACGGAGGAATGGAATGACCGAGGGAATGAAATGGTCAGGTAGGTGTTCATCGGGTCGGATAACAAATTATTCGTGTTTGAAAATTTTTGGCCTATCCGAAACCTGACCCGACTTGAAACTCAAAATATATTATCCGATCCGAAAAACAGTGACTCTTACATCCGAATAACCCAAACAACTTGAACAAACCGGGTTAATTCGAGTTATTCAAATATCCGACCCGAAAAAACTAGTTTTTGCCTGTCCGAAACCCGACCTGACTCGAATCTAAAATCATATTATCCGATCCGAACAACCCGAACAACCCGAATTAGATTTCGGATGAGGTTTTTTGGGCTTACGATTCGGATTTCGGATTTTTTCAAGTTTCGAATATTTTGAACACCTCTAATTCTGGTTAAAAAAACAAAAACTAGAAAATAAGAAAACATAAAAAGACTTTTTTGGAACCTAGGTTGTAGTTTGCTTTGAGTCTTCAATGGTATAAGAATTAACTTTAATTTTTATTTTTTTCTGGAAAATCTATGCTACTTTTAAACTGTTCTAATTTACTTTTTATGTGTAAGTTATATTCAATATATAAATATTAAAGAGTTAAATGCCAAAATGGTTTCTGTGTTTATATCGAAAATGTCATTTTAGTACCTAAATAAAATTTGTTGCTATTTTAGTCCTTGTGTTAATTTAGTTGCCAATATAGTCCTTCTAGTTGCCATTTTAGGGACTATATTGGCAATTAAATTTCAAACACAAGGATTAAAATGACAACAAAAATTTAGACGAAGGACTATATCGACAACTAAATTAAAAAACAAGTATTAAAATGGCAACAAATTTTATTTAGGGACTAAAATGACATTTTTTATATAAACACATGGACAATTTTGGCATTTAATTCAATATTAAAAGAGCTAGTCTCATACCCTTTTCTCATTTTTTAATGGAAAAGAGATTTCATGTTCTAGAAAACCATTTTACTCTATTCTTGTCCCACTTGTCATGAACGACGACCTTGGCAACTAGTTTTATAATCGTCCATCATGCAGTGACGGAGCTTGGGAAAATAGTCGGAGGGGGCCGGAGGGTTTTTAGGAAGAAAACGGAGGGGGCCGAAGGATTTTTAGGATGAAAACGGAGAGAACCGAAGGATTTTCCGACGGAATACTATTATATCGACCCTTCTGAGCGAAAAAACAGGGGGGCCGGGGCACCCCCGGGCTCCTTCAAAGCTTCGTCCTTGCGTTCATGATTGGGTAATTTGACGTTATAATTAGAGAATCGTTATTTTATGTATTTTAAAAAAATCAATATTTGTTTACTATCAAATTACACGTATAAAATAATAAAAAACAAAAATGTTTTTATCAAAACAAAAAACAAAATAAAATCATTATTTCATAACTTATTGAAAGACAATATCATGTGATATTTTTTAAAATGAATATGACATTATATAATCATATTTGATAGAAAAAGAATACTTCAAGAATGATTGTTGTAATTAAAATTTATATGGATTAAAATAAAAACTTAATATTGTTAGTATCTTCTTAAAAGTTTACAAAAACGGAAAAAAAATATAACCAAAAAAAAAACATAACTGAAACTTGTTTAGAGACAAAATTAATTATTTGTAAAGTACACTAAAAAACAAATAATAAATTCAACTATCTTAGCATGTTATTATGCTTATTTGATCGTGATTTACTTACCCTATAATAATACATTAATTATTGACTAACATACAAGAGGAAAAAACATTTCTACTTAATATATATGTGTGTGTATGGTGAATTTATAGCATATTTTAAAAAAAATTGGCACATATTATTTTATCACACAGATGAAATAACAATTGCAATAAAACAGCTCCCACCTTATGTGGCAAATCTCGATTTGAAATTTTTATTCAAAATTGTGTAAACCTCTCAACAACCGTCGATACCAAAAGAGTATAAAATCGCCGATACGTGTCATTTAATAGGAGAGAGAGATTGCATAACCCCTGTTTCTAGAAAGTTTGAGAGACTTTGAACAATTGATATTAAGAGTTGAGGGCTTTAAAAGATAAGATCTTTTAAAAAGTTGGGTATACAGGTCGAGACTATGTTTGTGTGTGTGTTTATGCTGGTTTGGCTAAAAAGGTTTGGATTTTAGGATTTAGCTTTTAAGATTTGAATTTTAGGATTTTGTTTTTTAACCTTAAGTTTAACTTTTAGTGTATAGTTTTAAAGTTTAGGCTTTTGGGAGTGGATGTGAGGGATATTAGGTTTTTGGGGGGTGCGTTAGAGTTTAGCTTTTAGGGTATAGTTTTATATTTTTAGGGGTGGGGGATGGGGTGGTTTATGGTTTTGAGGTTGAGGGTTTAAGCTTTTGGGGGAGTGGGTTGGGTGGGGGGTTAGGCTTTTAGGGGTGGGGGTGGGGTTTGGATTGGGTTCGACAAGACAATTTTAACGCAACTTGAACGAATTAAATTGGAGTTTATATGATCCGGTTATGAATGATTTACGAATTTTTTTATGTTTTTTTAGAGTTTTTCGTCTTTTTAAAATATCTCTCCCTGTATATATATATATATATACATACATTTATTCCTATACAGGAATTTAATCCTATGAAAACTTAATCTTAAAGAGAAAACCCTGAAATCTATGTGAGCCATTGATTTGGAATCTTAAAAATAAATATGTGGTCCATATTAAACATCCTTTAACTTTATATACAGTTTCATATTCCATCCTTTAATTATAAGGACAAAATTGTCATTTTAAAAAAATTAACTGAACAGTTAAGTTTGGTTAGTGAAAAAAGATCTGATTGTTACAAAACAGTAAGGTAAAAGATGTCTGAAGTAATAATTAAAGTTTAAAGATGGAATTTGAAATTTGATACATACATAAATGACCTTTTAGTATGTAACTAGGTTATAAATCCGTGTATTACGAGTTTGTGAATAAAAATATGTGATTTTTTACAATTATATCTTCATAAATTTACGTAACTATTATAATTTTATTATAACTTTTTAAATTTATATAATTATATCAAAATTAATAATATTAGTTATACATTTTTATGCAGAAAAACTTTAAAAATAAAAATTTAAAAAAATGTTCTTAACATATATTTATATAACATTAAACATAGATGTATTACACATTTACACCGGTTAAGTATTTGAAGTTTAAAATTACTTTTTAAAATAACATTATATATATATATATATATATATATATATATATATATTCAAAGACGTTTTATAAAACATTAAAGAATTGATTTATAATTTAATCATATTATTTACTTATAAGTTAAATAAAATAATTAATATTTAATAGGAGATATAATATGAAAAAAAATCAAAATTTAATAAAAATATGGGGTAAAAATATTTATTATGAGAGAGATGTGGGAAAACAATCTTTAAGTAGTCTATGTGGGAAAACATTTATTTATTATATAGTATAGATTTGATTTAAGAATAACCTACCTTTATTGATTTTTTTATGATTAAATAAAAGTCCACCATTTTTTTTAAAATAAAATAACTTTTAAATGTTTAATATTTTAAAAAAAAAAATTATACCATAAAATTGAGAATTTTACTATCTTTAATTTGAGTATAGCATTGTTATAGTTTTTTTCGAGTTTTTTTTATATGGTCCGTGATTTTTATATAACGTAATTATGCAGTTGGTCATTGATTATGTGTGATTATATAGACGACAATACCATTTACCTAAACGACAAATGTCAAATTCCACGCTTGTCTCGATAAAATCTTTTGTATTATAACTGCCATCTATCTATATATATGTATGTATATATAATTCGATCAGACCACTATCTTTCATATCAATCATCTTGCTAACAATATTTCTGATCGACCACCATTTCATAGTTTGTAAATATTTTCGTGAAAAACAATGTCAGATGTGAGGAAGATTAAGCTCGGATCACAGGGGCTAGAGGTATCAGCTATCGGATTAGGATGCATGGGCATGTCTGGAGCCTACGGCCCAGCCAAACCAGAAGCAGAGATGATCGGAGTCATCCATCACGCCATTAACTCCGGCGTCACTCACCTCGATACCTCCGACTTATACGGACCTCACACGAACGAAATTCTCGTCGGCAAGGTCCATTTTTAGTCGATTTCACTCGCATTCTTAGATTTAGTGTGATGTTTAACTGATTTCGTGTGTGTGTGTTTGTGATTGGTGCAGGCATTGAAGGGAGTGAAAAGAGAGGAAGTTCAGCTGGCTACAAAATTTGGGGCCAAAGTTGGGGAGGGTTGGGGTCAGGTGGAAATCCACGGTGAACCGGAGTACGTTAGGGCTTGTTGTGAAGCCAGTTTGAAGCGGCTTAATGTTGATTATATTGATCTTTACTATGTTCATCGCATCGATACCAAAGTCCCTATCGAAATCACGGTTCGTCTGTTACAGTTTCCGAGTTTATTTAAGGAGAGAAACAAAAAAAAATATACAAGGAAAGTAGAGACACATCTATGTTAAAAACATGTTTTGTTTCCGAATTTTATTTAAGAAATAAAAGGAAAAGAAATATAAGAAAAATTAGACAAAATTATTTAATTTTCTTTCCTTTCGATTTAGAATGAAATAAAAGGAAAGATTTTCATTTTTTTCTCTTTCTTTGCTCTCTTTACCTTTCCTTCCCTTTCCTTTATGTTCTTTCTTTCAATAAACTCGGGAACATAGTGTTGTTTCAATTAATCCGTTTTATATTAGCGAAAATTTAATCGATATGCTTTTGAATTGTCAATAATCAGGTATCGAGCTTCACTTATCTAGCTTGTGCTGATTTGCAGGCTTAAAGGATATATTTATTTTTTATCTAATGTCTTGAACATATGTATTTATAATAATAGTTATGATGAAATAACTAAATGATATATTATGTTATATGTAAAAATTATAATTAAAGTAAATATAAATGTAAATGTAAATAATTTAATTGATAATTAATAAACGATCTGGCTCAAGCTTCAAAAACTAATCATGAGCCGAACTTGAGCTTTAGAAATAGAATTTGACAACCCAAGCTTAGACTCTCGTAAGTTAAACGAGCCTAGTGAATCTTTTTTAACAGATGGGAGAGCTAAAGAAGCTTGTTAAAGAAGGTAAAATAAAATACATTGGTCTATCTGAGGCTAGTCCAGCAACCATTAGAAGAGCACATGTTGTCCATCCAATCACAGCCGTACAGCTGGAGTGGTCTTTATGGACCAGAGATACAGAAGAAGAGGTTATTCCTACTTGCAGGTAGGTAACAATAATCAGGGATATCGATGTTAAAAGACTAATTAACTAGTAAACACGAAGTTATATATATTGTAATGATAACGTTACGTTTTTTTTTAAGAACCAACAACAATCTTTTTATTAATAAAGTTTTACCTGCTGATATTAAACATAAATTACATCCTTGGCATTTATCCCCATCTAAACATATATTACCGTAGCCATTTACTATTTGCACCCAATTGTTCAGATTGGTCCTCAATTTATCCTTCTTCATTTTATGTACCTATAATTATCGAGAGAGATCAGATTGACCTGAGTGAAGCCCAAATTCAGCCATCTTATTTGGGCTTATCATGGACCTAGGCCCAACACCATCACTGACTTCACTCGATAATTACAGTTTGATTTCATTTTTGTATCAACCATGATCCTGGATCATATGAGCTTCCTTTTTATCCTTATTATGTTGTCATAACTACTAGAGGTGAACAAAAAAACCGGTTTGGGTTCTCAAACCAAACCGGTTTCTAAACCGGTCCAGTCATGATCACAAACCGGTTTCACCCAAACCAGTTTCCAAACCAGTCCAAACCGCCGGTTTGTAATAGGTTTGACATCCTCATCTCTCAAACCGGTTTCCAAACCAGTTTCAACCCCTCCAAACCAGTTTCAAACCCTCCAAACCGGTCCAAACCGAATCTATAGGTTTGACATCCCTTATCTCCCAAACCAGTTTTCACCCAAACCGGTTTTGACCATCCGTTGACCAAACCGGACCGGTTTGAGCACCTCTAGAACTACCTAGCGGAATATGGAGTAGACCCAGGTAAAGAACTGATAAAAAATAATATATTATAATATATAGAAGGTGCAATTTTTTTAAAAAAATAATATATTATAAAAAAGTTATTAATGTTTAAAAAAGAGGGTGTAAATTTATATTAAAAACTAGAAAGAGAATTAGATAATTCATTTTACAATAATACCCTTTTATCATTTAAACCAAATATAATATATATATTTTATTGTGGAGCTAATATTAGCCATTGGATGTAAATTTAGATTCAATTAGATTGAGTTAATGGGTTGTAACAAAAGTTATGAGTTACTAAAAATTTCATCCCCTATATATAATATAATATAATATAATATAATTATAATGAACGAATGAATAGTGATAATAATAATATTATATAGTGAGTGGCCTATTTTTTATCACATATTAAATTATTTAGGTGTCCGATCCATGTAATGACGTTTTGAAAATTTAGACTCGAATCATTAGAAGTTTGTTAACTTTGAAAATTAGTATACATAGATAATTGTATTAAATTTTTTTATATTTGCGTAGAGATTTGGGTTTTTCTTTTAATTCAAACAAATAGTTTATTTGAATACTTTTAAATATTTTCTCATTAAATATATTATTGATCATTCTTATCCATTGAAATCCATTATGCTCACATGGTTTAAAGTTGTCCATCTTGACTTGCTTTGTGTTAAGGTGTTACACATCTCAACCCATACTATGTCATAATGTTACCCATTTCAACACAAAATGCAATAACCGTTTATACCCAATTCTATCTATTTATCTTGCTATGAGTGAAGATTGCCATGTAATGGACACCCAAGCCACAAACAACCAGATTTTTTCCCCTTCAATGCTCCCCACACGGCCACACTCCTTAAAAAATAAAATAAAATAAAATAAATAAATAAATGATAACGTTACTTGGCTGCCTGTTTTATCATTTCCAGAGAATTAGGAATCGGAATCGTTCCTTATGCTCCATTGGGTAGCGGGTTCTTTGCATCAGAGCCAAAGGTGATGAACAATTTGGCAGATAATGATTTTAGAAAGGTATTAGGATTCTATTTTATTTTGATATTCTCATTTGTAGATTTTTTTGTATTCTTTTGTGGAATGGTCTAAACACAATCTTTAACGTTTCACAGCAACCACAAATAACTTGTTTTGGTTGTCGGGTGCTTCTCTAAATAAAGGTGTTAAAAAAACCGGTTTGGATTTCCATCCTGTTTGTAGCCCGAACGGACCCTATTCATAAACTGGTTTGAGGTAAATGGTTTCCAAACCGCTGGTTATAGTTATAACCCTATGGTTTGAAACGAATTTCAAACCCATGTAACCTGATTATGAACTGATTTAAATACGGTTTCAAATTGGATTAAGCCTGGTAAAACCCGATCCTCAAATCCACCCCAAACCCGACGCAGTTCTTAAAAAACAGGTTTTGACTTTTGTTGACCGAAATCAAACTGGTTTCAACCAGAACCAGTTTTGGGCCAAAAAACCTGACATGAACACCTGTCTCTAAAGGTGATGTGAATAATGGGAAGATGGTGTTTTTATGGGTTGGTTTGGGCCGGGTCAAGGTGACACGATTCACACCAAACATACAAAACTGGCCAAGTGGCCAGTAATATTAAGAAAGACCATTTTGCAAATTTTTTTCATCATGATCAGTAATTAATCATTGTTTTTGCATGTCCAAGATTTTACCAAGGCTGCAAGGCGAGAGCTTTGATCACAATAAACTTGTATATGAGCGAGTCAGTGCAATGGCGGAAAGAAAGGGGTGCACCACATCACAGTTGGCACTGGCTTGGGTCCTGCACCAAGGGGATGATGTAGGTCCAATACCTGGTACAACCAAGATTGAAAACCTGAACCAGAACCTTGGAGCACTTGGTGTTAAGCTCACGGGTCAGGACATGGCTGAGCTTGAATCCATGGCTTCATTCAAAGGTGCTAGAATGATTGAAGAGATTTTGGTGCACGGTTATAAGAACTCGGACACTCCACTTTTATCCTCATGGAAATCCAAATAAGAGCATTGACCTTTTGTATTGGTCATGAGCCTCGTAAAAGCAAGCTTTTAGTATTACTTTTTTTTTAATCCGCGTGTTTTTGTTATGACGACATCTAATAAATGTCTTGTGTGTTTATATTTCTATTTTTTCTAAATAAACGTTTACATATTTCCTCTTTCTAATATCATTTAGTACATATATATTTAAGTAAAAAACATCCGTTTGTGGTGCACGCATATAATGTATATATGTGTTGGCCTTTAAGGGACAAAAGTAAAATTGAACTAATTTTAACGTTATTTTACTTATTTTGTGAAAATATTCGTTAAAAGCGTTGAGGTGATTAACCTCAAACGATAACTTTGAGCCGTGGACTCCTTCGGAGCAGTCTCTCTATCCCAACTAGAATAGGGCTAAGATTTGCCTCTATCCTCCCCCCAGACTGTACTCTAAGTGAGATTTTTACTGGGTATGCTTGTTGTTATTGTATATTTAAGTAAAAACGTCAATTACATATTTACCTTTTTAAAAGATATTTTCCCTTCTAATTAAACTAGTCAATTACATGCATCTCTTTTTGAAGGGAAACATGTAATTGATTTTAACTGATTGGTAAATATGTAATAAAAGTTTATATTAGAGAGATATTTGTAAAAATTCCTTTTCTAAAATTTAAGTCTCTTTGTAAATATTTTTGGTTTTAAATATTATTAGAGCGTAATTTCGCATGCATTTGGTTACTTAGTTTAGCCTGCCCAATTAACATGTCGGGCTACAAAAGAACCAATATGACTTTTAAATTAGAGTTAATTACTGTTTGCGTTGATGGTTGATATGAATTTGGGTTTGACGAAGCCATCCAAATGATCTTAAAACTTGCAATATAATTTTATAACTTTCATGCACCAATCAACCGCACTAGTTGTACCAGATTTTAGTTTTTTATATTAAGTTGCATATATAAATTTTATTATATTTATCATACCATTCGGTTTTTAAATCCGGTCTAATCAGTTCAACCAACAAACCAGTGAACTAGTAGTGGGGCAACCAGTTCGATGTCCAGTTTGGTTTTTATATTCATTACCGAAAACCGATTTCACAATTCCGATAAACTGAAGAACAAACCAGAAACATAATTTACAATTTGGCTTGGTTTTTAGGGTTACTATTATGTTTTACTTTTTCTTTTTTTGGTTTTTTAAATATCCGTAGTAGAACACATGTATTTTCTTGAAATATTATAGATGGAAATGTTATGAAGAATTGAATAGAAATGATCTTACATTTAACAATTAAAAAATGTAAATAAATATGAAAAATATATATACCTTTTGAATTTACTCCTTATCTATCATCTGCCCCTACTTTGTTTTAGTTACCGGTTTGCTGACCCTCGTTGTTCAAAAATATTAGTTTTATAGGAAACACAACTTGTTTATACTATAACTTAGTTATACTATTTTATAACGGAAACTAAGAGGAATGTTACATGGTGGCAACGGAATGTTGGTTTAAACCTTTTTAACACACACAAATTAACGCAATGTGTATTTAACTTGAAAGGAATTACAAAAGATAAAAATGAAGTAAACTAACTAACTACTATCCTATTTATTTCTATTAAAAAACAAAGAAACACATGCTAATTGCTAAATTAACTACTTCCACTTTCGTAAAAGCAACAACAAACTCCAACTTAGAAGCCCACTTCTCATGCACATTCTCGGTCATCCCTTTTTTCCCCGGTCAACTCTTGCTGCAAGTTAGGAGCCGAAACTGACCCGTATCCGAAACCCACAGTCCATGAACCTGTGACCCATAAGCTAGATCCAGTACCCGTGAACAAACCCGATTAACCCAACACCGAAAGAAATAAAAGCAGCTCAAATATCTTAAATCATTTTTGTCTGATTTCTTTTTCATTTAATAGATCTTAGGTTAATACAAAAGAAACAAGACTGCAATTTTAATTGCATATTACATGAATAGGTAATTGATATAATGTGACATAACTTTGTTTTGATATATGGATCCAATTGATAACCATATTTTCTTAAAGTACTGTTTTATCAACGAAAAGCGCTTTACACATATATGGATCCGGCTCAGATTGAGCCAACAAAACAGTTGTGATGCCAATATCTAGCATAAATTTGTATGTTAATGAATTTGGTGTGTTGGTACAAACTCAGAGTGTAGGTTAGTTTCATGTTTATTTTAGGTATATTTCTTAAATTGATTTGATCATCATCAACTTCTTTGATCAATAATATAATTAAACTTTGAGTTGAAACTTCAAGCACCTGAGTGAGTAGCTTTGAGTCTCACACAATAAATTTTTGTGTGGAGATGTTTTTTGAAATTTTCTTTGTTAGTTTATGATTTGTTCCACAGGTTTCTTGATACTCTTTTGATTTTTTGATTTCAAGCAAATAATTGTTGTTCACTCATGTCGTATGTTTTTGTGCCTTGATCCGAGTAATGAACTAAAGACTGGTGTTGTTCTTGATGTCAAAAGACAATTATAGACATTAATTTTTGAACATCATCTGTACATACCAGTTAACCAACTATCTGACCAACAAAAGACAAGTACACTTAACTCTCCCCCAACACACACATACACAATCTTACTTTTGGCTTATTTTAACTAATTCTACCAACAGTTGAACGCCCCATTTGCGATACACATATTTTAACGTTATTTGACTTATTTTGTGAAAATCATGTTAAAAATGTTTGGATGATTAACTTTAAACGATAACTTTGAGCCAGGATTCCTTCGAAGCAGCCTATCTATCCCAACTAGGATTGAGGTAAGGTTTGTGTTCATTATTTTCCTCAGATCCTACAGAAAAGTAATGTGACACCCATGTCACTTTCTGTCCCCTCCGGACATTTAAAACATCTAATTAAGATTTTTGTTTAGGTCCCAGAAAAAACTTTCTGTGTTTTGTTTGTACACACATTTTAATCATTCAAACATTAAAACATGTCAAAGTATATCCACATACTTATAACAAGTTAACTTCAATTCACCACTCAAATCTTTTTGTTCGATCCCGATCACTATTGCTGCTCACCCAACTCCTTTGTACCTGTAAACACCACATTTAAATCACCATTAGTTCGTTAGAACTAAGTAAGTTTACCCCACTATTTCACCAAGTGTATTCCATAACACCATATAGATACACTACTGATGTCCCAAATATAATTTGGTAACAACATTCAATCACATATAAAACGATTTACTAATGGGTCGTTTACACCCAAAACCCCATGAATCACCAATTCATGCACAATCATTTTAATTTAACACCACACATACATGTGCACACAAAATTCTAGTTGTGCATCATATTTCCCAAATGCCAAAATTAAACAATTTGACTCTTGAATTTTTGAATGTCTACACTATTGTAGGTCATCCTTTGTTCACACACCTTGTGAATCAAAGCATGCATAATGCCAATTTAATGCCTACACATTTGTAGATCACCTTTTGTTTACACACCTTGTGAATCAAAGCATGCACTTATCAATCCACCATTTATTCACACACCTTGTGAATCAATTATATTGAAATTTCAAGTCTTATGTTCACACACCTTGTGAATCTTTTAACCGCAATAACCACAATCATTTATATCAATTTCAATCAACTCAACAGATCATGTATATGTGCTAAATGCACAATTACTTGTAGTGTGGACTCACCCAGTCATTCAACTACAAGTTCAATCAAATAGGTAACTTACACACAATTTGAACACAATTTGAACACATTCACTTGTGTTTACATCAATTATACTTCCAATTCATATGTTCACACACCTTGTGAATCATTTAACTATATTTCAACACACTGATTGTTCACTCTCAAGTAAATCAACCTGAACTGTCTACACAATTGTAGATCATCAAATACAACTCTTTCTATTTACCAAACATGTGTCACACTATTAAATTCAAAACGACACAATTAGGTGTCTTATTGAGTTTTCACAATCTTGTGAATTACTCAAACTTTCACTAATATAATTATGTTCTTACCCTTGAGAATCTACTAACACAAAGTTTACTACATGTGTTATTTACACACATAGTCAACATTAGACGCAAACAACAATTAGTCACACAATTGTGATTCCAAATAATATATATTAGTGTCTAACCTCAAATTCAACCTTAAGGTCGATCACCCTTACATATGTTCACACACCTTGTGAATCATATAAAGGTAAATCAATCACAATTTGTTCACATTCAAGTGAACCAATTATACTTACGTATAACAAACAGTTGTCTACATCATTGTAGATCAACTAAGTTGTCCACTACCTCCTTAGTTCACATTCAAGTGAACCATTTCAATATACTTTCAACAACATTATCCACACTCATGTGGATTAATATCAATTTAAGCAAACATGAATGCCTACACACTTGTAGGTCATCACTATATCACATTCAACACATGGTTTATATTCATGTGGATCACCAATTGAGTTTTGTTCACATGATCACAATATTTGTGATTCATTATCACAATATTAAACAAACTCAACAGTAACGGGTGACTTACCTTGATTTGCAGAGTTATCAACAATCTCCAACTCCTTTCCAGGCCTTCTAGAACTAGATTCACCTCCTCTTCCTATTATATTTTCACATATAACAAGATTTAACAACATGAACACACAACTTGTGTTATTTATATAATCTAGTTCATTTGACCTGTTTTACTCTTCGTATTCAATCAAAACCTCGTCGAGGCTTTTATCAACAACCCATGTGTGGAAATTAATCTACACATGTTCTTAATCATATTCATATCATCAAAGTTTCATATTTTAAAATCCGTTGCTTGACTTCCTTTACAAACACCTAGTTGTACATCACACATATACAACTAGTTCAATACACCCAAAACCCATACATATTGATTCAAACTCATTTGAATCTTACTCATTACTAGGTGGCATTTAAAAGTCAAGTCATTATATACAATTAGCATATCATGCTAAAATCGTTAACTTTCAATTTCAACAGTTAATCAACTTTTGAATTGAAGTTATCATTCTAAAGAATGATCCAAAACCACCATAACCACGATTTAATCATCCCATTAGTTATCATACTCAATAATATGAGTTTCATGACAACTGGACATTATAACGGATCGAAATCAAGATTTCACCGTTAAAACATCTAGTTCTTCGTTTCTAATCATCCCAAATCATCATATAATACTCAAAACTCAATTTAATCCGTATATTATCAAAATCAATGGGATAAAACGAATCGTTACCCTTTCGAACGGATTTCTGGTTGTAATACGATGATCCGGACTTGTAGACAATATCCACAGCTCGATCCAGACGTTCTGGTGACTTCAAAGTTGAGATTTGATTGTAAAATTTCGATTTGATAGTGTGTGGTGGAGCTGAGGTTCGTAAATAATCGAATTGTGATGTTTTCTGACGAAATTCTGATAAGAATAGGAATCCACTGCCTCAAGGGCCGCCGGGCGTACCGCCCCAACCTATTTTCGTCAAAATTTTGATTTTATCTTTGTTTCGCGATTCCGGACAATCCGTAACTCCGTTTCGCGCACGGTTTTCGCCTACGTTCATCATTTTTCGCATATTTTCAATTTGTAACAATCACAGTCATTTTATTAATGATTATTTCAAACGTGTGCGATTTCTGAAAACTGATCGTTACAAGTAAGAATATACTGGGTATGTTTGTTTGTTTCATGTCGTATGTAGTTTAATAGAAAATGGCTACTTACATCTACTGATTCTAAAGACCATTTGATTTTTAATTTTGGAATTGTACAAAAGTTGGAGAGTTGCATTAAACATAATAAAAGAAAATAAAAATACGGTTTAAAAATTTATCGCTCTTTTAAGCCTTAAAGTTTACCGTTATAAATCAATCTATGGCCCGCAGCAAAGCGGCTCCTACTGGTTATTTATTTATTTGGTAACGGCAAGGGACCGAATATGTGCCATCCTTATTATTGTTCCTTCTTTTTTCTTTTACTTTAAAATAATTATATTTATATTTAAGATTATATTAACTATGTGACCTCTTTATCTAATTAGAAATTTTGAATTTTGAAAAAAACGGCGTCCAAAGCTATCGTTTAATCACAATAGGGGCTGAAGAATTTTTTTTTTAATGGTATTAACTCCATTAGAAGTGGCAATTTGGAGGGGATTGGGATGGAGAATGTAGGCTTGTCCACTCTTAGCTGCGATTTGGAGAAAGTCTATTGCTAGTGGCAATATCATTCACTAGTGGTGACTCTATCACGTTAAATAATACAATAATTAAGATTGCATGTAACAGTCATGTCGGATAGAAGAAAACAAAATATGGGACTCAAATATAGCTTAACAAAAATAGGAGCGAACATTTTATTAATGTAATACGAAAGTTGTGTTATGTTCATATAAACGTATAACTTATATATGGAAGATGGATATATGAAGCTATGGAAATTCATGTGATCTTCAAAATCGCCACTATCAGAAGAGTTGGCTAATCTCCATGAAACCGCCACTACTGGTCGAGACTAGAGTGAAATCGTCACTAGCAATAGAGACATTCTAATCGCCTCTAAAAATGGCATTTTTTAATTTCAAAAGTTGCACCACCTGACATCCATACACTCTCAATTCCATCTATTCTAAATCGTCACTACCAGTAGACTTAGCACAATTTCTAAAAAAAATTTGTTTCAGCCCCTCTTATAATTATTACCTATCTAAACAAAATTAAATTATGAATAGTAAGTTTGTGTTGATAATGCATAGAGTACAACTAATAATTGCATTAAATATATAAAATATTCCAAAAAAATATAAAATTATAAACACATTTAAACAAACTTAATTAATGTTTAAACTAACATAATCGTGTTAAAAAGATATAAGGTTTTGTTTTAAGGTTTCATCCTTTGATTTTAGTTAAAAAAAACTGAAGACCGGTCTGACTGGTGAACCGGCTCAACCGACCGGTTTGCTTGAAGTCAGTTCACATGCTCACTTTGGGACGGCTGACCCTCCGGTTCCCGGTCCGATCAGCCGGTCCGGTTCTAAAAACATTGTTCTTAATAAATAAGTAGACACATGTCCTATATAAGGGTGCTCATTTTCGAATATCTGGAGGTTTGGATATCCAAATTTTTGGATTCACATTTGGATAACCAAATGGATATCCAAACTAAAAAAATAAAAATTGAAAAATATATATTTCGGATATTCCAATATCAAAAACTTATCCGAAATATTCGAAAAATATCCGAAATATCCAAAATATTATCTGAATATTCGAAATTTAATCCAAAAAAATAACTATTTCATATAGTTCGGATATCCGAACTATCTGAAAATTTTCAATACAAGTATGAATATGAAGTTCTTGACATCCAAACTTCCAGATATCCGAATTTTCGGATATTTGGGTTCTGATTTTCATATTCAAATACAGATTTTTTTTAATACTCATAATCCTCTCTGTTATATTTTCACTTTTCTTGCCCCTGTAAAATAATAAGAACACTTATATATAGGGGGTAAGAATTTTTGTATTAGATTTTTTTTCGTGATGAATTCTTTTTTTACTGGATTTTTTTTGTAATAAGCTTTTGTTTTTTTACTACATTTTTGTTTTTTTATTGCATTACATTTTTGCTATTCGATTTTATGCAAAATTATGTTTTTAATTGATCCTTCTCTGTCATACACACATATCTATCTATTTTAATAAATTAAAGTTTCTTTCGACACATGGCGCATTTTTAGAGCATCTCAACCTTGATTTCCCACATCCCTCTCCTATTAAATACACCTCATATTAAATAATAATATTAAATATTAAATATGTTTTTATACATTTTTTAAATTAATAAAAAAATTTGTTAATACATTAAAAATGTATTAATATTAAAAAACACATTTTTAAAAAGCAATTTATTAAAAAATATATGATTTTTAAAAACAATATTTTTATTACAAAATGTTTAAGGGAAAAAATATTAAAAAAAATAGTGTTTAAAAACATAATATAATTATTTTCATTGATGATCAACCCGTGTAATACACGGGTTACTAACCTAGTATACATATATATAGAGAGATGAATTTTATCATATGAAAACTTAATTTTAAAAAGGAAACTCTTAAATACAATATAGTCTTTTCATTTTTAATTTTGAAAATAAATATGTGTGTGTATATATAAATTCTTAGAATATAAATACCATGATACTCATGCATTAGACATAGAACTCTTGCATTTAAAGCTATACTTTTGCTACTAGTTTTCTAAAATCACAAACACTAGTAAGAACACAATTTCTGCCCAAATTTTGTGCAAATCCGTTTGGTTTTTCAGCTAGTCTACAAATGATCTGTTATTGGTTTAGGAAATCATAATCATAATCAGCATCAAAATCTGTTTGATTTTCCATTACTAATCGATTAGTAACAGAAGTTGGTGTTGGGAGTCAAAAATACCACAACAAATGGTTGTTTTACTAATTACAACGATACTCCTTACGAAATTAGATGGACCTAATTCGTAACAAACATTTAGGGGCGTAAACGAGCTGAACCGATCCGATCCGATCCCAAGCTCGTTAAGGCTCGGCTAGGCTCATTTAGATTTTATTTATTTAATTTATTTACTTTAACTGCTAATTTAATTATATTTCTAATTATATTTTCAAAATTTAACATAAAATATTTGATTAAAATATTTTATCATAATTTTATATATAAAAATAATTAATTTTATAAATAAACACTTAATATAATAAATAAAAATTATAATAAACAAAAAGCTCGTTAAGGCTCGAGAGCCAGCTCGAGCTCGATATGTAAAGCTTGAGCTCGGGCTTGATAAGTAAACGAGCCACACTTTTGGGCTCGAGCTCGGGCTCGGCTTGTTTGAGCTTTTTACCGATTCGATCTCGAGTATTTCACGAGCTGCCTTGATTCGTTTACACCCCTACAAACACTAAACACATCAAAGTCATTACATCCCAGCTGTATTTTGGTGGTGGGATAAGGCCCAAGTACCAAATGATCATGGGTTCGAATCCCACAAGAGGGTTTTCTCAAATGATTGAGTTTCGTTCAGAATTGATGCCTTGGTGGTGGATATGATCGGGTGGCACGATGATTCTACAGTGATCCTAAAATTTAGACGTTCAAAAAAAAAAGCACTTAACGCAATAAAAATTTTTTAACCACTAATTTGGATCATTGAAGTATCATCGTGTCACCAGTGGTATCACCCGATCATATCTACCACCAAATCATCAGTTTAGGAGGAAATCTAATATTTTGAGAACACCTCCTTGTAAGATTCGAATCCAAGACTTTATGATTTATAAACTTTATTTCACCACCAAAATTCTGCTGGGCTATAATGTCTTTGACAAAAAAGTAATGGATGATCCAAGTTGTTAACGAAAAGTAAAAGATTTACTACGTACATAAAACAATAAAATGTAAATATTTCTTTGATCATTTTAAAATATATAGTTTTTCTTCAATATTTAATACCAAATCAACTTTTAGTAATATATTAAGTCATTAATCAACTTGATCAAATTTAGCCGTTCCAAGTGAAACTTACAAGTGAACTTTAATAATCTAACCTCCCCTACTTTTTTTCTTTTTGGTTAACCCCAAACGTCTTATCACTCAGCATCACCCTCATAATAACCTTCCGTACGAAAAACAGAGCATGATGATACGAGTCATCTACTTAATACCAGATATGTTTAAAGAGAAACTGCATCTCATTGAGGTCAGGGATTCAAACCTGAACAGGAGAGAGGGTTTACGGATTTATCATGTTCCCACTTATCTGATGGGTGAAGGGGTGACGACTGGAGCTTCCCTTGGATGTGTGCTCGTTTGAGCTTAAATCAGTCGTTCAGTCTGAAGCCGTTCAAAAAACTTAATACCAGATATGTTTATTTGTTTATTTATAATTTTATTAAAAAAAACCTGTCATGCATGAGAATAGTTATAATTCTTTACTTGTGACTTTAGTCAACTGTCAATAGTCGGTATTTGTTTTTGGTTATCAAGATTCTTTTCTCATCTTTCCTTGATTAATGAAAATTTTGTATCATCAAAACAAAATGCTAATTTTGGGCTCCAATCGCTGTATCTTAGCTCAAAATCGACGTTTCTTTCCCCAATTTCTTACCGTTTACTCTTAGATTTGTTACTTTGTTTTAACTCCTCGATCTTTTTCAAATTCGAATTTAGTTTCAGGTTGATCCGAGCAGCTTTAACGGCTACCTGCAAAACCCCCAATTCAGTTATAGCATTATTTTGATTCGAATTAGTTATTATAATGACCTATGAAGAGGATGATGATGCAGTTACTCTGTTGAACATCGCAATTGAACAAACCAGAGATGATTATGTCACATTGATCGAACCGGAGGGGTTTAACGGCGGTGGCGGTGACTGTTCACAGCCGTCGTCTTCATCGTCGATGGGTTTTACTGGTGGCGGTGATAGCTTTTGGTGCAGTTTTTGGTGGTGGGCAAAGCTTGCTCTTGTGCTCATCTTCGTGGCATTTTTGGGGGTTTGTTTCTTCCTATGGATTGGACCGTTTCTTATGAATAAGGTATGGATCAAGGTATTTAATTATCACAGTTTCTTACTTAATTGTTGATTTATAGACTACTCACGAACCCTAATTTGTCTATTAAATTGGAACCCTAATTAGTTATTGATGTTATTTGATTGTATCAATTTCTAGTTTGATGAATCCTACTAAAGAACTATTTTTGGTTGCTTTACTCATAGCTATCAGTGTCAAGTTATTTTCTAGGTTTGTCTTTATTTTAGATGTATCATTATGTGTGTTTCTAGTCTTACTTGCGTCGTTCAGGTAGTGTTGTAAAAATCAGGACTAATAGGATTAGTGGTCCACAGTTGCGGTTTCACTTAATCGGTCGTAAAATTGGTAGGTGGTAAAAATCAGTAAAAATTGATAAAAATCAGTAAAAGTCTGTCAAATTTGGTAAAAAAATAGTCAAAATGGGCAAAAAAGTTGGTCAACATCAGTGAAAAATGTGTGTATATGTAAAATTTTCAATCCGATTTGTCTCTATTAATCCAATTAATCGCTAGTCGGTACCCACCACCCGACTAATGCCTAGCCACTTGGTGATAATTACAACACTGGCTTTAGGCGTGTTTTTGGTCTTACATATGTTTAGTTTTGAACTCCTTTAGATTTAGATGTGCTTTAGTTTTAAGTGTCTCTATAGTATTAAGGTATGCCCCCAGACCCTACTGATTATTAGACTTTTACCAGATATTTTGTTTGTTTACAGCATTAAGATTAAGGTATGCTTTTAGTAATAGCTACTTTAGTCTTGGAGATTTCTATGTTTCCTTGTCTATTTTCTGCTTCCAATCTATTCTATTATGATTGTGCTTTTTTCTTGCATATATATGCATTTCAAAACAAAAAGGAAAAAAAAATTATCCTAGGTTGGATTCTCTCTCGTGCGCGCGGGGGACCCTACTGTTTGAGTGAGATTTTGTTGGGTCTGTTTGCTTGTTTTCGAACTGCATAACTGAACAAATGAAATCATCCAAAGATGTGTAGGTTGAGTCTAATGCCACTGTTTGTTTTGTTGCAGGAGGTTATCCCTGTTTTGAATTGGGAGACAGAAACTTTCAGCAAACCAGTGTTAGCAGTTTTGATATTTGCTTCAGTTGCATTATTCCCTACCGTCTTTATACCGTCTACTGGTTCCATGTGGGTGGCTGGAATGACCTTTGGTTATTGTTTTGGGTTCCTTTTAATCATCGGTGGAGTAACAATTGGCGTCTCACTTCCTTATTTCATTGGTTCCCTTTTTTACCACAAGATTCAAGTGAGTATTAAGTATTCTTGAGGACTGTAAGCATTCACAGTAGGTTCTCTATCCCCATCCCTGTATTTAACTAAAAATCATTGTCCTATAAATTTTATCTCCTATTTTCCATATCCCACACATCATTCCTCATATATCAAAATTTCAGTTATATAATACTTTCTATTCCTTTATCATTACTTTTTCTCTTTTTTCCCTTGCAAAAAATAAAAATATGATGTAAACCCTAAATATGGAGGATGATTGTTTCCCTTAAAAATATAGGGGATGAAGATGGGATTGGGAATCTGATGTGGGAGTAGAATTACATGTGTTTTTATGTTTCCTCTATAATTTGGAGATGATGATAGACATGAGGGACCTGATGTGAATGCGCTAGTGGGTGTTTGGCATTTCATTCTGAAAGTGATGGCTGTTTGAAAATTTGATAACTTGATAGTCAGTTGTTTAAGTGTTTGCCATGTGTTGATTGTGTAAGGATTTAGTGAGTTACATGTAAAAATGATTTTTCATTATCGTAATTGAAAGTAATGAGCCTCCCAATATGCTGATAGGGATAGGATCATCTCTGAACTATGAGAACTCCTATCAACCACACATTTTTTATAATTTTCATAAAGAAAATGATGTGAAAACATTTTCTATTTTCCTTTTGTGGAATTTAAAACAAAATAATGAACAGATTTATTATGTGTAACTCATGTGTGTGCCATATATGAGTCGGGGTGTCTCTACAAAAGTAAGGTTTGTTTTCCTCCCACCCTTCCCGGAACCTACTGATTAGTGGATGTTTGTTACGTGCAACTCATGTATGTAGATTATATTACCTTCACATGAGTAGATAAATAATTAAAAATGTTACAACATGTGAAAAACTTACTTCAATGGTTTTTTATGTACATAAACAATAGCAACTCTATATAAAAAGGTACAAAATTCAAAAAATATGTATGGTTGATAGGAGTTCTCATTGTTCCGAAATTATTTGTTATTTTTGAAATGATTCGAGCCCTATAATCTGCTAATCAGAATGCCCAAACTCTAGATACTTATAAACAGAATGCCAAACACACCCTTAATTGTTTTTTGTCAATTTTCTGTTCGTTTGAGTCTCAAGTATTGTGGTTATGTAGGGATGGTTAGAAAGGTACCCCAAGAAAGCTTCTATTTTGAAGTTGGCAGGTGAAGGAAACTGGTTTAATCAATTTAGAGCGGTCGCATTATTGAGGATTTCACCATTTCCGTATATGGTGTACAATTACTGTGCTGTAGCGACTGATGTTAAATTTGGTCCGTATCTGTTCGGTACATTGTTGGGAATGGTGCCAGAGATTTTTGTTGCAATATACACGTAAGATATTAGATATCTGCACTAATTTGACCCATTTAATACCATGATGTCGCCGGTGGGTTTTACGTTCTAATGATAAATTGGTGTACTCCTCAACCATTTGGTTGTGGAATTGAACCTTGAAGGCAGGGATGTAATGTAAGCAAGCGGAGCCAAGCGAGAGCCTTAGTTCGTCAAGGCTCAAGCTCAACTCTTTTAACTTTGGAAAGCTCGAGATCAGCTCATAACTATTTTTTCAAGCTTGAACTCGACTTGTTTATTTTATTTAAATTACTTAATTAATTTATTCGTATATATTTATAAACCATAATTTAGTTATTTTTTCAACTTAATATATACTAATAGTTTTTATGTAAATATATATTTAATGTATTAGATAAAAGTTCTAAAAATAGCAAGAGATGCTCCGGCATGTTATTAGTCAGGCTTCCATAAAAAGCTCAAGATAAATTACATTTAAGCTCGGCTTTATTCGAGCTTTTAGTGAGCTGTTACAGAGTAGCTTGCAAGTGGCTTGACTCGTTTACATCCTTACTGCAATGTGCTGATTGTGGTTGTTTATCCTAAAGTATCGAGGTGTCGCCATTAAATTTTTATTTTTTTTTTTTAAATAAGAAAAAAATACCAAGAATCTTGCAAGGAAAAACTTCTCAGTTGTAGTTGTTGATCTTGAATTAATTATTGTAGGGGTATAATGATTCGAACGTTAGCGGATGCTTCAAACGATCAACAGTCGCTTTCAGCCCCGCAGATTATCTGTACGGTTTTTGGGTTTCTTTTAACTGTCGCAACCACCGTTGTGGTTACGGTTTATGCCAAAAGACGGTTGAGTGATTTGCAGAAGGATGAAGAGCAGCTACTGCTGCAGTAAGATGTTGAAGTGATGAAGACATGACAGCAACAAACACAGGATGTTTTTTATGATTCTTGGTACATAATTGTTGGACCATATCTTTGTTTTGTTGTTCTTGTTCCGGTTATACCCTCTGTGGTTGTATATAATTGCAATGATTCTTCCTTATGTTTTCTCTTTGCTGTTTTTGATGACCAGAAAGTTTACGTATTTGAGGGACAAATCTAATATTTAATCAAATCACACAAAAAACTGCCAAACCTATCCAGAACTGGAATTGAGCCTACCCAGACGGTTCTAGTTTATTAGAAAAATCAAAACCAGGCATGAAACCGGTGCCACCTTTACCCGATCAAAAATTGGAACCGTACTGGCCAAAAACAGGCAAAAACCTAAATATAACCGGAACCGATTTTATTTTTACCCGATTCTTGATTTTGTTGACCAAGACAATAACTAGTTAAAAAATTTTTTGCATCAAATAAGTTGCTCAATCTTATTGCAACAGAACATCAAAAATGAATCATTAACTTTCTCTATGTTCAATGATTGAATCTGATTGTTTGATTTTTGGGTTTTAAAAACCAACTATTTTGAAACTGAAAGGGCAAAACAAGTCTTAATCTTTACTTAGCGAACATAATTTTTAACAAATTTCATATGATACAATCCATTTGAGGTTATAATAGTATTCTTTTTTTTTCTTAACAGTCATATTATCCTACTCCTACATTACACCAAATATTTCTCCCTTGCTTGGATTTGAACTCAATACCTCCTTTCTAGGAAGTAATGCCTCTACCAAGTAGGCTAGTCCCACATTGGCTAAAATTTGGACCATTTCTCGATTGGTTATAATAGTATTCATAAAACAAAAATATATCAATAATAAATAAACACAATTCCATTGAGCAAGTAATGGCTGCAAATTCAATTGATGGTCAGAATGTAATTTTTACATTCAATTAATAGGTTGATTTAAGTTAAAAATTATAGTATTTTGGATTGAAATGTGTAACACTATGACATAAATTAGGTTGAGATGACTAACATCTTAATAGAATGCAGGTCAAGATATAATAATTTCAAACGGGTAAGATTGATTAATAATATATTTGATAAGAAAATTATTACAGATTTTTAAAATAAACTATTTATTAAATTACAAATCATTTTAACTTGAAATAAAATGAATTTTTTTATTTATACCCAATCTGATTTTGCTTAAAACTCATTATAACTCACATCCGTCCTAACCCTGACCGAACGTGTTCTTACAGTTATGCAACTTGCACATTTTGTCAGGCTTATTGTTGTTTCATTGATCTTGTTTAGAGTTTTTTGATGAACATGAAATTGCGCAATCAGGATCTCTTCAACACCCTAATCTTGCAACTTTTCAATGGTATTATTGGTAAACTTGTATGCAGCCGATATTATCATTTTTTGTTTATATATTAGTAACTAGATCAGTACCCAGTGTATTACACGGATCAAATAAAGAAATATAACGAATAATTATCAATGAAAATTTGGAAGATATAATATGATTTTTAATATAAAATACGATTACAATTTCATATGATTTAATATTTTAAGTATTAAAATAATAATATTATTTCTTTAAATACTAACTTTCTTATAGTTTTGTTTTTCTTTAAACATTGTGTTTCAAATATATATTTTTTTAAAAAGTGTATTTAATATTAAAAATCTTTTTTATTTTAAAATGTAAAAAAGTACATATAATATTTAATATTATTATTTAATATTAGATGTATTTAATAGGAGAGAGAGACGGGAACTGAAAATTGAGATGCTTTATAAACATAACATGTGACACTAAAAACATTTATTTATTAGATACTAGGTTAGTACCCCGTGTATATGAGATGAACAAAAATATTATTAGTTAATAGTTATCAATAAAAATTTAAGAGTAAACTTCTCTTTTCCTCCATGTGGTTTGACAATATTAACCATTTTGCTCCAAAACTTTCAAAATGATCATTATGCTCCCTGTGATTTGACATTTTAATCATTTTGCTCTAAACGTTTCCAATATATCTCCATAATACTCCATTTTTTTCGAAACCACAGGGAGCAAAAGAGTTATAATTGTCAAACCACAAGGAGCAAAATGATTAAAATGTCAAACCACAGGGAGCATAATGATCATTTTGAAAGTTTTGGAGCAAAATGGTTAATATTGTCAAACCACATGAAGCAAAAGAGAAGTTTACTCAAAATTTAAACTATATAACTTGATTTTTTAATATAAAATATGATTAAATATAATTTCATAGATTAAATAATAAAATAATTATAATAGTTTCTTTATACTAATTTTTTTAAGCCCGTTTCTTTAAATATTTCATTTTGTTAAAATATTTTTTGAAATTCTAAATTTTATAATAATTTGGTTTTTTAAAAAAATATGTTTTTTAATATTAAAATATTTTTAATGTATTAAAAAGTCTTATATTTAATTTAAAATTGTGTTAAAAATATATTTAATATTTTATATATGATATATTTAATAGGAGAGAGAGAGGCAAGAAAAAGAACATTAAGATGATTTATAAATATGATAAGTGTCCTTAGAATCGTTTATTTATTAGTTAAGTAAGATGTAAATTTGTATTAAAATAAGGTTTGAACATATACCTTTTGTTCACTTTCTGATTAACCAAGTAACCATATGGTCCATATTATTTGTAAGATGTTTTTCTTTTAATAAGAATCACTCATTAATTAGCTACAAGAATACATGAGCCACTGCTTTTATTATATAAACAAATAACATAATAGTATAATACACATTCAAAATCATGAAAAAAACTACCTACAAAACAATGTAAAAAATAAAATTTTCCGAAAATAATCATTTATAAATTATAATACAATTTAAGGTTGGGAGAAGCTTCATCAGTCTTCACTCTTCAGACAGTTCTTTCATTTTTGCCCCTTGTAATTTACAGATTCACAAAACTGTCCGAATTCGTTCCATAACTAATGGGATCTGGTTTTCGTTCAAACTCGTGAAACAAAACCTAAACCAACCCGGTTCTATACAATGACAACAAGATCCAGGAGTCACGTTAACTTTAGCCACATTTAACAACTTTTCCCACAATTCAAGCTCGCCTTTTTCGCTATACGGGCGAATAAACCCGCTCATATCAGCCCAGCAATATGACCCGCGACTGCTTTTCATACACTTGATTCCTAAATTTTTCAAACCGTCCATGAAAAGATCCGACATTCTTTCAACCAGTTCTCTATTAATCTTGATGAACTCCCCAACAAATCTTGAATCATTAAACATTGAAACAAGTAGTCTTTGAGATAAAGATGATACAGATGAGAATCTCATCAGTTTCTTGGACGCCTCTAAGACAGCATGATTGAAGGAGTAAACAACCCCGACTCGAAAACCGGGGAGAGAAATGTCTTTTGACAACCCATAAATGATATGAACTCGTTTTCTATCGTATTCTTCAGAATCAATGATTTCAGCCAGACTGACAAATTCTTGAATTTTATCATCAGTGGCACCCGTTAGTGCCTCGTTGGCAATGACATGGAGGTTTTTCTCGGTAGCAAAGTCTAAAAGATCGTAAAGGGTTTCTCGGGTAAGCAGGCTCCCAACTGGATTTGAAGGGTTTGAAATTATGACCCCTTGAACTTTAAGACCGCGATTTTTTGCTTGGTTGTAAGCGCGATTAAGTGAAGCTGTACTAAAGCTGAAATTATCAGAGCTACGACATGGGACGGGTATAATTTCCACTCCTGTTCGCCATTTAACATCCCTATCAAGACTGCAAATTTTGATTTTGGTAACCATCACACATTACGTAATAACATATAGCGTATATACAATGTATGATGTCATATCATATCAGTTTTGAGGTCAAACATGATACTTTACAGATTCAAAATTGAAAAGTGTTTTCTGATGTAACTAAACCAAACATTTTTGTAATCTCTAGCATTTGTTTTCGTGTTTAATGGGATAAATCGAAAAATGCTAGAAACTTACACGACTCCATATCATCATGAAGTTGAAAAGTTGTATGCTTGACCTCAAAAGTCAACCTGTATGGAGTAGTATCAATATTGCATACTGAAGTTGGATCAGGGCTACATCAGAAAGGAAACTTACTCAGGCGAATATGGAGAAGGAACAAGAAATGCATTTCCGAGGTCTGCAAGGCAAAAAACAAGCATCTCGATAGCAGGTGCTACTCCAGAAGTTAAAATCATATGTGACGGGTCAAATGACACTCGTTCTTCCATCACTTTAGACATGAATCCAGCAACTGCCTGTCACAAATACGGAAGTTTTGGCATAATTATTAGAACTACTGATCAATTTACCTTCAGCATAAGTTAAATTTATTCAAAGTCAATCAAGATGCCATGTTGCAAAGAAAAATGAAACAACAAGCAAGAAATGAACACATTGTTAAAGAAAATTAATAGAAAATTACCACTTTGAGTTCTGATAATCCATGGAATGGATGATAAGCAGAGATCCCGTTTATTTGCAACTCTTGACCAATGATCGAACACTTGGTGTGCACCATCAGCCAATCTTGAACCAAGTCAAATGACAACTACAATTAACAAACCCCCAATGATGATTACTAATGAATCAGTTTAAGGCCAGCAAAATACTATTTTACGTATGATTGGTTTTGCAATTCAAATGGAGTTGCGGCGCAACTTGTTGCATGCTTACCAGCAAATTTATTGTAATTTGTTAGAAGTTAATTCAGTATGATTTTAGTTTAAAATGTGTACACACCTCTTAATCCATCTACACATTCACCAAATAAAGAAAAAAAATTCATTTTTTTCACACCCCCCAATTTCCCAAAGGATTCATATCCTAATGTTAAATTAATCTTAATTAGCAAATAAAATGTTTTTAATGCACAAAATTATATGGAACAAACCTTGTTTTCATCCAATCCGAGCTGAATAATCCCATCTGGATTACATAACTCATCATACGGATTCTTACAAGCCCTCTTCAATCCAACATAATAAGGAGAATCAGGCTGTTTAATCACAGAACTAGCCCTCGAAGAAACCTGAGCCTGACCATTGGCACCACGCGGTGACCAAATCGACCGAACTGATTGAACCCTTTGCAACCCACCACCAGGAGGAGCAATCTCCGGCAGCTCCGTCGCCGGCGGGTTGGTGGGGTCGTCTCCGGAGCGGTTTTTGGACTTGAAATAGAGCTGGAAGAAGTAGAAGAGAGCGCAGGGGATTATTGAGCCTAGAACTAAGCCACTGCCTCCGCCTTGAACCACACCTTGTAAGGGTACGATGACCCTCATGTCTGTTACAACTCCGGTGGTCGTATCGAGTGGATTGGTGATGGGATTTTGGTTTCTTTGTTTCATCGTCTGAGCATGGTGGCTGGTGGTGGACGGAGTGTGCGACGGTGGTGGCTGAGTAAACCAGGATGGTGACTCTCTCTCTCTCTCTATATATGTGTGTGTGTGTATGAATGTATGTATATGTGTGTATGTATATATAATGTGTATTTAAAATTTCATTTTGTAAGATTTGGATGATTTTTTCCGCCATTGTTAGGGGTAGGAGGAGGGAAAAAAACATAGTTCTTAACTCCTTTTTGTTTTAACCTAAATAAATCTTACTTAACTAATAAATAAATATTTTTAATACAATTTTTAATTAAAAATAAGACTTTTTAATACATTAAAAATATTAAAATACTAAAAAACACACTTTTGTAAAATACCAAATTATTATAAAATATAGAATTTTTATTAATAGTTCAACAAAACGAAATATTTAAAGAAACGGACTTTAAAAAATTAGTGTTCAAACAAATAATATAATTATTTTATTATTTAATATATGAAAATATATTTAATCATATTTTACATTAAAAAATCATCTTATATAGTTTAAATTTTTATTGATAATTGTTAATTAATAATATATTTTATTTATCTCGTGTAATACACGGGGCACTAACCTAGTAAATAATAAATAATAGATTTAAAACAGACGTGTTTGTTGGTTAGGTTTTGATTTTTCAGTTTTTTTTTTTTAATGAATACACTGAAAAACAAAGTTAGAACGGTTCGAATAGACTAAGCAGAAATTTAAAAATTCAATTTAATTATTTAAGTTGTGAAAAATCGGTGTAAAATTTGGATTTTTTTTATTTAGATATACAATGCATATTATTTTAATAAAATAAAAAATATAAGTATTTGTTTCATAACATATGTGTAAAAAACACAACTTTTTTGTATATAATTTTTTATAACAACATATATTATATAATATAAATGTAACATTGGGTTGTCACAAGTTTTTCCGGCTCAAAAGTTTTTCAATTTATCTTTCCTCTTGCTATATATATATATGATTAAGATCATATAATAACTCACCTTAACTGTGATAATCTATTAACCTTGACAAAATCAATCCAAATTTTTGAATTTTTTTTCACGGCTTTTATTATACATAAATGGTGTGTTTCTTTTTTGTGTTTTTTCTAATTCATCATCGTTTAGGATCTTATATCAATGTAAATGTCGTAACAGTAAATATGTACGTGCAGTATAATGCAAACTTACACTTGTTTTAAATCTTAAACGCTTGTAAATTAACAAAAACACAAAAAGGAGCCCCTTATTTATATATAATAAAGGCCATGATTTCTTTTTAAATATTTGGGTTGATTTTGCCACGGTTAATAGGTTATCGCAATTAAGGCGGGTAAACAACCGATCCTTACCCTATGTGTGTGTGTGTCATATAATAAACCTCCATTATCGGGGTAACTCGTATAATTTGCTAAAATCAATCTATTTTTTTATTATCATTGTTACACATGTATAAAACATTCTTATTTTATGTGTTTACATAAATTCACTCGCATTTATGATTTAATACAAGTATAGGTTTGTGTTACTGTTTAGTGACACGTTTAATATTCTTACATTTGTGTAAAATTCTAAACGTTTGTAAATTTACAAACACATAAAATAAGGAACTGTCACATACACACACAACCCGAGCTTATGACGAGCCAATCCGGGCTTTGGCTCAACTCAATTACAAAAAAAAAAAAAAAAAAAAAAAAAAAAAGACTCGACTCGACTCGACTTGTTTGCAAACAAGCTTTTTTCAAGCCAAGCTTTGTTGAGTTTTTTTAATCGAGCTTCAAGCGAGTCATGAAATTCTTAAACAACTTTAGCATAGTGGTTTGTGGTGATCTCATCACCCATGTAAAACCAACCCCTTACGTGACATGGTGGGTAGCAACACAAAAGACTCAATGTGGGCATGATTACCCGTCCTATTATAACGTCTATAACATTAAAACTGCAAATTTACAACAATATATACACACTATCTCACAATTTTTACCATGAACTTAACAATCTATCTCTACTTTCTCTCTAGTCCCCGCGATAGTGGCCTAATGGTAAGTGGGTGAGAATCTATAATGGAGGCTTAAGGTTCAAAGCCCGGCACCACCCAATTTTACCTGGGTTACGCGATTTACCCATGTTGGCCGTACTAAGACCGGTCGGTGAGGGACGCCTAATGGTGGCGTTTACCATTTACTTTCTCTCTACTGTGTATGAATATTCTTACAATTGAATCCAAACAACTTTTAAGGGATACTGATATGGATGATGGAGGAGGAAAAAGCTGTGTAAAAGTTTTGCACGCTATTATACTTGTCACACACATTACAAAATTGAAACCAAGTCGCTATATGTTGTCATTTAATTATAAAATGTGATTGGTGTCAAACCACTCGACAACTCAACTTGAAGTGACGCGATATGAAACTAAAAAACGTTCACAATTTCTGGTATATACAACGAGGTACTCGTTAACCATAAACAAGAATAAACGAACATAAACACGATGTCAAAGGGCTCAAGAACCATATGGAGCAACCGTAGATTCAAATTTTAGCAATGCTAGGTTTTAGGCATTATCAAGGATGGGTTAAGTTCTACTAAATAAGTCTCTTAACCTAAAAAGCCTAAGAATGATCTTGAGCCATTAGATCATTAATCAATGACTATGATTAAATCAAGTTGTTGGAGGGTATTTTAGTCATGCCTACTTTTGTTGACTTTTTATCAAATTCCCCCATATTCTTTAAACGTTCATAACTTTTACATGCGCAATTATTTTTTGAAAAAAAAATACCATAAAAACAAGCATTTTTTTATCTTCAAATCAATATAATTTTTCCTATAGAAAATTTTTGTTTTTTTAGTTCATTGTGTCTTTTGTACATGTCATTGTGTCTTTTGTATATGTAATTGTGTCTTTTATGTTTCTGCTCAATGTTGTGTTTTCATTGACAATTTAAGACATAATGATGTTCTATAATACATAATGTCAAGCAAAGATGACACAATGACAAGTATAAATAACACAATAATCTTGAAAAAAGACACAATTACCTGTAAAAAAGACACAATGACGAGTCATTGTGTCTTTTGTGTTTCTCCTCAATATTGTCTTTTGTATATACTTTGTGTGTTTTGTACAGGTCATTATGTCTTTTGTTTAGACATTGTGTCTTTTGTACAGAATTGTGTCTTTTGTGTTTCTGCTCAATCTTGTGTTTTCTAAACAATTTAAGACACAATGATGTTGCATAATACATAATGTTAAGCAAGGATGACACAACGACGAGTATAAATAACACATTGATATTTAAAAAAGACACAATAACCTGGTAACAAAGACACAATTATCTTTAAGAAAAACACAAAAAGATAATTATACACAAACGTTTAAAAAGACACAATTATAATAATTAGACACAATGAGCTGAAAAAATTTATTTTTTTTGTAGAAATATTATACTCATTTTAAAGATAAAAAATGCTTGTTTTTATGATATTTTTTTTTGAAAAAATAATATCGTATGTAAAAGTTATGAATGTTTAAAAAATGTGGAGGGAAAGTGGTTATGACTAAATTACCCTTTAACAATTTTTCCCTCTAAAATTTTAAATTTTTCCATTTAAATTTGATCTTATAATCTAATGATCAATAATCTTTCTTAAGCTTTTTAGGATAAAGAGACTATTTAGTTGATCCTAATCATATCAAGGATTACCCTTATTTGTTTTAAGATAGGATATTTTAAATTTCTTTAATGATTTTATGGTTTATTTACTTGGTATGGTGGAAAAAAATTAATTTTTTTTATTTTATGAAGGTTTTTAGTTATATCTTGTAATGGTAAGAAAAAAAGTTGATTTTTATATTAATGTTTTTTAATATATATATATATATATATATATATCTTTTTGTTTTAAAAAAATCAATTTAAAAGTAATTTTATATAAACAATAATATAGTTAAATAAATAAATCGGTGTCACACTCTCTTTATGTATCTTTATTACTATCTTGTCATTATTTCTGTGATATCTGTGTAACAATATTTTTTACTACACTAGATGAACCACTACTGATTATCTATATAAAATTAGACTAATTATAAGTGACTTGAGTTAAATAAGAATCTTAAAAATCCATTATTTGATATCCGGTTTATTTGTTTTTTATTTGTTCTTATGGAATTTCTAGACATGTAACTGGATATGATTTTTAATGTTTTAATATTGCCTAGAATAGTCTGTGTATTCGATAATTTTCATAAATATTTTATCAAACCAAATGTTAAATTTTCAAAAACTGAAGGTAGTATATAGTTTAATTATACCTTTAATAATAAACTAATATTTTGATACCTAATACCCATAAAAGATTATTCGTGAGACAACCTATTTATTTATCATTAAGTATTAATTATAAAATACGAGTATTTTTATTTTGACTACAAGATTGCTTTATTTTCTTTTTTTCTTGAAAGTGGTATTAAAATATTAAAATTTTTACACAAATTGTAACTCAATTCCATTGGTGATGGATTCATTGGTTAGGATTTCAGGTTGGCTCATCTTCACAAATAAACCTAAACCACAAATTGTTGAAAATACCAAGAATCCAAGCAACTCGCATACAACCTTCCAAATATCCATTGGGTCCTACTTGCTTTTTTGGAATCTTTCTTGGTTTATGTATATTGGTTTAAGCTACATATTATTATCCGATTTTTACGATGTTTTCGTAACCGTATCGGACGTTAACATGTCTCCTTACTGGTCAGAGGTTCGAACGGTCAGACCAATCGAACCGAATTTAAGAACCGGATGATTTTATATACATTTTATAAATATATATATAAATAAAAAATCAAAAAAAAATAAAAAATATTAAAAAAAAACACCGGTTCGCCGGTTCGACCGGCCGGTTCACCCAAAAACGGCCCAGAACCCCTAACCGGACCTGTCCAACCACTGGCTCCCGGTTCGACTGGTCCGACCGGCCGGTCCGGTTTTCAAAACATTGGATTTTTACGTTAAATAACGTAACGTTAACGTATTGTATATATATGGTTTTCGGTAATTCAACTGTTATGTATCGTTTAAAATGGCTGAGAATAAATCTCAGTCGTGTAAATTCAATTTAAAAGGTAGTTATGAAAAGCGAAAACAATTTATCTTCACTTCTCCACTATCCTATTTATCCCAGTTACGCAATTGTTATTTTTTTTAGAATGAATTTTACTAAATTGTTTCGATTATATCATTATACCCGGTCATTAAACGGGTATAAAACTAGTTTGATAGGGTCGTTGTCACTTAAAAAAAAGAAAAATTATGGGTTCAAATCTAAACAAAAATAAAAGATTAAAAAACTAAAACTTAAAATATACAATGTTATGATTTTTTAGACTTATTATAAAATGTTTTATGACTACAATATATGAATTCTTGATTGTAATTTTCAAGTATATGATTCTTGATTCTATGGTGGCATAGTGATAAGATTTATTTCTGTCACTTGGAATGCCAACCACATGCAATTAAAAATGGCATCCCATCACCAACGACGTACATGTTGGGAACTCTAAAGCTTGTGGAGCTCACACTTGTTATCTTATCTTAAATCTTAATCAACAACCGTTATATTATATGTATGATTATATATTACATTTTTTAATTTCACTATATTTCTAATGTTTGTAAATTTTAAATTTGTATGTATCAACAACAGTTGTAAATAAAATTTATGTCCTTGATGGAAAAACTTAGTTAAGTGATGTATCTTATAACCAAAGGTTTTTGGTTCAAACTCTATAGAAAAGCATGTAATGATGTATTTACCATTACCAAAAAAAATTCACATATGCAGAGGCGGACCTACATTCAGTGGAGTAGGTTTACCGGAACCCACAACGTTTTGAACATTTAGTAAGAATTTTTTGTTGTCAAAAGTTTGAAAATGTAAGGTGAATCTATTGATATTTTTAAGGATGAATTCTTAATGCAATTTTCTCCAACATCTTGCCGACATGAATTGATTAAGTTATCTTTGTTAGACAATTCTCAATAATCAATGCTTGAATTTCTATAGAATAATGTTAAAACTATTTTCTGAAATCTATATTTCTTCCCTAAATTCGTTTAGGTTTAGTGGCGTTGCCCGAAACCCCACAGGGAGCGTTGCCAGTTTGACCTTTTTACCCATTGATTGGCCAACGAACTGCCACCATGGGATCTGCACCTTGGGCCCCGCTAGGGGCATTGCTTCTGGGACCCCGCAAAGGGGCACATTCCCTTTACTTCCGTTTGGTCCGGAACTTAGAAATTTTAAATGAGTATGCACTCCACACATTCAAAGTCTTTAATAACAATGTTTTAATTATTGACTTAATATATTGCACGGTTTTTACGTGATGAACATTACAAGACCAAAACGTTAAATTGACCCAGAAATTTAATGTCTTGTTCTTTCTAATTATATTGTTTGAAAATAGTGAATCTACTAAAATTTTTTCCTATATCCGCCACTGCACATATGTTTTATATAAATATATTATTGTATTCTTTAATTAAATTCTTTATGATAATATTAGTATAAATTCATCCAATCTGACACACACATTGAAAAAATAATAGTAACTAGGTTTAATTCGCTTGCGTGTTGCGACGAGTTATTACAGTACACTCTCGAAAACATGTATTATATATCATTTGTATATATGTTGCATAACAAAATCAAATTTTTATCATGAATTCTATACAATCTTTCGTAAAAACATAAAATCATACAAAATCCTCACAAATATGTTACAAAAATATTAGGAAAAATGTACTAATAAAATCTTTCTTATCGGCAACCAATTGTTTGAATTAAAACAAAAACTCAAATCTTTAAGCAAATCTCTCAAATTTAATAAAACCAAAGAGCAAATATCTTAAATTTAATACCTTTATCTATGCCAATGTAGGAGTAGCCTACTAGGTAAAGACTTGCCTTTTAAATTGGGAGGTCATAGCTTCAATCTCATGTAAGGGTGTAATTAAGGTGTAAGGTGCAGTTTAGGTAGGAGTAAGCTTAGCCGTTCAAAAAAAACCTCCATCTATGTTTACTGCTTTTCAAAATTAAAAGAACTTCTGGTGCTCCAAATCTAAATCACATACATTAAACTTAAATAAAAAATTATGTTTTGAACAAACAAATCAATTTTAATGTGGGTTAATATAGACCGCATGTTTATTTCAAGATTTCAAGTGGACGACCCAGATATGGTTAAAGGGTTTTCTCTCTAAGATCGGATTTTTACATGATAAAAATTATATATATATGATCTTGGGACCCATTATCACTATTTTATTATTATTATTATTATTATTATTATTTTTATTATATATATATATAACTACTATTCTTTTTGATGAAGTTTAATATTATATATTAAATTTCATGGTAACAACAACAATAACAACTCTAAGTTATAGTTTAGCCATCTAAGGCCTTACATATATGTGAATTTTTTCCAACCTTTTCAAAAAAAAAAGGCAACATTATTTTACTTATTTTGTGAATTTATACGTTTCATTTGTGGTGTATGCATATAATGTAAGTATTTGTAGACACTTAATGAAAAAAGTAAAATTGCACTAACTTTAGTGTTATTTTATTTATTTTATGAAAATAATGTTTAAAGTGTTGAGATGATTAACTTCAAACGATAACTTTGAGCCGGAGAATTATTCAGACCAACCCCTCCATTTCAACTGGGATATAGGTAAGGTTTGTCTTCATTCTTCCCCCAAGCCCTTACTAAAAAGTACGAATATATTAGTTAAGTTTGTTTTGGGTAAATATTGGTGTTGGGCTTGTTGATATTTTATGATTTTATTTCTGAGTGATAGTTTTTGCATAACGTTTTTATGTCTGTGTGTTCAATTTTAGTGTTTTTGACGGAATTCCCAACACAAGCAAAAGAAAGTAAGAAACCCTCTAGTTGACATCAAAAATTACATTTTAAGGTCATATCATCTCTTACGTATTGTTTAATTCAGGTAATGTATTAATTATAAATCAAATAATTAAGTATACTAACGAAAATTTTTTAATCCAGATATTCTTTAAAAAATTAATATATTTTAAAAGAACAATTACCAAATAACACACATCTACGAGAACAGAAATTAATTAGAGGCTATATGACACATATAAAACAATATCACGAAGCAAAAAAGTATATTATAGTGATAAAGTCAAATTATAATTACCTCAAAATTTTAAAACAGTTTTAGAAAATAATAGTCATTTTTACGCCTCACGTCTTAATGAATAAAAAAAATACATGTTTAGGATCAACTATGGTTTTAACACTATAAAGAAAACGACTTATATAACATGATATTAGCCGATATGTGACTAGCTCATTCAATTGAAATATTCTCTCTCTTTTAACTTAAATACAAGCAATAAAAGAATATTTGTGAGTGGCCTAAGAGTAGGATTAGAATAAGATTGTTTGTATAACTAGTAACTCATAAATAGTATGTGTGACAAACATATAGTATAATATTACATCAAATATAATCAAACAACACACGTAAAACATTGTGTGTTACACATGAATTGTAAAACATAGTGGTCAACACCTTCATCTACCTTCAAATCCTTCATTACAAGTTTTAGTCAATCATCGCGTCAGCTGTTTAATTTTTTAGAATATAGAGCTTGCGGTAATGAAGCTTTTAATGTATATGTATATTGAAATGATACTCTGCAAACTATTTCAAAGTTTTACAGCAAATGCAGTAAAATCAATTTATTGGTAACTAAATGAGTGTTTTTTACATGACCCATCCTGACTCGTCATCCTACCCAACACAACCTACCCATTTTGCCAGGTATAGTTCGAACCCGTTCTGACCCAGACCAAACTGACCATTTTTTAGATGACCTGTTATGACCCGAAATCATTTTTGTCAAAACCCGTTCTAACCAGACCAAAATGATCATTTTTTTAAAATTACCCAAGATGGACACGAACCCATCCTGATCCGAACTCGTTCTGACCCGCGACCCAACCTTCCCATTTTGCCATGTCTACTTGCAATTCAAGCTATTGAAAAACTATCTTCATTGATTATAACCCGGAATCTAATAAGCACATGAGTGGTCCGACAAGCTTAGAGAATAAAACTAGAGCTTGAGCCTTTAAAACCTTACGGCCCTGTTTCTTAGCAAATTTTTCTGTATACATTGGATTTTTGTTAAATTGATCCAAAATGAAAAATCAGAGAGAAAAAATACAACAATTTTATACTTTATGGTGCGTTAGTTTTGAGTTTTTTGTGGAAAAGTTTAATCACGCATTATTCAATTTTTTTACTCATTTAAAAATTGAACTTTCTAAGTACTTTTGTTATGCTATTATCAGAATAATATTATCTTAAGCGTGTTATCAACATTTATTAGAATTGAAAGCAAAATATTTATTTACTAAAAGGGTCTAATTTCATTAGTCGCTTTGGACCCCCCAAAATGCTTGGGTCGATCCTGGATAAGCACAAACTATACGGTAGAGGTGGGCAAACCGGGTTTTTTTTAACTGGTTTGATTTTCAAATTGATTCTGTTTCTAGTTAACTAAGTCAAAAACCAGTTCCAGTTTTGGCATAGTAAAGGTGAAACCAGTTACGGTAATTCTAGTTCCGGTTCCGACTGGAACTTCATGTACCCGCCAATTTGGGTAGGACCGGTTCGGGTAATCGGTTTTGTTTCCGAAAAATGTTATTATTATGATGCCTATCTCTACTCAGGGTCAACACAAGCATTTTGGAGGCTCAAAACGACTAATAAAATAAGCTCTTTTAATAAATAAATATTTTGATTTCATTTCTAATAAATGTTGAAAACACACTTAACATAATATTATTTTGATAATAACATAACAAATATCTAATAAGCTAATGACGAATATAAGCAACAAAATTGTATTGAACTTTTATAAAAAAGTGCAACTAAAATAATGATCATATATTATTATTATTATTATTATTATTATTATTATTATTATTATTATTATATCAACTAACAACTAAACAGAGTCGGCCCAAATATTTTGAGGGCCCAAAATGACTAATAAAATTATGTCTTTTTATTAAATGAATATTTTGCTTTCATTTTTAATAAAAAAAGGATCATGTATTATTATCATATCAACTAACAAATGAAGATTTTAACAAAACATATAGCCATAAACAATTTTAGAAGCTTATATGAAATTAAATGTTAAAAAAAGAAAAGATTCAAAAATCAAATATATCAATTGGTATCAAAATATCAAATTAATAAATAAATAACATAAAAATCAACAAAGTTAAGATAAAAAATACACCTAAAAAATAATCAATGACTACGATAAAAAGATCTAAAATATCACATTAATCAAGATGAATAAATCAAAAAAAGGAGAGTAAAAATCAAAAGTACTTAAAAATTTCAATTTTTAAATGAGTGAAAATTTGATTAATGCATGATGAAACTTTTCAAAAAAAAAAAAAACTCAACACTACCGCACCATAAATATAAAATTGTATTTTTTTCACCATGATTTTTTTATTTTGGATTAATTCAACAAAAATCCAATGCATGCAGGAAATTTGCTAAGAAACGGCGCCCTAAGGTTTTGGAGGCCACAAGCCTTAGCTTTACTCTCTATACATGTCGGATGAGATCTTACATTTCCAACAATTTTAAGTTGTTATTTTCATCGTATTTACTTTATGATAAATAGAGGGCTGAGGCAACACTAGAGGTGGCCAAACTAGTTTTTTTTGGAACTGGAACCGGTTCCGGTTAACAGAGTCAAGAACCGGTTTCGGTTCCGGTTTTTGACCAGTTTCAACTGGTTTTTGCCGGTTTCGATTCAGGTTTGACTAGTTTAAGGGTGGAACCGGTTCCGGTTTTTCCAATTCTAATTTATCTGAAAACCCGGAACCGCCCGTACCCATCGGTTCGGGTACGACCGGTTCTGGTTTTGGGTCCGGGTCCGTTCGCCACCTCTAGGCAACACTTCTATATTTAAAATTTGACGTGAAATCTAAGATTGAGATAACCATATAAAATGGGCCATAGGCTTCTATAGATGGACTTGGGCCTGGTTACATATTTAGAAGTAGAATTGCTTGGCCTATAGGCCCTAGAGGTGGATAAAAAAACCGGACCGGAACCGACAACCCGAACCGGACCTGGTCATACCCGAACCGATAGGTACAAACGGGTTTGGTTTTTTAGACAAATTAAAACCGGAACCGGAAACGGGAAAATAGAACTGGTTCCACCTGTACCCGGCCAAAACCGGAACTGGAACCTGCCAAAACCCGAACCGGAACCGGTCAAAAACCGGTCGAAACCTGGAACTGGAACCGAAACTGGGCATTGACTTTGTTGACCGGAACTGGAACCGATTCACTACTAGAAAACACTCAACTTTCCTACAAAATTTTCCGACGACTTATCGACAAACATAATTTTCTAGAAAGTTGCGATGAATTTCCGACAAAATAAACAAAAAAAGTTTGACAAAAAACTTTCCTATATTATTCCGAAATAATGGCTACAACCAATACTTTTGTCACTAAACTGTCGGTCATTAAATTAATCTCCGACAAATTACGGACACGATTTAATATAAGGCAAAAGACAAGAAAAAATTTCATTTCGTCGGAAATTCGTTGGAAAGACAATTAAATTTCCGATAAAATTCCGACAAATATATATATATATATATATATATATAGATTATTCTAATGTATTAAACGAGATTTAAATAATTATGTAAAATTAACTTCGGAAAGTTGTCGGAAGATAGTTTAGCTTTCCCACAAATTTCCGACAAGTCCTTTTTAAATATTATTTCACTTTATTAAATTGGTTTTAAATGTATAAAAAAAATCAAAAGTAGAATTAAATCTCCGACAACATTCAGACAAAAAAAAAAGAGAAGGCGAGGTGATATTTTTTTATCTATAATCGGAAGTTTGCAGGAAATTAAAACAACGTACCGGCAATTTTCCGACAAATAAATTTTAAACAAGAAAATTAGATAGTTTTTTGGCTTATAGCCCCATGAACATAGGCCTTAGAAGTCTTCTTATCATCCTTCAACTTGGTAGGTCTGTTGTAGGCCCTACTTCTGTCTCTAGTGGCTTACTTAGGCACTTCTTTCGGATACACTTTGCACTTCGTAATAGAATGCTTATAAACAGGGAGAAATTGTGTATTTTCTTTTTTATTCTAGGATTTATTTATCTTCGTTTTCATATTAAAACTACCATTTATAAAATGAAAAAAAATGTATTGGATTGTCATTTAAATAATCATAGAAAGAAGGTGGTGATTGAATTTTAGAACAATTACATTCTTACAAATATGAAAAACAAACATACAACAAATAGCAAAGATCTAGTTCATATTGATTCTTAGCCTGCATGTTAGTGATAAGTTTTGCTCACCCCTAAGGTTGATGTTCTTGGGTTTTGGGTTGGTTTATTTTCCTCTCAAACCCACTGGCATCATTTTTTGTTGGATTTGGCTTTAGTTTTTGTTTCTTTGGAGGTTTGTAAGTTGGTGTTATGGGTGATATCTTGGTTGTTTAGAGGTTGGATGCAACTAGCTGTTTTGTGGTGGTTTTGTTGTTTTGTTGGTGATGCTTGTGGTTCTTGGGTTGGCTTGGTTTCTCCTAAGATCCCCAACCATCATGCCTCTCCAGTTGTTGGGCTACTCTGGGTTTCTGCTTGGGTTGGCAAGGTAGTGGTTTGAATGTATTCTAGATTGTATAGGGGTTGGGTTCATTTTACTATATATCATGATTTTTAAATTGTTGTTGTTTGGGTTTTGTTGCACAAACTAATTATATAAAACAACAAATTAAAAAGTCTTCTAGCCTAGGCACACATATAGTTGGTTGTTATTAGACTTGACACGATTTTAGACATGAAATCCCATCATTTTTAAATCATTCAAGGTTTTAGTTATGTATTAATTATATAGGTTTTAACCACTTATAGGTCAAAGAAGTTTGATCCCAACTAGAAAAAGAAATGGAGGCCCGACAAAACTTGGAAACCCGCCTGGAACAAATGGAGAGAGAGGCAGAAAAAGATCGGGTCGAACGCGAGCAACTACAAAAGCAAATAGAAAGAGAGGCTGAAAAAGAAAGGATTGAACGCGAAAAACTACAAAAGCAATTGGGAGAAATTATGAAAAAAATTTCTAATAATTAGTTTCTTGTTTATTTTGCATTTTGGCATGTTAAAACCTGTTTTATATAATTTTATAATTAATTGTAATGGCTAAATAGATTTTTATACGTTATTAATTGCTCTTTTTTGTTTATATATTATACATGTTTTTTATTTATTTTTCTGCAATTTTTTGACCCAACATGCTAATTGTTTTTGATTATTTTTCAAAATAGTTTGTCGGAAAAAAAGGATTCATCATTGTCGGAAAAAAAGGGCACCATTGCCATAAATTCGACGGTGTAAAATTACGTTTTGTCGGAAAGTTGTCCGTAAAATTTATTTTATTAGAATTCAAAAAAAAAAATTTGTCGGTAAGTGGTCGCTAAATTTAACTTAGAAAAAGAATATTGTCGGTAAGTGGTCGCTAAATTTAATTTATCAAAAAAAAATTGTTGGTAAGTGGTCGCTAAATTTAATTTATAAAAAAAAAATTGTCGGTAAGTGGTCCCTAAATTTAATTAATGAAAAAAAAATGTTTGTCGGAAAGTTATCGGAAAATTTAAATGATTTATTATTAAAAGATTTTATTATTAAAAGATTTTATTATTATTATTATTATTACTATTATTATTATTATTATTATATAAAAAGGGGGATTATGTTTTGTCTCAAACTTGTCGCTAATTGGTCGGAATATATCAAATTTATGTTTGCCGGTATTTTGTCGCAAACTTAGCGACAATTAAAATTTGTTGGAAATTTGTCGGAAATGTTTCTCCTAGTAGGTTTTTTTCTACAAACGTTTTTTGTTGGTAATTTGTCGCTATACAGTTTTTCTACATATTTCTGACGAATATTTTGTTGGAAAAAATTGTTTTTTTGGTAGTGATTGGAACCAGAACCGGTTAAAAAAAACGCTATTTCTACACCTCTAGCTTGACCTACCTTAATCCCTCCTACACATATTTACATATTTGTGGAATATTTATGCTAATACAAATATGATTAGGATGTTCAGTTTTCGAATATGACTCGAAAAAATCGAAATTCGATTCGATTTCAATTCGAAAAACACCAAGTCGAAATACGATTCGAATTTTCATATTCGAATTCGATTCGTAGTATAATATTGAATTTCGAATCGAATTTCGAATTTCATATTTTTAATTCGATTCGAAATTCGAATTTAAATTATTTATATATTTTTATTTTATATATACTACTATATTTAAAAAAATGCTTTTAATTAGATGGTTAGTTTATAAAAACTGAAAGCTTATTACACAAATGTCAATTTAATTATAAAATACCCGTAATTTTAACATTTTAAATATGCTAAACCTAAACATTCACAATAAAAGCGTCAATAGTGAAGTTCGAAAAATTGATTATTTTGGTTGTTAATTTATAATATTTTAAGTACTTGTCACTTTATGTTTTTTTATATATTATCATTGGCATTATATATTGAACTTTTATCTTTTTATTAGTTTAAATGATATCTCTAATATTACAACTTAGATGTTGGTTATTTGATATTTGGATGTTTAAAGTTTTGATTATTTGATATTTTGAATATATAAAAATAACAAGTATTAATAATTTCTTAATTAAATTCAAATAAAACTAATTCAAATTCTAATCGAATTCGGATCGAATTCGAATTCCGAATTCGAATAAAATCGAATTTCGAATTTGAGAACGAATTCGAATAGATTTTTTCTAATCAATTTCAAATTTGAATCGAATTCAAATGCTCTTAAAAAATTCAAAATTCGAAATCATTCGATTCGAAATATTCGAGTTATTCGAAATTCGATTCGATGAACATCCCTAAATATGATGCAACTACAATTAAAATGAATATACATACATGGGAAAGATAATAAGAAAACTTTTTAAAATAAAGAAAATTAAAATACTACTACATGTCAATTTACTTTAAAAAAAAATTTCATGACCTTTTTAGTTATAAGATTTTAAATGTAGTAATAAAAATAAATAAATAAATACAGATATGAAACTCATCAAAATTGTTGCTAAAAATGTTGATTATTGTAAATAATATTATTTATTACATATGATATGCATGATTGTAAATGTTATTATTGTACACGACCCAAATATACCATTTCTTTTTGGACGAAACAAGCGACATATTCAAGACACCATCAACGAATAAACATGTATACCATTTGAAAGAAGTAATCTCTTAAATGATTGAAAGTGGAAGAATAAAATTTTAACAAACGTTTCATGATTAAATATTTGGAATGGATATATGACTTTAAAAAAAAGAAGCTAATTTTATTGTTTGTAAGAAAATATGTCTTTGCATCTTTGCATTTCACTTGGTTAACTTACACAACTTTGATGGCTTTTTCTCTATGATTGAAGCTTGAAAAAATGTTTGAATTATGATGTTGGCTTAAACTTCTAATTGGATGGGTAATTAGAATGAGAACTTTTGGCAGTACCCTATAAACATCTTTGTTTAAGTGTTTAACAATCAGTTTGTTACATCTCATAGTCGTAACATGCGACTATGGTTGCAAAAGTCGGTCTCCAAGGCCGAGTACTCGCTCCAAGGAGTTGTTCCATGGCCGAATGCTTCCCGAGTATTCCCCGAGTGCTCACCGCCTAGGCCAGGTATTCCCCGAGTGCTCACCGCCTAGGCCGAGTATTCCCTGATTACTCGCTCCAATGAGTTATTCCGACCTGAGGGCGCCTAACGACTTTTGTAACCTTTCATGTGACCATGACAATTTACTTTGACAAACTATACTTTGATATCAATACTTCGTCTTACTCATACGTCGAGATGCAATATATGTTTCTCTATTCAACGAGCCTCTCGTTAGAGTTTCCATGACATAGTCTACAATATTTGAGGACATAATACATATTAAGAATGTTTTTATAGTCACATCTCTTTTTTTGTGTTCGTTTCATGTTCATCTCTCTTTCATTCTTTTAATCTATCTTTTGAATACGTTAAAAAAAAAGTGATCGAATAACATGTTGAGATGTGAATTAAAAGACGAAGATGTGACACAAGGTGGGAAAAAATAACGAAAAGTAAAAAATAACAATAGAGATGATTTTAATCGAAAATTTTATTTTTAAATTAATATAAAGTTGTCCTTACCATAGAAAACATTTGAATTAATTATCTTTTATAAAAAAAGTTTATTAATAAAAATAATAAATAAATCATATTTTTTTAATTTATTTTACAGTTTTTAAAAAGGAGGCTGTTAGGGAGACGTCAGGATGGATCAATGGACACCACCCAATACGACCCATAAAGCCCTTTACGGGTCGTATTGAAAAGAATATTCTGACAAAAGCTGACACGTCAAATCATAGGGCTGACGCAATGCTGACACGCAGTACATACATCCCGTAAAGGTCAATACGGGTCGTATTGGACACAAATAATTTGAACTACGCAAATTATTTGAATGGACGTAATAGATGCGTGTATATAGCAATTGATTGCTATATATGTGTATGGAATATATGTTGATGGTTAAATCAAAGGTTTAATAATTTTGAAATCGTAAAGGTTTAACAATGTCGATGGGAGGCAACAACTTCGGTGATGAATATATGTGTGTCTATTGTGACAGTTGTACACGAGAATTACGTCATCAATGACGTGGGCACATTTGATCGTTCTAGAAACCCATGTTGTTCTAATACTTGTAATTGTTACAGAGTGATAGTAGACGAGAAATGATGAACGTGGGCGAAAACCGTGCACAAAACGGAGTCCTGGATTGCCTGAAATCGAAAAAAAAAAACGAAGAAAAATCACTAAGTGTTGGTCGATTGGATCCATCGCGGTACGCGATGGAGGGATTCAGAATCCTCCGCGGTACGCGATGCAGGAAAGAAATCTGAGATCTCCGGATTTCTTCGCGGTACGCGAAGACTTTTTGGGCTTTTGGTCGCGGTACGCGACGGATGTGGCGGTGGAATGATCTGATCTACTTCATCAGATTTCATGCAAGATTTAAAATTTTATTCTTCTTCTCGTTTCTGCTTAACTTCCAGGCGAAAACACACCCATTTTCACCATTAAAATACCATCTTGAAGCCACCAGATCGCAAGTTTGAAGCCAGGAAACGTGTATACAAGTTCTGATCGTAGTTTCAACCGCAGATATCCGTCTGTTTAGGTAATGATTCGTTTAAACCTTCTAGTTTGATTTTGATTGATTAGATCTTGATTTTGAACGTAATGAGATAGTTAGAATTGTTGATTATTGCCTAGATGATGGCTAGGATTGATTATAAACGAAGAACACGAAGTTCTAACGGTTAAATCCTTGTTTTGATCCGTTGTAATGCCCGGTTTGCATGAAACCATACCCATGATTATAATGGTTTAATCCATTTGATTATAACAATGTAGGTGATTAGTTGGGTTAATCCTTGAAATGCAAGGTTAAATCTAAGTGTTTCAAACTAATCACAATCATTAACATACTCATTGGAACAATTATCTGATGTTTATGATAACAGTCAGATTAGTATGTTAAGCATGGTTATTTCACCTATTATGATACTACATTGTGATATTTCATGATATTTGGGTAATCAATAACAATGATTGATCATTCCTAAGCCATTAAATTATCTAGAAACTGTTACAGTATCATAATCAACAACATTAACTATCTGGTTAACCAGAGATTATTCTGATTAATCTAGAGTGTCATCAACTTTGTGTTAGGAATCTAATGCAATGTAGGTTCCTACATTATCATACATTGTATGATATGACATTAAATTAATTAATTATATAATTAATATCGAGTTGATGATTTACTAAGCAATGTCTTTGACATTGAATGTTCAGAAGGATCTAATCAGTAAACTAGAACATAAATAACTTATTAAAAATAACTAAATGCAGAATCATCTCTGTACTATCAGTTTGGTGATACTCTGCTACCTATTATCATCAGGTGAGTTTCGTACAACCCCTTTTATTTTTAATCTTTTATAAACATCGGGGAAACTCTGCAAACTGTTGTCTGAACATATGATATGTATCAATGATATCTGTGTGATTTCATGTGATTTTGTGAGATTTCATGGGATTTTGCCTGTAGACTAAACTCTATCATGGAACTGAAAGTCCTCATTTCTGAACTGTATCTAGTGAACCCATGTGTGGCCGAACAGAAAACATTGATAGTACTATTGGTTGACACCCCATTCGCTGGGAGGATTGCATCTCCCCTTGTGTGAATGTTTGTTATCTGTTTCCTGAACTTCTTAATGGTGTGATAGACATTAAGATAATGAGGCACTAAGATATGTACCGACGGGTAATATCTTGAGACAGACTAGACGTCCGAAAGGAACTAGATACAGGTCCCATGGTTATCCGGAACTGAACTTTTGAGAACGTGCTTATCATATCATATTGTTTTAAATTGAACTGTCGAACTCACCAGCTTTGTGCTGACGTTTCAAACTTAAATCTTTTTGCAGGAAGACAGTGACACTCGGTGAGGCAGCACTTCAAACACTAGTAATTAAATAAATCAGTTGTGTAATAAACTTAGTTGTAAATTATGATACTGATCGTAATGACGAAACCCTGTATTATATTTATTTTAAGTTAATCTGTGTGCTTATGATATCGGTTCAAGGAAGTCACCTCTCACCTCAGAGACATCACCACTATGCTTCCGCAACCGGTTCAGTGACGTCAGACCAGACACGAGGTGACGAGGGGTGGGGGTGTGACAGGGTGGTATCAGAGCCACATGTTATAGAGAATTAGGTTGACTTAGAGACCTAGACTATAACCATAGGCTCGTATAGTTACACAGAGAGCACCGAACATAACAATTGAACAAAACTTGTTTTTGAATTAAGCCAGAATAATCAAGTAGTACAAATTACATTTTTGACTGGCCAGCACAACTGGAATTTGCAACACTTGTGCGTTCTAGTTTACTTTAATTCAGGCAGAACTTCAATAGTAATGACGAATAGTTGCGTTAAGATAGGAGGACGTCTCATATCATGTGTATGTTGAATGTTATTATTCAATATATTTTTTTCTTGGTACTGATTCGAGTATTCTGTTTATACAGCGATGGCAGACCAAGGAGAGAGATACATTTATCAGCGGTTTCCTTACGTGATATTAGACGATACCCCGAGCTCAAGTTCGGGTTCTGACTTCGATCCATTGGAGGCATCTGCAGCTGCTTCTCAGGCTGATGCACCTGTAGCACCAGCACCAGCACCTGAACCAGCACCTATGCCATCTCCACCGAGAGTTCCAGCATGGGATGGACTCAGACGTATGCGAGGTTAAGCTCGCAAGACGACAGGTCTTCCTATTAGACGTCAGATGGCGCCTAGGGATGAGCCTGACACTGTACATGAGGTAGGAGAGTCCTCACAGCAGGCGGAGTTTAGGGCACAGCTTCGCCAGGTGACTTTAGATCTTCAGGGGACTCGACTAGAGTTACAGGAGTCTCGTGCTATTGGGGAAGATACACGTACCACTGTGTTCGAGATACTCACATCTCATCTGTTGTTGATGGAACAGATGAATGCACTGGATGCTGGCTCGCAAGCTTGGCGGGCTATGATCGAGGAGAGGATGAGGAGAACCATGATTCAGGGGATGATAGCTGCATTCTGGCAGCGAGTGATAGTGATGAGAGGAGTGATGATGGGAGTGCTAGAGGGCATGAGCTTAGAGGCTAGGTTTTTATGTGTGGCTATAGGGTTGGTCATTATAGCCATGGTGTTGGACGGGTTATGGTATTTTCTTCGGTGAGGGCTGATCAGGGGACCGAGCAGTTATGATCTTGTTGTATATATGATGTGATATAGAGTGATCAGTAGTTATGAGAGCGGGATATTTTGGTATGAACAGATCCCGAGTTTGTGAGTTGTAGTGTATGATGTTGTTAGGTGGGTATATTATGACTTTTAGTTGTATTAAAACTATGTATGTATGAAACTATGGTATTGTAATAAAATGGGTGTTTTGTGTATCGATCTGTGTAATGTACTATTTGGGTGTTGTGTGAATTATGTTTTTCTAATAACCTTGTGTGGACTATAAACAATTCTGTGTGAGAACAATTCTATGTGAGAACATGTCAAACTAATATATATATTTCGCTGAAATACAGTACGGGAGCAGTACTGTATGCGAATATATCGAACAAAAAAATATATATATTTTGCTGAAATACAGTACGGGAGCAATACTGTATGCAAATATATTTGTTACTAAAGTACAATACGAGAGCATACTGTACGAGAACATGTCTGAATTGTGAACGTATCTAATTGTGAATGTGTCTGTAACTAAAGTACAGTACGAGAGCCATACTGTACGAGAACATATCTATTGGTTATATGGGAACTTAGTGCATGAACTGAGAACATATCCTAGTCCTGTATGAACATATCTTTAAAAACATGTGTTGCAATGCAATGAGCTGGGTAAGACTCTAACATGTTTTTGAAATAACAGGGCTAAGTATAACTACGAACAATTGTGTGATCTGTGTGTATCGAGTATATGTCTGGACTAAATTCATGTAGTTATACTGTATTCTTATATCACATGTCAATGCAATTTTTCAGTGTAACTGAATGTGATTGTAAATTATGTGATAAAGCGGGTTATATCTTTAATGTTCTTAAACTGATCTGAATTTGTCTGCTGGTGAGCAGATTAATGGCTCCTAAAAGAGGTCGACCAGCTAAGAAAGTTGCTAAGAACATTACAAACCCTAAACCGAATCAAATTCCACCTTTGAATGTTGACTCAAATCCGGATCCGCATGTTAATCCGGAAGCGAACATGGTTCCACCTGGGAACTTGGAAACGAATACTACTCCACCAGTGAACCCTGGAGCAGGCATTCTTCCACCTGCTGGTATAAGCGGATCTGAAACAAATGAAGCTATGATAGCTCGTATTGTGCGTGAACAATTATCTGCTTGTGGTGTTCTGACACAACACCAACCACATATCCCCACAGGTTCTGGTGGGGAACACGATCATGTTGAGCATAATGCTACAGGTGGTCACGTTGAAACTCATATCACTACCGGTACAACTACCATTGTTCCTGATCCACCACGACAGGGATGTACTTATAAATATTTTGCTTCCTGTAACCCTCCTACTTTTACGGGCAAAGAAGGAGCGGCTGGTCTAATAAGGTGGATTGAGGAGATGGAAACTAAACTCAAAATCAGTCAGTGTTTGGAGGAGCATAAGGTGTCTTATGCTGCCTGTTCTTTGAAAGACTCTGCTTTGACCTGGTGGAATACCCAGGCCAAGACTTTGGGTTCAGTCACAGTCGACTCAATGGGCTGGAATGATTTTAAAACTCTGATTAGATCAGAGTACTGCCCAATTACTGAAATCCAAAAACTCCAGGAGGAATTCTGGAATCACTCGATGATCGGTGCTGACTGTCTTTCTTACACCGATCGTTTTCATGAACTTACTTGTTTACTTCCCGACATGTTTCCTACGGAAGCCGCTTTAATCGAGAAGTACATTAAGGGTCTGATTCCTCAGATACGAGGAATGGTGACTGCTGCTGAACCTACAACCCTGAAACATACGATTCTTTTGACCACTAAGCTTACCAATGAGGTGGTAAGGAGTGGTACTCTGTCTTTGAAGCCTCAGACGGTTCATAGTCGTAGTGATGTCGGTACCTCGAATGTGTCAAAAGGTACTAAACGGAAGTGGTTTGGCAAAACCAGGGCGAAGGCTCCGGCTGAGATCAGTCAGAACAAACCAACGGTGAAGAACTATAGTGCAAATGTTCCTGAGAGGAAAACTTATACTGGGCAAGCACCCAAATGCAATAAGTGTCCACTCCATCACACGGGACCATGTCCTGTTTGTCTGAACTGTAACCGAGTTGGACATTATGCTAAATATTGCAACTTTCCTGCTCAGACACCAAACCAAGCACCACGACAAACCACTCAAACCAACCGGTCATGTTACAAATGTGGAAGCCCTGATCATCTCATACGAAACTGTCCGAACAATAACACCAATCCGGGAACCGAAGCTAGGGGGAGAGCTTTTCAGATTGGTGCGACCGAGGCGAGACATGATACAAATATTGTTACTGGTACGTTTCTTCTTAATAATCTATACGCATCAGTTTTGTTTGACACAGGAGCGGATAAGAGCTTTATCTCTCCTGAATTTGCATCATTAATTTCATTGCCTACGGTAGATCTAGAAACTCCTTATGTTATTGAACTTGCTAACGGCAAGTTGATCAAAACAAACAATGTTATTCAAGGATGTTCCTTGAATTTGAATGATCATCTTTTCGATATTGATTTACTTCCTATTGAGCTTGGGAGCTTTGATGTCGTTGTTGGTATGGACTGGCTTTCTAATAACCAAGCGGAAGTTGTCTGTCAAAACAAGGTGATCCGTATTCCATTACCTAACGGTAATACACTGATAGTTCAAGGAGAACGAGCTGGTAGAAAACTTGGTCTCATATCTTGTATGCGAGCTCAAAAATTCTTAAGGAAAGGCTGTTATGCTTTCCTAGCACATGTGACTGAGCACAATTCTTCACCCAAACAAATCACAGATATCCCAGTAGTCAAGAATTTTCCTGAAGTTTTTCCTGAGGATATATCAGGATTACCCCCAGTAAGACAAGTTGAATTTCGAATCGACTTGATTCCAGGTGCAGCACCTGTTGCTAAAGCCCCTTATCGGCTTGCACCATCCGAAATGCAAGAACTTTCAGGTCAATTGCAAGAACTGTTAGACAAGGGTTTTATCAGACCTAGTTTCTCACCCTGGGGAGCACCTATTTTTTTTGTGAAAAAGAAGGATGGTTCATTCAGGATGTGTATTGACTACAGAGAACTCAATAAACTGACAATCAAGAACCGTTATCCACTACCTCGTATCGATGATCTGTTTGATCAACTACAAGGTGCTACTTATTTTTCAAAAATCGATTTAAGATCTGGATATCATCAGTTACGTATTCATGATGATGACATTCCTAAAACTGCTTTCAGAACTCGATACGGACATTACGAATTTCTAGTAATGCCGTTTGGTTTAACAAATGCACCAGCAGTTTTCATGGATCTGATGAATCGAGTATGTAGACCTTATCTGGATAAATTTGTGATTGTGTTTATTGATGATATTCTTATTTATTCTCAAAATCAACAAGAACATGCTCAACACTTGAAATTAATCTTAGAACTGTTGGCACGTGAAAAATTATATGCCAAGTTCTCCAAGTGTGAGTTCTGGTTATGAGAAGTTCAATTTCTTGGTCATGTAGTAAATCAAAACGGTATTCAAGTGGATCCCAGTAAGATTCAGGCGGTGAAACAGTGGGAGACACCACGAACCCCGACTGAAATACGTCAATTCTTGGGGTTGGCAGGTTATTATCGCCGGTTTATTAAGAACTTTTCAAAGATAGCCTTGCCACTGACTACATTGACACAGAAAAATCAATCGTTTATATGAAGTTCTCAACAGGAGGAGGCGTTCCAACTATTGAAACACAAACTCTGTAATGCACCTATATTGGCACTACCGGAAGGTACGGAAACTTCACAGTGTATTGTGATGCTTCACGTCAAGGTCTTGGGTGTGTTCTAATGCAGAAGGATAAGGTAATTGCTTATGCTTCTCGACAACTGAAAGTACATGAGAAGAACTATACCACACATGATCTAGAACTTGGTGCAGTAGTGTTTGCACTCAAGATTTGGAGACATTATCTATACGGAACTAGGTGTATTATATACACTGATCACAAAAGCCTCCAACACATTCTAGATCAGAAAATGTTGAACATGCGACAGAGGCGATGGGTTGAACTGTTGAACGATTACGACTGTGAGATTCGTTATCACCCAGGCAAAGCAAATGTTGTAGCTGATGCTTTAAGTCACAAGGAACGAGTCAAGCCGTTACGTGTAAAAGCGTTAGGTATGACTATTCAAACCAGTCTAATTCCTCAAATCAAAGACGCTCAGCGACAAGCTTTACAAGCAACGAACTATTCTGCTGAGGGACTGAGAGGATTAGATAAGAAACTTGATACCAAAGCCGATGGACTGTTGTATTTCAAAGACCGACTGTGGGTTCCTCTATTCGGTAAATCTCGAACAATTATCTTGGATGAGGCGCACAAATCCAGGTATTCTGTTCATCCAGGGGCTGATAAAATGTATAAAGATCTTAAAGATTTTTACTGGTGGCCTGGAATGAAGAAACACATAGCTGAATACGTGGATCGATGTCTAACATGTCTCAAAGTCAAGGCTGAACATCAACGACCTTCTGGGTTACTACAACAACCTGAGATTCCCATGTGGAAATGGGATCAGATCTCTATGGATTTCATTACTAAATTACCCAGAACATCACATAATCATGACTCTATATGGGTTATCGTTGATCGCCTTATGAAATCTGCGCATTTCTTACCCATCCGAGAAGATTATTCTATGGATCGACTCGCTAAACTTTATGTTAATGAGATTGTATCTCGACATGGAGTACCGATCTCTATCATTTCTGACAGAGATAGTCGATTTATGTCACGATTTTGGCAAACTCTTCAGAATGCTTTGGGCACGCAAATCAATATGAGCACAGCTTATCATCCACAAACTGACGGGCAGACTGAACGAACGAATCAAACTCTTGAAGACATGCTCAGAAGCTGTGTAATTGATTTTGGAGGTAGCTGGGATATTCATCTTCCACTTGTTGAATTTTCATACAATAACAGCTACCATACCAGTATTCAATGTGCTCCATTTGAAGCACTTTACGGGCGCAAATGTAGATCACCTATCTGTTGGTCCGAGGTAGGCGAAAGTCAGGTCATAGGCCCAGAACTTATTCAAGAAACAACCGATAAGATCGCATTGATTCAAGAACGAATTAAAGCTGCTCGCGATCGACAAAAGAGTTATGCTGATAATCGTCGTAGACCGTTGGAATTTCAAATCGGTGATCTAGTAATGTTGAAAGTTTCACCGTGGAAGGGTATATTCAGATTTGGGAAGAGAGGTAAACTTTCACCAAGATTTGTAGGACCATTTAAAATTCTTGAACGAATTGGATCAGTAGCCTACAGACTTGAATTACCTCCTGAACTCGGTAACATTCATGATGTTTTTCATGTCTCAAATCTGAAGAAGTGCTTAGTTGATAAATCTTTGATCGTACCTCTAGAAGAAATTCATATTGATGAAAAACTTCAGTTCAGAGAAGAACCAGTAGAGGTAATGGATCGAGAAACGAAAGTGTTAAAACGTAGCCGCATACCAATTGTTAAAGTGCGGTGGAATTCGCAGCGAGGACCCGAATATACGTGGGAACGTGAAGATCAAATGAAATCAAATTACCCACATTTATTCTCATAAACGATGGTCATAATATAAGTCTTCACTAAATTTCGGGACGAAATTTCTCTAACAGGAGGAGACTGTGACAGTTGTACACGAGAATTACGTCATCAATGACATGGGCACATTTGATCGTTCTAGAAACCCATGTTGTTCTAATACTTGTAATTGTTACAGAGTGATAGTAGACGAGAAATGATGAACGTGGGCGAAAACCGTGCACAAAACGGAGTCCTGGATTGCCTGAAATCGAAAAAAAAAAACGAAGAAAAATCACTAAGTGTTGGTCGATTGGATCCATCGCGGTACGCGATGGAGGGATTCAGAATCCTCCGCGGTACGCGATGCAGGAAAGAAATCTGAGATCTCCGGATTTCTTCGCGGTACGCGAAGACTTTTTGGGCTTTTGGTCGCGGTACGCGACGGATGTGGCGGTGGAATGATCTGATCTACTTCATCAGATTTCATGCAAGATTTAAAATTTTATTCTTCTTCTCGTTTCTGCTTAACTTCCAGGCGAAAACACACCCATTTTCACCATTAAAATACCATCTTGAAGCCACCAGATCGCAAGTTTGAAGCCAAGAAACGTGTATACAAGTTCTGATCGTAGTTTCAACCGCAGATATCCGTCTGTTTATGTAATGATCCGTTTAAACCTTCTAGTTTGATTTTGATTGATTAGATCTTGATTTTGAACGTAATGAGATAGTTAGAATTGTTGATTATTGCCTAGATGATGGCTAGGATTGATTATAAACGAAGAACACGAAGTTCTAACGGTTAAATCCTTGTTTTGATCCGTTGTAATGCCCGGTTTGCATGAAACCATACCCATGATTATAATGGTTTAATCCATTTGATTATAACAATGTAGGTGATTAGTTGGGTTAATCCTTGAAATGCAAGGTTAAATCTAAGTGTTTCAAACTAATCACAATCATTAACATACTCATTGGAACAATTATCTGATGTTTATGAGAACAGTCAGATTAGTATGTTAAGCATGGTTATTTCACCTATTATGATACTACATTGTGATATTTCATGATATTTGGGTAATCAATAACAAGGATTGATCATTCCTAAGCCATTAAATTATCTAGAAACTGTTACAGTATCATAATCAACAACATTAACTATCTGGTTAACCAGAGATTATTCTGATTAATCTAGAGTGTCATCAACTTTGTGTTAGGAATCTAATGCAATGTAGGTTCCTACATTATCATACATTGTATGATATGACATTAAATTAATTAATTATATAATTAATATCGAGTTGATGATTTACTAAGCAATGTCTTTGACATTGAATGTTCAGAAGGATCTAATCAGTAAACTAGAACATAAATAACTTATTAAAAATAACTAAATGCAGAATCATCTCTGTACTATCAGTTTGGTGATACTCTGCTACCTATTATCATCAGGTGAGTTTCGTACAACCCCTTTTATTTTTAATCTTTTATAAACATCGGGGAAACTCTGCAAACTGTTGTCTGAACATATGATATGTATCAATGATATATGTGTGATTTCATGTGATTTTGTGAGATTTCATGGGATTTTGCCTGTAGACTGAACTCTATCATGGAACTGAAAGTCCTCATTTCTGAACTGTATCTAGTGAACCCATGTGTGGCCGAACAGAAAACATTGATAGTACTATTGGTTGACACCCCATTCGCTGGGAGGATTGCATCTCCCCTTGTGTGAATGTTTGTTATCTGTTTCCTGAACTTCTTAATGGTGTGATAGACATTAAGATAATGAGGCACTAAGATATGTACCGACGGGTAATATCTTGAGACAGACTAGACGTCCGAAAGGAACTAGATACATGTCCCATGGTTATCCGGAACTGAACTTTTGAGAACGTGCTTATCATATCATATTGTTTTAAATTGAACTGTCGAACTCACCAGCTTTGTGCTGACGTTTCAAACTTAAATCTTTTTGCAGGAAGACAGTGACACTCGGTGAGGCAGCACTTCAAACACTAGTAATTAAATAAATCAGTTGTGTAATAAACTTAGTTGTAAATTATGATACTGATCGTAATGACGAAACCCTGTATTATATTTATTTTAAGTTAATCTGTGTGCTTATGATATCGGTTCAAGGAAGTCACCTCTCACCTCAGAGACATCACCACTATGCTTCCGCAACCGGTTCAGTGACGTCAGACCAGACACGAGGTGACGAGGGGTGGGGGTGTGACATCTATGAAACTGATCAGGTAATAAACTTATTCGTTTAACGGTTGTTAGTTTATAAAATCTTATACATTTGTTCTTTTCAGGTGTTTGCCGGTGTTAATGAATTGGTTGATTGGGCGATTGCTAGAGGGCGTGAAAATGGTTATGTGCTAGTTAGACGACGAAGCAAAACTAATTCAACCGGTGTAGTGATAAAGGTGTGGCTTAAATGCGATCGCGGTGGCGTGTATCAGGGTGAACCAAAAGTTAGACATACTGGTTCGAAGAAGACTGGGTGTGAATTTGAGCTAATTGGTAAATACGAGAGAAGTTGTGGTGGTTGGAAGTTGCGTGTGGTCAATAATGAACACAACCACCAAGGGGCTGAACAATTAGGCGGTCATCCATATGCGATGAGATTAAATGAAAGTGAAACCCGTCTAGTTGAGCAACTGTCAAACCAAAACATGTTGCCCCGTGATATACTTGCCGCTGTAAAGGACCAAAACCCCGATAATGTTTCCAACCTTAGATCTATTTACAATGCGCGACGGAAGTTACGTGTTGGACAAAACACGGGGGAAACTCCAATTCAGGTCCTTTTTAGCACATTGCAAAGAAATAATTTTATTTACCAAACGCAAGACGATGCGTCGACACATGTCATGGAACAAATTTTTTTTATCCACCAGACATCTTATAATATTTGGCGCGCATTTCCTCATGTCTTGTTAATTGACACAACTTATAAAACGAACAAATACAACATGCCATTTGTTCAAATAGTTGGTGTCACGTCAACACACAAGACGTTTAGTGTTGCACATGCGTTTATAAGTAAGGAACGTGAAGAGAATTTTGTCTGGGTGTTACAAAACCTAAAAGATACACTTCAACAGTGTATGGAACCACGCGTTATTATAACCGATAGAGAATTGGCTCTTGTAAACGCATGCAGAAGAATATTTCCTAGTGCTGCCCAATTACTATGCAGGTGGCACATTTTTGAAAACATATCCAAAAACTGCAGGCCTAGTTTTTCGCAATCAGACTGGCAAAAGTTTGGATATATGTGGTCGGTTGTGATAGACTCTGCAACTCCCGATATCTACGAGTATAATTACAGCCGACTACATGAATGGTTATGGACATCTCATCAGAGTAATGTTCTATTTCTCATTTTTAATTGTTTTTGAGTTGTATGAAACGTATTAATATGTGTTTGTTTTTTAGGGGTTATCGGATATTTGCAAGTAACATGGTTGCAAAGGTACAAGGAAATGTTTGTGTCTGCGTGGATAGATAAAAACCAGAATTTTGGTCAACGAACCACCAACAGAGTTGAAAGTCAACATTCTCTATTAAAGAAAAGTCTCCATACAACCAACAATACGTTAGACAGCATTGTTGGGCATGTCATTCAAATTGTGAAATCGCAAGCAGAAGCTATAAATGAAAGCTTTGAAAGAAGCAAAATATTTCGTATGGCACATCACAACGATGATCAATTTGAATTGTTAAAAGGGAATGTATCTCATGTAGATTTAGATCTGTTGGTTGGTGAAAATGCAAAAATTCAGATGTTGATAGCATCAAATTCATCTTGCGGTTGCCATCTCTTCACGAGCTGTGGATTGCCATGTGCTTGTCGTCTATTGAATAGTATGAATTCATTAAATTTAATTATATATTTACATATTATTTATGTATAATCATAATTATTATTTTTATTCTTTTAAAACAGATGCTAAAGTTACACTGGATGAGATATACTTGTTTTGGCGTAAGCTTGATTTAAACCCATCGTTTGTTAACGAGGACGAAGGTGTTGATATTGATGCGCAAATGGATCGGGTCATACAACATATAAAGCTTCAACCAAATCCAGTGAAAAATAATATGATGTCAAAGGTTTTTAGTGCGGTTTTCCCATTTAAATTAATGAAAAAAGAACCCGTCGTGCAAACTAACACTCGTGGGCGACCAAGTTTAAAGACACAACAAAAAAAACAAGAGCCTGCCCGACATAGTTCATTCACAAAGCCAAAGAAAAACAAGCAGGATGATTCAGCGGTCTCTCACTATAGTCAATTGCAGCGTGCTAATTCGTATTCTTCAACGACAAGAATGCACGATTTTTCCGGGTTTTCGCAACCAACTGTTGGGTTATCGCAACCAGCATTTGACATCCCGATACATTTAACTGATAACAAACTTTACAATTTTAACCGGTTTAAGGATCACATTCCTGACATCTTCCATCCATACATATCAAGAATACAAGACGTTATTCCAGACGGAAACTGTGGCTTTCGATCTGTGGCTGTTGCTTTAGGACTTCCCGAAACAGAATGGTTAACTATTCGTCATGCACTCCTGACTGAGAGTATCCAAAATGCAAACGTCTACATTAACGTCCTCCTTGGTGTTTTTGACAAAATTCAAGAATCCTTGAAATGGTCAAAACCTGAATTTGCTCCAAGGCGTTATTGGATGCAAATGCCGGAGACCGGAGTTTTGATTGCTAATGCGTTTGGTGTGATTGTGGTTTTTATAAGCTTAGGCGCTTCTGTAACAGTTTTCCCGTTATGGAAGTCGCCTGAATTTCTCCTACCACATCGTGTTGTGTCATTCGTATTTGTTAACGACAACCACTTTGTAATGGTTGAACTTACTGGAGATTATCCAATGCCGACACCAACTTGGTATTGGTCAAGATTCAAAAGTCAAGACGCCGCAGGCTGGGAAATGTGGTATAAGCAGCGCCTTGATTCGTATACCAATTGGTTAGAAAGCCGTCGACAACCCCCGGGTTTTGTAGATTTAGACAAGTACGGATTGTAACTCGCAATTACAAAGACATTTACACGAATATATGTATTTAAATCATTTTGTTGTTCTTTATAATAGTAATAATAATAAATAATAATAATAAATAATACTAATAAATAATAATAATAAATAATAATAATAATAATAATAATACTAATACTAATAAATAATAATAATAATAATAATAATAATAATAAAAATAAATAATACTAATAAATAATACTAATAATACTAATAAATAATAATAATAATAATAATACTAATAATAATAATAATAATAATAATACTAATAAATAATACTAATAATACTAATAAATAATAATAATAATAATAAATTGAATTTTATATTTTTTTCAAAAACTATACGACTCGTATTACGGTTTACGAGTCGTATAGAGTTTAAGTATATATACACATCGTCGCTCACAACTCGTATCTCACACACACACAACTCGTAAAGCCGGTTTTCGCCACCCTCTCGACGATCGCCATTCTCTCTACCCACTCCACACTCGGGTACACTCTTGAAGGACGGATTTGGAGCCACCACAACTCGAAATCGTAAGTTTTTAAACTTTTTGAAGTTTTTTTCTTAGAAATCGTTCATAGTAACGAAGTTGTTTAGGTTTTTGTAGTAATAGTTGGTGATTTAGATGTAGGATTGGGTTTTGTTGCTTCAGATTTATTTTATACAAAACATCTAGAACTATACGGCCCGTTAAGGGCTTTACGGCTCGTAAAGTTCTATCGGAGAAGATGAACAGGCTTTGCAGCACTTGTTTCTCGAAGAACTATACGGCCCGTTAAGGGCTTTACGGTTCGTATAGTTCTTGACTTTTTTTTTCCTGAAAAATTTGTTTTTTAATATTATAATTATAATTATTTATTGTTATTACTTATTATTATTATTTATTATTTACTATTATTATTATTATTATTATTACTTATTACTTATTATTATTATTATTATTATTATTATTATTATTATTATTACTACTACTTATTATTATTATTATTATTATTATTATTATTATTATTATTATTATTATTATTGTTAATGATTATTATTGTTATTATTATTTATCTGACTTTGCAGATTATGCCTCCGCGTAGACGACGTTGTGAGCCGTCGAGTTCTAGTGCATAAGAGGAGGACCAGGATATGATACTGGATCCCCACATGTTGCTGCAGTTCCCGCAGGGCACTGAGGCGCACACGCGCCTCAAACGCCTCATTGGGATGGAGATCGTCGAGCCGCCGACGATTGATTGGAGTATTTTAGCCACGCTTGGCGCGACTGAGCGCGCCACAACGATTATCGGAGCGTCGGGTCCGTGGCGACGAATGATGGAGATGGGCGGCCTCCCGGCGTATCGAGAGATCGTTCTCGAGTTCCTGTCCACATTCGAGTTCCATCCACCGCAGGCAGGTGGCGTGGAGGCTCTTGAGCAGCTGCGTGCTGTCTCGTTCACTTTATGTGGACAGGATGTTGAGATGTCCCTCACTCAGTGGGGGATTGCAACGGGGTTTTATACACGGGATGAGGTTACTACACCTCTATTCCTAGATGCCTCATTAGAGAAGGACGAGGCCGTCCTCATAGACTAGTGGCCGGTGATTGGTGACGATCCTTTCGTTAACAAGGCTCGGGTCAGTCGCATTCGTGATCCGCTGCACCGATACCTACATCGGTGCATCGCTTGCACCATCACCGGCCGCCGATTGAGCCAGGAGTGGGTCACACAGAAGGACCTATTCTTCATGTATTGCCTTATTACTGGGCGCAGCTGCAACCTTGCATGGTTGCTAGCTGATTATTTTGCTAGCTTTATTAGCCGTAAGGCTACTGGAGCTATTACGTGTGGCTCTTTTATCACACGTATAGCTCGACGTATCGGTCGTTTTTCGGTCGATATTAGAGATAGCATGACCGTGACTTACCCTTTGAAACTGCTGGGGCGTAACATGGTCATGCTAATGGGTATAGCGGCCGACTTCCCCCGTGTGGGTCTGCGATGGTCGCTGGATCGGCGCACAGAGTGGGTGCCGCCAGTCCCAGCTCCACAGCAGCAGCCGGGGGCACAGCCGCACGTACAGGAGCCCCCAGCAGACCAGGATCCAGCAGACCAGCCACCGCCACCGCCACCACCACATCATGTCGTTGTTCGTCAGCCACGACTGCATCCGGCTGACGCGGCGATCTTACGCGACCTTCTTGGAAGCGTACGCGACCTTTCTGGACGCGTTGATCGCTTGGAGGGGATGATGCGGTGGATGATGGAGCGTATGGCTGCATCTGCTGGCATGGATGTTCCAGTCTTTCCAGGACCGGGACCTCACCAGGATCCTGTGGATCCTGGTGGTCATGCTTAGTTATTATTATTATTTTTTTGTATTTTCTCTTTTCTTTTTTGGATTTTGATGTATGGACACTACTTTAGCATTATGATGTATATATTTTTATTTTGTATGTATGTTGTATATGGCGTGATTGTTTGTTTTATCTTTTATTATATAATTACAAAATGTGCGTGTTTGTGAAATGAAAAATAGATAGTTAACAATTTTTCTTAAAACCGTTTAACGTTATTTACGTTCTGATAACTATTGTTTTAAAATCATTAAACACGATTACGTTAAAATAATTTTCAAACAAAACATTTAAATTTACGAAAATCATAACTACTTATGTTAAAAAAAATTGTTATTTAAATTTAAACGTCACGATGTTAAAATATTTTTCAAACAAAACAAGTAGGCAAAATAATTAAATAATAACGTTAAAATACTTATTAATTTACAACAAAACAATTAAAAATGGTTACGTTTTTCGGGACGAACAATTAAACGATATTATAAGTTACTTAAACACGTACCGTACGTGTTGCGTTTAACAAAATACCGGATTTCAAAACGAAGTACGATTATACGCTATTATAAACAAATATTCTTTATAACTTAAAAATTAAACAATTAGACGATATGATATAACAATTAACGTTAAACGCGTACGTATACTGAAATTCAAACAATGTACGATTTTATAACACATATATATATAATATATATATATATTATATATTTAATATATAACGTTAAAAATGTATGTATAGCGATTAAATATAATTACGTTAAAATATAACTTTTAACCATTTAAAACACTTAGACAATTACAATGTTACAAATAAGTTAAACACGTACGTATATCGGGCGGAAAAACAAAAGTTATAAATTTTCAGGTTTAAAAACGAGTCGTATAGGTCAATACTACTCGTATTCGGTTTTCAGCCGCCAGACATTTCACTGACATTTTCTGACACACTCTGACTGCTTTACGATCCGTAAAACCCTTTACGGCTCGTATAGAGTCAGGTAGGTGTTAACTGATCCGTAGGGGGTGTCCAAAAATAGTTTGTTTATGTAACCCAAAAATACAAAAAATAAAAACAAGCCCCTTTCAAATAAACAAATAAGAAGGGCATATTCGTCCTTTCAGAAGCATAACGTTATCTTACTTTCGGAACCCAAGATCATTCAAATTCTAAATCTCGTGTAATACCCTTCTTGTCCCTTGCTACCGTCTATAGATACACATATCTGTATGTATATCTATACACCTACAAACACGCACATCTGTGTGTATAGCTTCTGGTTTTCTCACTTTTCTGCAACACAATCCCCAAAATCCTCGGCATTTGTGTAAACCTGAAGCCAAAATCACTTGTTCTCTGGAGAGAATTTTGGAAATGGAGGTGGAAATGGAGGATGATAGTAGCTGTGATCATGGTGATACGGCGGTTGAGTTTACGTTTACGGCAGTGGAAATCGATATCGATTACGAGTTTGATGCTGTGCGGTTTTTTGATTTTACGAGAACGGAGTCGATTGATGACGCTCGTGAAGCGGAAATGTGGTTTGATTCGGTTGGAAGTTATCCGCCTTCACGTAAGCTGTTGAAATCTGTCTACATTGCTAATTTATGCTTCATTATTTTGATTCTGCATAGTTATTATTGTTTGTTTTTTCGCTGATTATGTTACTGATGAATGTTAGCATCTGCTGGAGATTGATATTGATATGCTATTCTATTGTTTTGTTACACCTATTAGATTGAGGAACAAATTGTTGTTGTGTATGCATATGCGTTCTAATGTTGATTTTGAGGTCAATCAACAGATTTTTAGGCTTACATATGATAAACTTCATGAAAGTTATTGATTGCTATATCTAATTCATGAAAATTTTAAGCATTGAGAATTGTTCAGGTTAGATTTGGTGAAGCATTTAGGTCAATTTTGTATTTTAAGTTCTAGTGTTGACCTTAAAAGTCAAAAACGAATCCCTTGATCTGCATTGAAGTGGTGTTGGTACTTGGTAGTAGGTACTTTATTGTAATGATCGGTACCCAAGGGGAAATGATGCTGATAATAGAAATCTTTGTGTAGTGTTTTGTCAATGGTGTGTGTAATTCTGGCTCTGGCTCCAAGCTCCTGCACGTCAATGTTGATGTTATCTTTTATTTGTGGCACAATAAGTGGTCCTGCTAAAGCATCATGATTGGAATGTGCAGTACATTTGCATGATGTGTGATGAGAAATGAAACCACAATAACAGCGATGATGGAATATTGGAATTAGAAACGAGAATTACATAGAACTAATCAATCTATTACAAATGAAGATGATAGATTCCAGGGTTACACCCTTCTCACTGCACAAGCAGGAGCCAATACTAATTTCTAAACAATTATCTTTTCCCCCTCACTCACAAGCCTCACCACTATTTATAACCCACTAACACATAACTAGAAATTAATATTACCAAACTACCCTTATCTAGAACCTACTATTACTACTAACTATTACTAACATATTAATATAACTATGATCTCTATCAATGTGTTACTGTCCCAAAGCTATTTAGAGGTCTCCTCAATAATGGTTCTGTTTGCCATTAATTTGCATGTGCCTTTTTCACATTGTATAGTCTGATAGTAATTTGATTCACAGTAGTTAAAGGCACACTAGGCCATAGTTGTCAGGACACAAATGTGGAGCTTTGAGCCTAGGTACAATGTGCTCAAAAGCAATGGGTTTTTTAAGCAAGGGGAACGGTACAAAGTTATCTTTTGTAGGGTTTTAGACATGTTTTAGGCTTGTTCAGGGCTAGTTGACTGTAGGCTTGTTCAGGGCTAGTTGACTGGTTATAGGACATTTTCAGATTTTCCAGACCAGTTTGGTTGGAATTTCCAGAATTTTGCCTGAATCACATTTACAAAATTTTGGTTATAGGACAGCCGCGAGTGGTTTTCTTGCATTTTGCATCAAGTGGTTTTCTTGCGCTTTGCATCACCTAGGCTGCACCTAGTGCATACTTGTCAAAGGTCCAAGGCACAAAGGATGAGCTTTTGGCCTAGGCACAAGATGCATAAAAGGCGAGGGACCAAAACAAGGAAGACACATGGCATAAAGATACCATTTTTAGGGTTTTGGATATGTTTAAGGCTTGATTATGGCTACTTTAGGCTTCTAGGACATTCTTTATAGTTTCAAGCAAGTTTGGCTGGAACTTGCAAAAGTTTGTCGAAATTTACTGGATGTGGCTAGAATGTTCGTGAAAGCTGGCTAAAATCTTTATTGAAACCTTGCCCAAGGGCCCGAATGGCCTCAAGGTGTTTCCTTTGCGCCTCAACTCGCCCATGAGCCTAGGCACACGTCCGGAAGGCTTTTTACAATGTAGCAATGTATCATGCCATACCGTAGTGGGTGCGATACACAATATCATAATGCAATCTTAAATTTATTTTTGTCTCCCATTCGCTTAGTCATGAACTCATGATCAATTTTACTTTGGAAAAGTAATTGATTTTTATTCTCAAATGCACCCGGAGTTATTACTGAATCACACCATTTTTACTACCTTACAAGTCATGGAAGAAATGACTATTACTGAACATGGTATATTGTTTGATTCTGATTCTTCTTTAGATTGAAGATTATTAATATAGCATAATTTTCTCCAAGACTTTTGTTTGATAATGTATCAATAAAACTATTTTTTGTAGTGAAGGAATATTCTTCTGTTAAAAGTTTTTGTAAGCATGACCTCAGTCTTTGCTAATGTGTGCACTTAATTTTGATTTCAGCATTTGCAGTCAGGTTACTTTCAAGAGGAAAAAACGAAAACGCCAACGATGCTACATTATCAAAAGGTTTTGATAATGCAATTCAGCTGGATAATGCCTCTGATGTCATAAGAGCTGAACATTCTACAATGACTTTGGGCCACACTGGTATTAACAGACTGACAACTACTTCTGCTTAGGTCTGTAAACGAACCGAACATTCAGTGAACAGTTCGTGAACCATTCGGCGGGAAATTCGTTTACGAACACAAACAAGAAATTCTGTTCGTTTAGTTAAATGAAAGAACATGAACAGAGTTCGTGTTCGTTCATTTGTGCTCGTAAACGTTCGGTAACATGTTCGGTTAAGTTTATTTATTATATTTATGTATTAAATGTGTTGAATATTTTTAACTTTTTATTTTTAGTTTAATAACATAATATTTAAGTTATTTTTAGTTTAATACTATAATATTTTAATTTATATCTTTATAAATGATTATCTTCAATGCCTGAGATCAACATTGTTGATTTTTGTTGTTTAAATAATATGTGTTCGTTAGCGTTCGTGAATCATTCGTGAACAAGCTAAATTCCTTAATGAACGAACACGAACAAGAATTTTCGTTCGGTTAGCGTTCGTGAACAAGTTAAAAGTTAAATGAACGAACACGAACAAGGGCTCGTTCGTGTTCGTTCAGTTCGTTTACATCCCTACTTCTGCTTATTCCATCTTGCACTTGTTCACCTAGAACATTATACAATTAAGTAGAAAATATGCTAAGCACATCATATTAATTTTATTGTATTCAAGGACCATCAATGGTTAATCATAAATGCAGCTTATTTGTATCTAAGAATTTTAGCTACCTATCCAGCATTTTAATATAAAATACAATATGTCATTTATTTTTCTTTTTCTTTTTCTTTTTTTGTAACTGTGAGAACCTGTTATTAGAAAACTCACAGGATCCCCGATACCCTGCTAACCAACACAATCGGGTAAAACACAGGTTGCACTGAGCAGGTGGCCTTCAAAAGGGTTAAAGACAAAAAACTAATAGAAGCTGGATTCAAATCAGTGACTGCTAGAGGGATTCAAGGGCTTATCTCTGATGATGATGTGAATGGGGGAGTTCCTTTGGACTTGAAGAGTTACTGTCTACCAGAATTCCATAAGCAGCAGATAAATTATAAATTTAAAACAAAATCACATCAGAAATCATCTTTTCCAAGGACCTCAACTTTAATGAAACCTACAGCATGTCAAATAGCTAAACAAAATAAGGATCGTTTAGTTGATCATTTCAGGTAATTCTGGTTAGATATTGAATCACAAAATGAAGATATTCATATAGTAGTTACCAACCTTCATAATCTCCTACTTTTTTTAAAATATTTTATCATTGTGCATTAGATTTCGAAAATTGGGAAACAATTCTTCGATTGTCGAAAGTCAAGCTGCCAAAAGACAAAAGATAGAGGGAAGCCACTTGTGTAAGGTTAGAAATAATCTGTATTCCACAGGACTTTTATTCTTTTTTATGATTGTGCATAACATATCTATTACACTTGTTAATCAATGTAATCTAGCATTTCTAGAATCTTATCTCACTCTTGGTTTAATAGGTCACAGGCGTGAAGCAACAAACTAATTTTGTACACAAACCACCCAAAAGGGTAATAAATTGTTTAAATTCAGTGGTTCACTTGTTTTTTTAAACTCTCTTAAACTTATTTTTGGTGGTTTACAGGAAGGCACTGTAGACGGTAATTTAGGTCATGTTAAGTTACGAATCACCATCCCTAGACCTCCTGATCTTGCAACAGCTCAAAGGGCGCAAAGAATAAGGTTACATCCACATATTGCTAATTTAGTCCTATGATTTGAAAATGAAACATATTTTTTTCAAAGTCTTGCTTTAAGTACTTGATTGTTTTGGCTTCAGGAAAAAAGGTGATCATGGAAACAAGCATGTGGCATCAAGTGGTCCTGGGTTTCTTGCTCGTCCACTCAACCGAAAAATTGTACTTAAATACAAGTTTTTTTTCTTGTTTTGGTTTTAAACAATCTTCAGGTTTTTATATTTATTTTTATATATCTTGTTGATACCTGCAGATTTTTGAGCCCCCTTCAGTGTTCCACCAAAAAAGCACTCCACAGTTACCAGAGTTTCAAGTAAGTTGTTGCTTCATAATAATAATAATAATAATAATAATAATTATTTTTGTAACAATCTAAATTAAAAAAAAAAAAACATGCCTGAGGCTTCTCAGGTAATGAGGCACACAAAAAAATGGTTTGAGGCGCATGCATGAGGTGTCTCTTGTACATGGGCAGGTTTTTATCACTGGGAGATTGTACAAAATTGCTTTTTAGGTTGTATATAGAGGTTATTTGCATCAAAATTTTGGGTGCATGATGAAAGAAACTTATTGTAACTTAATAATATTATGTAAATACCTTAGCACCTCACATACAGAACGTGTGTGCCTTTGCCTTGGCTCCAGGTACCCTATTGCCTCGGTGAACTTCAGACATTTTACAATTGATGCAACTAAAGATTTACATTATGAATCATATTGATACTTGTTACCAGGAATTTAACTTGAAGACAGCAGAAAGGGCTGTACAAACTACCACTGACGTACCATCAATTTCGGCATGTTGCAACAATTTGAAGGTTATAAATCAAACAATTTACATACCAAATTTTGTAATTTTCTTTTATCTATATTAAAATTTTAATATTTTTACAGGCATCAAAGAAGCCTAGTCTTGCCTTTGGCACAGAAAGTAGTAGAGATTCTAAAGGGTATTGTTGTAATTTTAAGTTTAATTTTTTTTCTAATGATGATTTATATGTATGTAAATCGTCCTAAATGTAAGCCTAACTTCTCATGTTTGACATATATCTTATGCATTTTCTCCCTTGATTTTGTATATTATGCTCAATTATCAGAGGTGTACATAAACCAATGAAACAAGCAAAACTTGAGGATTGTGAAACAATTCACAGATTCAAAGCCCTACCCCTGAACAAGAAGGTATTGTATTAGCAGTCATGAATAAACTTAATTTCTTTATAGTAAAAAATAATCTAACTTGGTTGCATGATTTTATAAAATGCAGATATTTTCAAGCAAAGGAGATCTAGGAGTTTTTAGAAGTAGCAAGAGGGAGACCACAGTAACCATGGCAATTTTCTTCTATTTTCTTACTTAATGATTCCATATAACGTCATAAATTATTAAAACATTATATTTTCTTGTCTTTCACCACAGGCGTTCAATTTTGAAACTGAAAAGCGATCTCAACATGCTCCTCCAGTTGATCTTTTTAAAAAGGTGTGTTTATCACGGCCATCTTATTTTTTTTAGAATAGCAAACACATACTCTCTAAAGTCTACGCCCCATTTGTAATGCACGCATATAATGTATATATGTGTGGGCCCTTAAGGGGCAAAAGTAAAAGTGCACTAATTTTAACGTTATTTCAATTATTTTGTGAAAATAACGTTAAAATCATTGGGATGATCAACTTCAAACGATAACTTTGAGCCGAGGACTCTTTCGGAGCAGTCTCTCTATCCCAATTGGGATAGGGGTAAGGTTTGTATCTATCCTTCCCCCAGACCCTACTAAAAAATGAGAATATATCGGGTAAGGCTGTTGTTGTATACTCTCTAAAGTCTAAACAATCTCAACATGCTCCATCTATATGCACCATATACATATTTTTTTTAATGACTGAGAATCTACTTACTTGATAAACCTATATCATGGGGCACCGTTACATTGGGTTAAATCACTCACTTTCCTTGCATGTTTTGTAGCTCTCATTAGCATCAGAATCTGGTTCTCGGTTGTCTAGGCGTCCCTTGATGTTCCCTAAGGTTATTCATAGTCCCTCACTGTGACATTAAATATTGCATTTTTAATTCTTTTACCGACTTACATATTATGTTGGCGCAAGGATTCAAAAGAAAACAGAGGATGCTCGGTTCAACAACAAAGTGAGGTAAGCACACCAAAACCAGGATCAAAACAGGTTCATTTTGACAACATGATCACTGACAACGATCCCTTAAAGACAATTATCAGGTAAACACGAGACATTTTTTTTAGTTTTTTTATCTTTTTATCAGTTTATACATTTTGGATTTGCGTAATTGATTTGGAACAGAAATTTGGGAACCCACTGAAAAGGAAGGCTAAACCAAGAAACCACGTAAATTGGAGTGAATGTCGGCCACTTCTCGATCTAGTAAATCTTGATACCGCCTATGCCATACGACCTTTTAACTTGATAAAACACCGCGAAAACCTAAGTTGTACAGCTCCTTAGTTGTGTTTGGGTAACCATTTTGAAGCTGGTAAATGCAGGAAACAAATGGAAGTTGAATTTTTAACAAGAGACCTCTGCTAGAGCTAGAAAGAAATCTTTCTAAATCATACGTACGTTTGCCATAAAGTCACCGGTTCATGTTGACTATTTTTTGTATCACAATGATCATTGACTAACTATATTTTAATATTTTATTGAGGAAGTTGATGCTAGTTTTTCTTTTTCAATTTTTTTTAACATATTTCTTATTAGAGTAAATTACGGTTTTGGTCCATGCGGTTTAAGTGTTTTAATTATTTCGGCCCAAAATAGTTTCTTCTATCAATTCAGCTCATGTGATTTAGACAAATATCGTTTTTGGCCCCTAACCATGGTTAAGTTTTAGTCCAAAACCGTTATAATAGTTAAGTTTAAGGGGCGAAAACCGATAGTTGTCTAAACCACAGGTGCTGAATAGACAGAATATTGTATTTTGGGTTGAAATATTTAAAACACTTAAACCACATGGGCCAAAACCGTAATTACTCTTCTTATTACAATAGCTTTATTGCTTGCAGAGGTGCAGTGGTCTATAATCTATATAAACCAAAAACCTGAGTTACATGATTGGTTTGGAAAAACTTTATTCGTTCAAAATTTGTTGACTGCTTCGATAAATCACTAGTTTTTATTTAATTTTTTTTACCATTATTTTTTTTTATTTTAAGTTATATATACATTAAAATAGTAGTTTTTTTACATTAAAATAATCACAGGATCCTCTTACAGGAACAGTGACAACACCTGGAAGAGTTGCATGCGATCAATGCCAATATCTCTTCCACATAGAAGCAAAAACACGTGCTTAATCAGCCAGTAAAGAAAGTTTTGCTTTGAATAGGACTCTTTTGTCCTCCTATCAGGGGCAACCCTAAGAATTGAGGTGTCCGGGACGTGTCACGAAAAAAAGCCCCTAACGAATACAAATATTAAAGCAGGTGTGTTCAAAAAAATCGAAAATCGAATCGTATTTGTAACTAAAAAATGAATTTTGAATTTGGTTTTTGGTTCGGTTTCCAACCATATCCGAGTTCTAAATTAGGTTCCTAATTGTATCCGAATTTTGAATTTCGATTTTCGGTTTGGTTATCGGTTCCATTTTAGTTTGAATTTGGTTTGTTCGGTTTATTTAGTTAACCGAATAAACCTGATTTATATTTAAAATTATTATTTTATAAACATTATATAAGATACAATTCGATTTATTTGGTTTTAACATGTTTATTTGGTTGAATACTGTTTGTAACCGGTTTATTTGGTTTTTGATCAGTTTATTCGGTTTGTTTTGTATTAACCAAAACTGAACCACTTCTCGACTTTGGTTCGATTTTCGGATAGAATGGAAACCGGTTAAATCAAACCAATGAACACCATTGATTTAAATGACATAAAAGTAACTTCTTATGCTTTACAGTGAATTACTTTTTGTAACTATTAAACCATGTTTTTATAAATAATTTCTTTTCGTTATCTATAACTTGCTGGTTCTCGTTTTAATGAATATCTGTATATACGTATATGTCAAAAAAAATTGTGCCTCCTAAAAAAATGGGCTCGGGACGCGGGTCGGGTTTGCCCCTCCCCCGGGCCGCCCCTGCCTGCTATTATTATATATAAATAAAACTTAATTATACATATATTTTAAGCTACAGATTGATTTAAAAAAAAATATAAAGTTTAAAGATAATAGTAAGCATAAAATCAGAAAATTTACCTGTATTATTAGAAAGTTAAAAATTATTCTAATATAAATAGAATTAATAGTTTTGTGCAATGTTTTAAAAACCGGTTCGAACCGGCCCGTTCGACCGGTTCAACCGCTTGCCGGTTAGAAATCCGGTACGAAACTCTCCGGTATTATGCAGGTTCTTTCGATCGATCGTGCCGGCGGTTTAATCTGTTTTTTCCGGTTTCAAAAAAATCACAAAATTTTGGCTTTTAAGCGATTTTTGGCTTTTAATCGATCGTGAACTTGATGCGTTTAACACGTCAATGTCATAATCCTATTATGCACTTTTATTTAAAAAAAATTAGTATAATTTGAATACTTTTAAATTGTTTGGGATGAATTTGAGTACGTTTTGAATTGATTTTAAATGAATTTGAGTACTTTTTGAATTGATTTTGGATAAATTTGTATACTTTTTGAAACTTATTTAAGTATAAGTTGTATTTATATAGAATTCTGTGGTTAGTTAGTGTGTCCGGTTAAACCATCCGGTCAACCCGGTTGAATCGGTTGAACCATTTTTTGACCAAATCCGGTACACCTAAAATACCGGTTTTTAAAATATTGGTTAGAGACGAGAATTGTGTTAAGGTACAATGTATTATGGAGTTTTATTGTCATGGTTTCCACGTGTACTTAATGATTGTAAAATATCTAATCAGGCAAAAATATATAGCCACTGGTTATTTTAAAAATTATGAATATTTATAAAGTACTAGAAAATTATTATTTAATTTCTTTTCAATGTTTTTTTTTTGTTTTTTTAATAAATTACAGAAACGTCAATACATATATTTGATATTACATTTTCATCTTTTTTGTCAAAAAAGTTATTAATGTTTACATTTTGTTTCAGATTACGTACTTTACTCTAACTATTAAAAATTTCCAGCTACTTATTTTAAAATAACAATTATGTCTTGTCTTTAAAAAATCAAATATGAAAATTTTATTTAAATGACCAAATTTGAAACTTTTATTGTTTTTTTTTTGTTTTTCTATTCTTCTGAATTATGTTCTCTCTTTTATATTTATTTTCTTTTTTAGCATAATTTTAATTTGATAAATTATTCAAAAATTAGTTAACTTTTTCTATATATAAGCTTCAATAAAGAATATTATTTTATTAATTTTTTTTTAATTCTCATCAATTTAATTTAATTATTTACTTTTCTTATTTATATATTTAAAACAATAAAGAATTTTATTTTATTGCATTTTTAACATAAGCATAAATTAACATATGTTTATAAATATAAAATAAATCACAAAAAAAAGTAACAAAAATATTGTTGCTAATGAATACATAAAAGTTGCATGGCCAAAGCAAATTAAACTTAGACCGTGAGTGGTGAGATGAATCTATACTAATAAAATAATAGCAAAATTAACACACGTCACTTTCAAAATCACTCTCTCATTTTTTTCCCTCCTTATTTTATACATTAAATATTCTCTCTTATTTAACACTAACGATTTTAAAAAAATTAAATTATATAACTAAATACAAAAAAAATTAAATCTTTTTATTTTAATAAATTATCAAAATTTAATAAATTAAAAGTAGATTTCAACCATCTTAATTTAAAATATAATTTTATTATGTTTAAATATTCATTATTTACTATATATAGTTTTTACATTTTTATTATTTCTTATTGCACCAATGATTATTATAATATCAAATACATAAATTTTTACCATAACCAATGGTTTATAACAAGTTAAATTTATTAGATTAATGTAAAACTATTTTTATGTATTTGTTTACCATAACCAATGGTTTATAACAAGTTAAATTTATTAGATTAATGTAAAACTATTTTTATGTATTTGTTTCTCTTCTTTATGTGGGTAAATGTGTTTGAAAAATAGAATGCATTTAATATTATTTTTTTATAACTTTGAGAAATTTGTAGTTTAAAGAGAATAAAACAATTGAAATAAATCATTTAATCTGTTTTAATATTAATATTTAATTTACCTTTGTAATAGTTCACTTGATTTAATGTTTAGTTTATCTTAAGTTAATTGTTGATAAAAATTATAACATAAAGTATTTTTAATTATTTTCAAATATATACTTCTTTCTTAAGTGAAAAAATATTTTAAACAATTAAAAAATATAACTTCATATCAATATTTCATTAATATCACGTCACATCATTTATTCATTTTTTATGATTATCAGGAAATACAATTTTATGTGCAAATTTTTGAAAATATTTTATAAAGCATCAAATATTTGACAAAAAAAATATAATCTTTTTTCTATTTATAATACGTATGAAATTTTTGATTTTTTTAAAAATGAAATGTTTGTAAAAGAATTAAATAGACTATTTACAAATAAATTTTATATGTTTATGATATTATCTAATCAAAATTAATTAACGCTTTGTTAGTTTATTTGAAATATTTTTATAAACAACTTTTTTAGTTATTTAAAAATAATATCAAACAATATATAAAATTAAAAAAAATAAAAGCAAAACATCTATGACTAACTTTTTAGAAAACTTAAAATTTATTTTTGTGAAGATGTTTTTCCATTTAAAAAGTTTTTTTTTTTCAAAAGTTAAAAAGGACAATTTATATAAGATGAGACTACATGTAAAAGAGTTTATAAAATAATTTACGTCTAAACGACATTTTTTATAAAGTTTTCAAAAATTCTCTACAAACTCTTTCTTTCTATTTTTCAAATAACCTTTTTAAAAATATAAGCTCTATATATGAAATAAGATTAAGAGTTAAAATAAATTTTCACAAGAAAAAAAATACTATTATATCAAATAAAATTATAATATACACTAGATAATTACCATCACGTATTTTTATATTATTAGATTATAATTTTAAAAATAAATATACTTGTCACCATTATATTTATTCTTAGCATTTTAAAAGATAACTTACTTTTAATAAATAAATTCAAGTCAATTTCTAAAATTAAAAAAAAAAGATTAATTTTCTTTAAGTATTTATAAAAATTTAGTCATGTAAAAATTTTCTTTTGTGATTAATAATTTTGAAATTTCAAAATTGTTAAATCTCATTTTGAAGATTCAACTAATTTTAATAAATAGATAACAACTCAATTGAACTAAAACAATTATGTTGAAAATTCAGTTCCTATTATCTCATTTAACATGCTAAATTATAATTTACATTGTTGATAATTATATTTTTTAATTAAAATTTTCTAACATTATAACCTTAGTTAAATATATTTAAAGTAAACATATAATCTTAATTTAAAAATAGACTAAAACTCTATGTTTCGCAAAAAAAAAATTATTTTGCTTAATATTTATGCATATTTATTAGGGTTGACACTTACTATTTTGGTTTCTATATTGGTACAAACATAAAATGTTAAATTTTAAAAATGTCATTTTTCTAATATTGCAAATGTTAGTAAATGTTAGAATGTTTTTTTCTTCTTCTTGATTTTATTTAACATGTTTATAAATTGTCATGTTAAATATGATAGTTTATCATCAAAACTTGGCATTTCAAACAGATTGATACGAAAGAATATGTTTTGATATATCTTTTTTTAATAGTGATTTAACAATTAATATTATTCAAAGATTGTTTTTCCTATTATTCAATGACATACGTTGTTTGATTTTTTTAAATCAACATTTTCTTTTATGTATATTCTTCTTTTCAAAAAAGAACTTTTAATTTAACAAAATTTCATCTATTTTTCTGCTGTATAATGATAAATGTTTTCTATTTTATTTAATTTCATATTTATGTCAATCACTTAAATAAACAGTTGTTTGAAATTATTAGAAAGTTTCAAATTTTAAACTACGTTTTCTACTTTTACCTTAATATTTTTCTATCCAAATATCCAAATGTGTATATGTATTTCCACTTTTAAAGGAAAATAATTAATTTATTATTTGGATCAAATTTATTTACTTTCTTTATTCAATCTTAATAAAATTAAGTGTATTTTCTCAACTAACTGAACTCTATAACTTAACAAACAAAAATTTACCTCACATAATCATCTTTCAATTATTAAATCTTAATTTAGTAATTTGTATTAATTAATATAATTTTTTGAATCAGCTCGTACAATACACGGGTGACTAACCTAGTCATTAATATTGTAATAACTTCATGATTAAAAAAACTATGAGACATGATGCATGGATATATGTTAGCTGGCAATACTTATAGTAAGATAAACTTAAAAATAATAAAGTGAATAGTTACACTTATGTCTTTCCCTTTATTATTTTAATTTTATTTAGCTCTAAGTATTACTCATTAACGATATATCTTTACATTATTTCTCATGTTTTTTTTAATTATGAAGTTATTACAATATTATTGATTCATCTCACGGTTCAACTTTAATTTGCATCGGATATGCAACTTCTATGCATTAATTTGCAATAATATTTTTTTGCTTCTTTGTGATTTATTTTTATGTTTATAAACATACGTTAAGGTATGTTTATGTTAAAAACATGCAATAAAATAAAATTCTTTATTGTTTTAAATATAAAAATAAGAAAAGTAAATAACTAAACTAAACATATTAAAATTAAATGAAAATTTACATATATCTCATCCCTAACTCTTGAAAAATTACATATTTTTCCAAGGTACAAATTTTTGGAGAAATATGTAATTTTAAATTAGGAAGGGAAAGTATGTAAATACCCCAAAATTAAAAAATGTAATAAAATTAAATTATTTATTAAAGCTTATACTAAAGAAAACTGATTAACTAATTTAAGAATAATTTATAAAATTAAAATGATGCAAAAAAAAAAGAAAAAGAAAATTTAAAAGAGAGAACAGGATTCAAAAGAATGGAAAAATAAAAAAAAAAACAATTAAAGTTTCAAATTTATTCTTTTAAATATAAGGACAAATTAAACAATAAAAGGTTGAGATTTGATCCTTTCATCACAAGGGTATAATTGTCATTTTAAAATACGTAACTGAAGATTTTAACAAAATTCAGTGTAAAAGACGTAATCTGAAGCAAAATAAATAGAAAGGATTTTAGTGGAAGAATGAAACATGTAATGTCAACCAAACGTAATGGATGTTTTTTTTTCTAGTTTAATCTTTTTATTTGGGCAGGGTGGAAGGAAGGTTTACAAAGTTATCTAACATTATAGAGGTAAAGCTTCCATTATGGTTAAGAATAGGGATGCTCAAAATATCCGAAACTCGAAAAAACCTAATCAGAAATCTATTTCGGGTCGGATAATATGATTTTAAATTGGGTCAGGTTGGGTTTCAGATATGCTAAAACTAGTTTTTTCGGATCGGATAATATATTTTGAGATTTGTGTCGGGTTTCGGATAAACAAAAAAGTTTTCAAATCCGGAAAACCCGAATAACTCGTTATCCGACCTGATGAACACCCTAAGTTAAGAATTAGTGTCTATTTTTGAAGAATTAGTGTAAATTAGTTGTGTGGTAGATTTGGACATTCGGTTACTATTCCAAAAAAGGTTGATTAACTACATAAAAGTAATTTAAAGTACTTACATGTAACACATCAAGTCTAATGATAATTCGTCAAAATATATTTTTATTTATTTATTTTTTATGTGTATAAATTCATATCCGTTTGATATTTTACACCTATGTAAGTTTTAAAAATTAATCTAATCATACGTGTAAAAACGAAGAAAAACAACCCTAAGGGCTGTTTGGTAGCATCTTAAGAGTCAGGCTAAATGTACCTCTCCATTCTGACTTGTTATACCCCCTCCTCCAAATATTAAATATAAATTTGTCAAAATCAATCATTCAATATTATAATACAACCAAAATGCACCAAATATTATTTCTACCTTAAATTATACTAAATATATTCCCTTCTTACTTGTCATACCTCCCTCTACAAAATATAAAATATAAATTCATCAAAAATCTAATTTAATCGTATGAACCCTAACTCATCTTTGTTCAAATTCGATTGAACTAAGGCCTAATCGTTGTTACAAACATAGGGCTTTAATTCTTCGAACAAAAACGAGGGTAATGGTGTATGAAACACATATCTTAGCTAACTAATTCGTGTTCGTTGCTTGATGAACCGAGGTCGAATCGCTGAGCTCTTACATGCCCTTTTCTTGATTTGTTTAAGATTGTGAATAGCTTTGGTTTATGCAGAGAGTTTCGCAGAGGTTAAAGGAATGCTTGGGTTTAATTAATTTTGAGTTTTATACTCGTTTTAATAGAGTTTGAGTTTTCGTTTGACTATGGTTATTTAGGCTTATATTTCGTATTGATTTGATTTTTAAACGGTGAATTGATGATGATGATGATGATGATGATGATCCCGTGATGTTTGTAGTTGTTTTAATTTTAAATGCTTATGGATCTTTTTAGTTAACTAAAAACATAAGGTGTACTTGTATATATTTAAAAAACTTAAGAATGGGGTATGACAAGTAAAAAATTACAAAAGGAGGTATATTTAGCATAATCCCATCTTAAGACTATGTGTTATGCTGTGTGATGGGAGCGTGAGAGGGGCCGGTCACACCCCGGTGGCGCCCTCCCCCCATTACACAGGGTAGTGAGGGGGCAGACGTGAGGGACTTCACGGGGAGAAAGAAAAGAAAGGGAGAAAAAGGAGGAAAAAGAGGGTGATGATGTAGAGTGATAGGGAAGTGATGGATAATATAGGAAAAGATGATGTGAAGTGATAAGGGGTGATGGTGTTGGTTGATTATGTGGCGTCTACGTGGAGTGATGGGGCGATTTGCATAACACATAGCCTAATGATTACTAAGATGCTACTTCTTAATACTCATAGTCTCTTAGTGATTAATAGGTTACCTTAAGTACGAATTGTTAAGAGATAACTTTTTATCCATTCAGATTTTAGATTACCTCTTAACCATTCAGAGGTTATGAATCATTAAGAAATATCCTCGTAATGATCATTAAAAGATTAGTAAATACATGCATGCATACATTCATACGTACAAAAGATAATTTAAAAACACACCTGAGTTGATAAAACGTAACGTAAAGTTAGATTTTTAATTTGTCTCTTAAGATAGGTCTGCCAACGGCTCTTAACCCCCTGTGATGTTTCAACTTGATTCTCCATTGAAGAACCAAGTCGTCTCACGTCTGCCACTTGAGCAGCAACTTAGGTTGTCTGCCACTTTGAGTGGCTAATTACTTGGTTACATTGGCTTAATTTAGATATTGTGTTCAATTTATGAATACACTCGACCTTTGACTCGGTCGTATGTATGTATGTATGAATATTCAACAGGAGTCTTTTCAACTTTTCATGGTAGGATTGCATCAACCGGTTGAACTTGGAATCTTTGAACTTGGAATCTTTGCTAAAACTGATTTAGTTATAGTTAGGTGCCTCTAAACCACACCTATTTTGACGACCTATTTATCAGTTGGACTGGTTGAATCAGCACACGAGGACAGTGGTCGGACTTGATGTTATGTTTCATTTATATTTTTTTCTATAAAAATCTAAAGAATAAAACATTAAACAAAAGCCTATATTTTTTAAACATGATTATGTTTATTTGAATATTGATTACGTTTGTTTGAACATTGATTACGTTTGCTTAAATATGCTTATAATTTTATAATATTTTAGTTTTTTTTTGGTATTTTAAATATTTATGATGTTATCCGGTTATTAAATCCGGTCTGATCGATCCAACCACTCGACCGGTAAAACAAATAGTTTAATATACAATCCTTTTATGAAAACATTGTTCAAAAGTTCGAAACAAAATCGCCACAAAGTAGGGGTGTTCATCGAATCGAATTTCGAATAACTCGAATATTTCGAATCGAATGATTTCAAAATTTGAATTTTTTATGAGCATTCGAATTCGATCCGAATTCGAAATTTATTCGAAAAATCCAATTCGAATTCGTTTTCAAATTCGAAATTCGATTCTATTCGAATTCGGAATTCGAATTCGATTCGAATTCGACTAGAATTCGAATTAGTTTGATTTGCATTTAATTTAAAAATTGTTTATGCTTGCTATCTTTATATATTCAAAATATCAAATAATTAAAACTTTAAATATCCAAATATCAAATAACCAACATCTAAGTTGTAATATTAGAAATATTATATAAACTAATAAAATGATAAAAATTCAATATATAATGCCAATGATAACATATAAAAAACAGAAAGTGACAAATAATCAAAATATTATATAAATTAACAACCAAAATGATCAATTTTTTGAGCTTCACAATTGATGTTTTTGTTGTGAATATTTAGGTTTAGTGTATTTTAAAGTGTTAAAATTGTGGGTATTTTATAATTAAATTGACATTTATGTAATAGGCTTTTAGTTTTTATAAACTAAACTACTCAAATAAAAAGCCTAATTTTTAAATATAGTAACTACTTGTATATATAAAATAAAAATATATAAATAATTTAAATTCGAATTTCGTATCGAATTGAATTAAAAATATGAAATTCGAAATTCGATATTATACTACGAATCGAATCGAATTCGAATCGAATTTCGACTTGTTGTTTTTCGAATTGAAATTGAATCGAATTTCAATTATTTCGAGTCATATTCGAAAACTGAACACCCCTACCACAAAGAGGGTATTTTATGGACAATTTGTTGAAAATTTAAGTTATTTGATTAATTATCAAAATTAATTTGAATTAAAATCATGGCTCTTCATCTTACTCAATTAAATCAAAACTTTTCAAATTACATGTATTGATTATATGTGTTAATTCAAGACCCTTAGAATTACCATATTATAATATAAATACAAGACAATTGATGTCTTTTTTTTGGTTAAAAAGGATATCTCATACTTTGAAGAATTTCCAATGTTTTGACTCTTCAAGCTCTTGTTTAAGATAGTTTTTTCAGGTGCTAGGTTAATCTCGACAGTTTACATACTGTTTCAGTTGTTGTACCCTAGAAGACAGACGCTTTTGTCTTGAGAAGATGCGCGGAATCTGTTTTAAGATAAGCGTATTGAATACGTGCCTCAACTATAATCATCAACATGTTTACTCTATGTCAATGAAGAATAAGTAGAAGATATAATGGATTGAAAACTAGAGTTTAATACAAGAATATCTTTAAAGAATTTGTTACAGGCGTCATCAGGAGGCATGGTTGAAGACTCAACATAGAGCATGTTATAGTCAAACAAGATACTTAGATCACCCGACGAATACATTGGTCAAAAGAAGTTTGGCATATAAATTCGTAATTTATATTATTTTATTTTAGCCTTATACCAGGCTGTGCACTAAATTATTTATTATGAATAACAAGAGTATCATGATTATATTTTATTATTGTTTTATGATAAAAACGTGAATCCAATCCTTACACAATTTTCATACCAATCAGTCAATCACCTCCTTTTTCTTTAACCGCGATCCAAGATTTCATTTCAAGTTATTAGATCAACACGTGTTCTTGATGTTTCAATGTTTTGTGTACCACACTACCTTTCATAGTCCTTAATTAACGTATCAATTTGGACACATCCTTTACAAAAAACCAAATAACCAAACAATTGGTCGGCGTCACCAACAAGTTAGGACTTAAAAGCAACTTCTTTTAATGCCAACACGCAACTCCTTCTTCTTTTCAACTTTCAAAATTCTATTTTAAACCATAAATTAATCAATTTCCCACTGTGTGTTCTTGGTGTAGTATGTGTGATTAGGCCACCTAACATTCAATTATTAAAAATCAAACAATTCTTGCCAACAAAATCTTTCCCAATTTAGTAACAAATGGCTTTTCTGATCATCCCCTCAAAGCTGGAAACTTTATCTTCAGTTCTTGATCACCAACAAAGTTCTCTGTTTATCTGCAAATCACCAACAAAGATCAAGAAGATTCAATCCCCTGTAACCAAAATTCATTCAATTCCCACAATTTTTTATCAAAAATTTGTTAAATTTTTCATGGGTTTTTGATTTCTTGTGATTGAATTAGGTTGCAAGATTGTTTGGGCCATCAATCTTTGAAGCTTCGAAGCTGAAGGTGTTGTTTCTGGGAGTTGATGAGAAGAAACATCCTGCAAATCTTCCAAGAACATACACACTTACACACAGTGATATTACTTCCAAATTAACTCTTGCAATCTCTCAGACCATCAATGATTCTCAGGTAAATTTAGAATCTTGTTTATATAATTTAAAGAACTCAAAGGGTTTTTAAACTTGATCAAGAAATTGGTTGAGGATGAAAAAATAGGACTACATGAACTTGTTAATACACATCTTAATAGGGAATTATTTCACCGGGCAAGAAAAAATATTTAAATTTTGTAAAGGAGCCGAATCTAGCCGATCTGAGGCCAAGACTGAGCTCATCAAGGCTGGATCTTGACTTGTTTAAGTTATTGAAAACTCCAGCTCGTTTTGAGCTATATTCATAACGGCATTTATATATTTTTACTTTTTAATATTAATTATTATGTATATATACCTAACTAGAAAAAGATAATTACATATTTCTCTTTTTTAAAATATATTTCTTAATGTAAATAAACTAGTTAATTACGTATTTCTTCCTATTAAGAAGAAATACGTTATTGATTTTAAATGTTAAATAAATATTTAATAAATATTCTTATTAGAGGAATATATGTAAACATCCTTAAAGCATGATCATGAAAACTAGATTTTCAAACTCAAATTTGACTCGATTATTATCAATAATTATGTGACTAACTTTTTATGTGTCTATAAATATTTTTGGATTCGGATATTGATACACCGATGTACAAATAACAATATTTTTTTTGTATTTTTTGATATTAAAATATATTTAACAAAATATGAGTAAAAGTTGTGTGAGTATAATATAATTAATTTGACTTTAATATGATATATAAATAATAAGGATGGTGTATGAATACTACGACCTTTTATATTGTTACTAACAAATCGAGGTTTAAAATATTTGGAATCCTAAGTTATTCAGACACTTTGGATATGACGTGTTGACCAATGCTTGTGTTATTGGTTTGCAAGATATCAAATCATTCAATTCATGTATTAAACAAAGTTTGCTTGGCACTTGATCGAGCTAGTTTTCTTCAAATTAGTCGGATTAACTCAAAATCAGTTCAACTCGGTCTAATTTGGACCAACTCAGCTAAAAAAACTCAGTCCAACTCAGACCAACTCGTTCATGTCAAATTTTCCCAGTTTTTTGGACAAATTCCCATTGTTTTTAACTGGTTTTCATTGGTTTACCTCGATTGTTGTTTGATTTTCCCTATATATTTTATATGTATTGATATACACTTTATTTGTTATATATACTACTATATTAGTAAACTTATGATATTTGATATATATATATATATATATATATATATATATATATATATAGGGAAAGGTTCCATTGGTAATCCACTCCAAGTGTAGTAACCATTTAACTACATTTGATTGGTTCTTCAAATAATGTGTTTTAAAATGAATAGTCCATATTAAATCTGGAAAACACAAGTGGATGAGATTTGTTTAAAGGTATTTTTGACATTTGGTGGGGTGTAGTTGATTCCTTTTTTAAAAAAAGTTTACCCCCAATTTTTTAAACACTCATAACTTTTATATACATTATTATTTTTTTTATAAAAATTTCACCATTAAATTTGTCACTTTTTTGTCTTTAATTCAAGTATAATTTTGTCAAATTTTTTTAAAACTTTCGTAATTTGCACTGATGCAGCGACGTTTTACACTGATGCAACAACGTTTTACACTGATGCAACGACGTTTTGCACTGATGTAACGAAATGAATTTTTTTACACTGATGTAATCACAATGATGTAATGAGCTGAGTTTTACAAAGTTTTCGTAATTACACTGATGTAAGGAGCTGGATTTTTTCAAAAGTGTTCTTAATTTTTAAAAATATTAATGAACTAATTTTTGTAACAAAAAATAATTTGTAATGAGATGGAAAGATTTTACGTTGGTGTAATTGCAAACGCTCGAAAAAATGAGAGAAAATTACGAACGCTTAAAATAATTTGTAAAACATTTTAAAGATGGAAAGATTTTGAAAAAATGAGAGAAAATTATTGTATTTATTGTTCGTTACGTTGGTGTAATTACGAACGCTCGAAAAAAATTCAAAAAAAAATTGGCATGACTATTATGGAATTAACGAGAAAAATATAACGAGTTTAATAGTGTAATTTTTATAAAAAAAATACCATAGTATAAAAAAGTTATAAGTGTATAAAAATCAAGGGGGAAACTTTGATTTAAAAAAAAAGAAAATAGATAAATTTTTAAGAGTGTGACACTTGTCACTCTCTTATTAAATCTGATTTTTTTATATTAGGTGAAATGACTTAAATACCCTTTTTAATTTAAAAAGGGTAGTGACACTTGGCAAAATCTTATTAAATCTGAAAATTTAAAATCATTGGATTTTAGTTATTTGGTTAACACAATTATGGTGGGTTCTTATTTGAACCAAATCCTATATATATATATATATATATATATATATATATATATATATATAGGGTATGGTTAAAATGAAAACCACATCTCAATAAGAAAACTGCGAAAACCATGCAAAAATCACGTAAAAACAACGTTTTTTTTTTTGAATTTTTTTACATGTTTGTAACACTAGTGGACACATTTTTATAAAAAAACCAAAAAAGCGCCGATTATTTTTTTTAGTTTTGTTACGTAGGTTTTACGTGGGTTTATAAAATATTTTTTTTAAAAATATTTGCTCGGCGCTTTTTTGGTTTTTTTATAAAAATGTGTCCACTAGTGTTACAAACATGTAAAAAAATTTCAAAAAAAAAACGTTCGTTTTACGTGATTTTTGAATGGTTTTTGCGGTTTTCTCATTGAGATGTGGTTTTCATTTTATCTTTTCCCTATATATATATATAGGGAGAGGATCAAATGTTAACCCATGTTTATTGCATTAACCGAATAACTACATCTTGTTACTTTGGGGCCTACACTAAAGTAAATCTAAAGGTGTAGGTTTTTCTTTTTTTTTTTTTAATTAATGTAGGGCCCAATTACATTAATAAAAAAAATAAGAAAAAACCTATACCTTTAGATTTACTTTAATGTGGCCCCAAAGTAATAAGATATAGTTATTCGGTTATCGCAATAAGGAATGGTTAATATTCGAACCATCCCCTATATATATATATATAATTTTTTTAATTATTATTTTTTTATAATTGGTCATATTCGAGTACGCTACAACTAGGCCGAGTACTCACAACTCCTCAGTTGATCAACCTAGCAGCACACAACGAATTCTCCGACCATTATTATACGACAACATTGAATATTATCACTCGTATGAATTAACTGATTTAGAGGCTGTTTGTTTGGGTCTGAATGGGAATCATTCAGACCGTTTGTTTCGGGAAAAAAACACACATCTGAATGGGTTTCAATGTCTGAATGAGGGTCTGAATCATTCAGACTTCAGACCAAGTCTGAATGGATCTGAATGGTGAATGGGGATAGATCGATCGTGGATCCAGCCACCACATATTTGAATCGTTCGAACATGGATCCAGCCACCACCATCGATGACTCCTCCGATCCAGCCACCACCATCACACCACCACTGCAGCTCCACCACCACCATCGCGCCACCACTGCAGCTCCACCATCGACGACTCATTCGATCCAGCTATCACCATCGACAACCGAAGATGGTTCGAACTGCGATGGTTCGAACAATCGACCACTGCCGCTTGATGGTTCATACCACAAGGGACAACGACGGAGACGACGACGGAGGCGGAGACGGAGGCGAACGAAACCCTAAAATCTATGGAGATGGGACGCGACCTCGTGGTGGTGCTCGTGGTGGTGAAGGCCGAATGGGTAGACAACTTGATAGTGGTGCTCGCCAATGGGGTCTGGTGTTTTGGCCGAAGGTGGTAGACGGGGACGGGAAAAGTAGGGTTTTTGAAAGAAAGGGGGATTTTTTTGTTTTATTCATATGTTTAAACCAAACGCTCTTAACTGGTTCAGCATTTAATCATTTAGACCCTCTTAATCATTCAGACATTTTAACCATTCAGCACTTAATCATTTAGACCCAACTAAACAACCCCTTAATATTTGACAAACATATATTATGATTAGTATCTTTCAATACATTTTGTATTTGCCAATACCTATAATCTAATATATATATATATATATATATATATATATATACAATAACAAATGATACTAGGTTAGAAAACTTATGTATTATACGATTTAAATGAATAAAAAAATTAATTAATAACCATTTAGTTAATGCTATAATTATTATTTGTAATTAAATTTAAATATATATTTTTTTAATTAAATTATTATTTAATACTATTATTTAATAGTAGAAGGAAAAAAATAAGAACAAAAACACACTCTAGAGTGAAGCGCGAATTCTCATTTAATAGGATAGAGATACTATGAAACAAAAATAAGAATACACAATGATGTCATGAATTTTTTTTTAGTTAATTATTTATTGGATTAGATTTAGTTAGTTTTATCAAAATTTTATAAATTATAATATTGTTATGTAAATACGTAATAAATATGCTAAATAAAAGTAAACTAAATAGTAAGCTCGTTTTAGAAACCGAAACATAGATAAATAATATTTACATATTTGTATAAATATTTTACAGTCAATGTTGGTCTCATTTTTTATGGTATCAGTACATTACTAAAGTCATGGGTTAAATATTATTGTTGTTATTAAAAAGATATTTTATTATTTCATGGGGTCAAAGCGACTCAAGTCGACAAACCAAGACATATGTTATTAAAAAACAACACACCGTTAAAATTTGACATATAATATTCTTTTTAGTTAAAATTAATAATAAAAAATGAATTGGTGAAAGTAATTTTCATGTCTTGTTCAGGGGCGGAGGATTAGAAGGGCCCGGGGGTGCCCGGCCCCCTGTTTTTCAGCTCAGAATTGCCGATATAATAGTATTTCGTCCGAAAATCCTTCGGTTTCCTTCGTTTTCTTCTTAAAAATCTTTCAGTCTCCTCCGTTTTCATCCTAAAAATCTTTCGGCCCTCTCCGTTTTCTTCCTAAAAATCCTTTGGCCCCCTACGAACTTTTTCCAAGCTCTGCCACTGGTCTTGTTATTACTGATTTGATAACAAATCAATGTTATGATACTATGTCACTATGATGCGTGAACGGTGAATAAACCATAGGTAAACGTGAACAGTGAATAAACCAAATTATCCTCATGTAATTGATCTAATTACCCTTACATAAGGACTATATGAGTTACAAATATCAAATGTTAGGGACCATATGTGTAATTTATGAAACCTAGGGACCAAAATTGAAATTCTAACAAACAACATGGACCATCTAGGCAATTTACTCTATATATTCTAATTATGTTCTTTTATCTGTTAACTAATAAATCGATATAATTAAATTGTTCATAAAAAAGGAAAATTTTTCATGATTGATGCAAGTATAGATGTATATCTATAAAGTATGTTTCATGAGACTGGTTTTGAAATAAATTTATTATTAGCCATTAGTTTTTAAATAATATTTAAAAAAAAATGAAGTTAAAAAAAAGTAAATAAAGTATGTTTAATTTAATTATTAAATTAAATTTTGTATTTAAATAATTATGCATGAGATTATACGTGCGTAGGAAGTGGGAACTAATGAACTATTGTGTCACCAATCTTTTAACATGGTTGTTGTGTATGAAGAAGTCCAAATATACTCGCTTTCAGTTGGATAAATTCTCACACAATCACAAAGCTATACATACGAAAATAATTGTAATATCACAAATCGGTTAAAAGAGATCGAGAACAAAACATTTTGTTATAAGGAGGCGAATACCTTCATAATAAAGATGTATTTTACCTGATCGAGCCACTCATCAGGTGAAAACTAAACTATGAGTTTTTAGATAAGCAAAATATCAGTAACAAAACATACAATAACTTGATATTGGTGACTTTAGTTGTTACAATAATAAAATTTTATGTCGTCTAATATAGCTTGTTAATAAACGAGACAAGTTAACCGCTATTATTTATAAATATTAAACAATCAACTGATAATACATTTTCAAGTTATGATTGATATATAAGACATAAATAAATATATGTGTCGTCCTCAACTTATCAACATTAAAATTATTCATAAGCGTCTATCATCAACCCAATATGATTAAGACCCAAGTGACAGCATCTTTGTCTTTAACATGGTGTTACGTTTGGGAGGCTGCCTGCGACCAATTTCATAAGTATTTTACAGTTCATATATATATTTTTTATATATATAAACATGAAAAAGACATTTAGAAAAATATAGACCAGACAATTTTGTGTTAATTCACGTTATAGTAATTTTTAAAGGTGTTAGGTAAAAATTAACTTATTAACGTGTTCTGTGTAAAAAGTTAATTACAAAGCAATTATTGATAATACACACGTAATACAAAACTTTTAACATTTTTTAATCAAAAAGGTATATTTTATAAATTTCTAAACAACACAAATGAGATTTGAAAACTTTGAAATTATTAATTGAAAATAGAAAGTTTGAAATGATTCAATTTTATTATGATTTAAAGAAAATGAATACCTTTTTTTAATTTGGGAAGTCACCTGATTGAATTAAATAAAATTAACTTTCAAATTTATTAAATATGTTATGTGAATAACATAAAAAAATAACATGTGACAAATGTGATGCAAATAAACAAGAAATACATCATTTGACATATTATTATTAGTTTATTATACATTATAAATTTTAAGTAAAATCTAATCCTGATTTTATAAAATGAAAAATCAAAGCCAGTTGGATTGGTTGGCTCAGTTGAACTATCTAAAAGGTGATTCATTGTTTCAAAAGGTTTCTTAAATTTTTCAAATTGGTTAGTTTGTGTTTGAATTTTTAAAATGCTAAACACAATTCATTAATTAGTTATTTACATTGATATTTATATAGATGTATATTCAAAAAATGAAACAGATTGAAGGCTAATTAGCTAGGGATATTCAAATTCGGATATATATCCGGTGGTTTGAATCCGAAAATTTCGTATAGTGATTTTTGCTATCTGAAACTGAATCCGAAATTTTAGATATCTAAAATCAGGGAAAAAAATTAAAATTTTTAAAATAATATATTTCGGATATCCGAATAACTAAAAACTATCCGAAAAATTATCCGAAATATCTGAAAAAAATCTGAATATACGAAAAAGCATCCGAAATATCTGAGATATCCGATTATCCAAAAAAGGATTCGAATATCCGAAAAACTATACGAAAAAAATATCTATTTCGGATAGTTCGGATATCCGAACTATCCAAAAATTTTCAAAATAGTATCCGAATTTTCGGATATTCCGCGTTCGGATTTTCGGATATTTTGTGTTCTGATTCGGACACGGATTTTTTTGAACATCTCTAAAATTAGCAGTCTAATTGTTTCAAACCGTTAAACCGGCCGATTTTCTTAGATTCAAAGGGTTTTATTATTTTTTTTAATTATGAATAATTCATTTGTGACATTTTGATGTTGATTGATTCATATTATTAGATAATAAACATACATATGAAAACAGTAATATTAATATAGATTAGAGGAAACATGTGAATTCAGTAACTGTAACATTGATTTGTGACTAGGGATGGCAGAAAAACCCGTACCATATGGGAATACCCGAAACTTCAAACCTTTGGGTCGGGTATTGGACCGAATATTAGGGTATGAGGTCAAAAAAAATTATATTTTCGCGTTCGGGTATGGGTATGGGTATGGAAATAAGGAATACCTGGCCTATTTACCCAAAGTAGTGCATGAAATAATACCCGTAATATTTTATTTATATTTTTTAATTTCCTTTTCTATAGCATCTTAATTTTTATGAAATATTAGAACAAGTTGTAAGTTTTATCTTATTATTTTAGGAGTAAATTACAGTTTTGGGTTCTGTGGTTTAAGTGTTTTAACTATTTTGGCCCAAAATAGAATATCTATCAATTCAACCCCTGTGGTTTAGCCAACTAAAATTTTAGGCCATAACCATAGTTAGATTTTGGGCCAAAACCGATATAATAGTTAACTTTGAGGAGGCAAAACCAATAGTTGTTTAAACCATAGGGGCATAATTGATAAAAGATTATATTTTAGGCCAAAATAGTTAAAACACTCAAACTACAGGGGCCAAAACTATAATTTACTCTTATTTTAGATACGAAAGCAAATATCAATTTTATTATTTAAAAACTAATCTTGTTGTTTTGAACATGTAGTTTCAATTTTATTTATATTTTTTATTATTTAACAATACCCTACCCGCACCCTGCCCATTGCCATTCATATTCCTATTCCTCTTCCTATTCATGACATGATTTCTTGGTTGCAAATCTGATGGCCGATGAAGGTTACAAATTCTAAGGTTTTTGGAATTCGTGGACTATGATGTTTAGCAACAATCAAATAAGAACCTTAATCTCTTTCTTATATACACCTAAGAGAAAAACCTTAATTAGGATAGCAAGAGTAATTGCATTTATCAAATAATATCTAAATAGGTATTATAAGTATTGATCAATTAGATAAATAATTATGCACGCAGTATTGCAAATATTTAATTTACAATTGATTATGTGTGCAAAAACTCATAAATTGATATTAGTGTTTGAATTGCAGTTGCAAGGATGGTCTAACAAGTTATACAGAGACGAAGTGGTGGCAGAATGGAGGAAAGTGAAAGAAAGCATGTCACTTCATGTCCATTGTCACATAAGTGGTGGCCATTTTCTTCTTGACTTATGTGCTCGTCTCAGATTCTTTATTTTTACCAAAGAACTACCTCTAGTAAGTACAACAATCAATGCACACAGTACCATCATTCCCTTTTGTACAACTATCAATGCATGATGTTCAACTGCAGGTGTTGAAGGCATTTGCTCATGGAGATGGTAATTTGTTGAACAATTATCCTGACCTACAAGAAGCTTTGGTTTGGGTTTATTTTCACTCCAACATTCCTGAGTTTAATAGAGTGGAATGCTGGGGTGCGCTTAAAGAAGCTGGTGGTTCCTCTTTTAGACGGGGACCTACCACGCCAATTGATATGATTCCAAATCCATGTCAAATGAGTTGTTCGTGTTGTTTCCCGCCAGTGACCTCAATTCCATGGTCGGAAGATACGGTCGCTAGCCATGGAGCCGATGATATGACTCAACAAGGCATGAGTCAAAACGTTTGATAAAACGTTCATGGGTCTTTAAAATGTAAATTAAATTGTAGCAAAGCCCTACTATGATTAAATTGTGATGGATGATGAAGATAAATCTAGTTATTCATGCTATTTATAATTTGATTGCAATGTGTAATGAATGTGAATACATGTTTAGTGGTTTTAATTCTTTCTAGAAAAGGAAAATATTACCATTATCTGTCAATTTTCAACGCATCAAAATACTGTCTGTTTTATCTATATGATAGGTTGTCTATTTAAAAACTCATGGTTCTCTTTTTCATCTCACGAATTATTCATCTAGGCAAAAATACATTTTAATAATAAAGATATCCACCTCTTTACGAATAATGTTTTGTTCCCCTGTGATATTACATGTTTCTTAATCTTTAACATTTTTAACTAGTAGCAATTACAAGATTATTCACACAAAGCCATCATCTTTAAACATTATATCACCTATTTATCATTAACACACAAGTGCTAAACACATTATTATTAATTTGCTTTCAAGTCAACAACTAGCTTATAACCCTAAATTTTGTTTGATTGATTTAGATAAACGCGTTATGTTCGGGTTAACTCAAATTTATGTCTTAGAATATCCAAGGTTGGACAAATAAAAATATGGTTAGGTTAGAGTTCAAATTTCAATCATTCAACTTTTTATCTACAAAAACCCTATTTTTTAATTTTCTTGGTAAGGACCAAGGAGGAGGCTGGTTATTTTTATGTGAAGGTTCATTTGGCGGGCCAGCCATTTGATTATATTCGGCCGCCCATAGTGTTAACGTACATGTTATAACTAGAGATGGGCAAACCGGTTTTTTTGGGGATTGGTTCTGGTTTTAAAATGATTTCGGTTCTAATCAATAAAGTCAAAACCGTATCTGACTCGGTTCAAGTTTTTGACCGGTTCCGGTTTTGATCGCGTAAACATGAAAACGATTCCAGTAATTATGGTTCTGGTTCCGGTTACGAGAACTCTAAAAGACCAAAACCGCCTATAACCATTGGTTCTGAAAGACTTGGTTCCAGTTTGGGTGCCGGTTGCGGTTCATGAACTGTTTTTTTCCCGCCTATAACTATAGCCGAGAATATATTATATATTTGAAGGGGCTGTTTATCTTTGGAAAGAACCTTTAAATGAGTTCTTTTTGTTGTTTTATTATTGTGTATGTGCAAACGAGAAAACTTATTCGCGTTTCATGATGCGCTATGTTTGCAAACTTCATTACGCAAGTTGCGATATAGAAACTTATCAGAAGAAAAATATAAGAAAAATACAAAAAAGATAATTCAGTGTGTTTACGAACTTTATTAAGCATGTTACGTCGGAAAAATAGTGTAGTTAAGTATATAAAATAAACTTATCACTACTAGAAAAAAATAATTTGAGTCGCAAATTGCGACATAAATTACGACGAAAAATGAAACCCTAATTTTGCAACCATTTTTTCGAGAAAACAGCGACAAAAACAAAAAAAAAATACTTGATTTTTGTGATAAATTCGTCGCAAAGTTGCGATGCATTTCCGGCACAAAAAGATAAAATTTGGATAATCAAACATTGTGTCATAAATCTATAAAGAATCACTCTTTTATTCCTTTTTATTTACGTATTAATCGTAATATATTGTTAATAATATAGATAAATGAATGTATAAAAATTAAAACTTTAATATTTACGACACATTTGTGACGCACAACATATTTTTTTGGAATGCATCGTAAATGTGTCTGAATTTGTAACATCAGTACATAATCACATTGTAATCACGGACGTTATGCAATCATAGTTCATGTATTCAAACATTCATGGAATCTTAGTACAATCGCTTGTATAGTTTAGGAGTTTTATTGTGAGAGATTAAGTATATACTTATTTATTTATAGTTGTAACCCTCAAAATTCTCCCACGTGTGACACGTTTTTAAAACACCCTCAGAGTTTGGTCCCAGATTTTTCAAAAATTAAATATCAATTTTAAATACCTAACTTAACCTAACCCGTCATCAAAACCGGTTACAAACATGTTAATTATAATCACACTTTACATTATTTATAACCGTTCACAAAAAGTTGGGTTTTTAACCAAAAACGTGTTCAATCCGAGCCTTCTCAAGATATCCGATCACGGTCGCCTTCACCCTTTATGTTCTCCTGAAAAACACCACATTTAAATAACCGTTAGTTTGTTAGAACTAAGTGAGTTCACCCCGCTATATCCCCAAGTGTATTCCATAACACCATATGAAATACAATAATAATGTTCCAATCACAATTTGGAAACATTATTCAACCCGAACACAAAACGATTTACTAACGGGTCGTTTTCACCCAAAACCCCTTACATCTCCAATTCTTGCCCACACAAATTAGATTTACCCATAGAAACCACATCAAAAATGAAATAAGTCAATTTATGACATTTTCAAAGATACAGACACAACATGGGCGTGTTCCGAGGGAACATGGTCATGTTAGAAAGTTTTCAAAATCTGATGTGCAGATATGACATGTGCGTGTTCCAGGGGAACATGGCCATGTCAGAACTGCTTTCATATACATATATTTTCTTTGTTCTCTTCTACCATTCCTTATCACCAAGGAATTCAAATTTTACAACCCCAACAATATATTCAACACATGAAATTCATGTTCATAAGAATTTTAAATCACAATTTAAAGTGTTAGAACATGAAATCACCCAATAAAAGTCAAATTTCACACAATTCCCTTAAGACCTTCTTTTTCACCAAGGATTCTCAAGGTAGGTAATCACACCACTTGTGATTTACCTAAACTCCATAAATTCACAATAGGAAGATCACACCACTTGTGATTCAACCAATTCCACATTCACACCTCTTGTGAATAGTTTGACCAATTTTGGTCAATTTCTACCCAATCCTTTGAGACCTCCTTTTTCACCAAGGATTCCCAAGGTAGGTAGTCACACCACTTGTGATTTACCTATACTCCATAAATTCATCATAGGAAGATCACACCACTTGTGATTCGTCCCATTTCACATTCACACCTCTAGTGAATTGTTTGACCATTTACAGTCAAACTACAAATAAGAAGTTCACACCACTTGTGAATCATTCTTATTTCTCCACACCAATTGTAAACATACTACATTACAATAACTAAGCAAATATAACACCTATTGCATGTTATTGTCAAGCAACAAATATACAAACACCAATTTGAGTTGTTTGACCATTTTCAGTCAACCTTCTAATAAGAAGTTCACACACCTCTTGTGAATCATTCCTATTCTTACACACCATATGTAACACATACCAAATCACAATAACTAAGAAATTAAACACCTGTACATGTTATTGTCAACACCAAAACAATCAAACACCCTTTATACAACAATTTAAACGCCAAACACCTATACTAGTTGAATTGACTAACGGGTCAACTACCCATTTTGACTAATTCCACTAATAGTCAATCACCCATTTTACTACTTTCTACAATTATTATCAAACACTTAATGAAACCATACTATGTTATGTAATTATAACATAACATTTACAACAATACTTACCACAAATAGTTAACATTTAAGTCAAACACTCCTATTGCCACTATATGTGGTCTTAGGTATATAACTACCTTAGAAATGAAAATCCTCTCACATACATTGTAAATTTAAACACCAATTCATCCCAACAATGCATATTCCACATACATTGTCAAGTTAAACACCAATTCATCCCAACAATGCATATTCCACATACATTGTCAAGTTAAACATCAATTCATTCTAACAATGCATATTCCACATACATTGTCAAGTAAACACCAATGCATCCTACCCATGTATATTCCACATACACATTAACAAACCACCATGTTTTAACACCAACACCACAACTTCATAATCTATCAAAACAATGTTGTTTCCACCTACATTGACTTTTATATATTTAACACATAACATTCACCAAATACTACAAGACATAAATCAAGTAGTCAACATTCAACACCAACACACCAACACAAATATGACTTATGGTTGCATATTTAGTGAGTAGGTTACTCACCTTAGCTCGTAGGAACACCATTAAAATCATCTTGTTCTTTCCCAAGCCTTTGACTTGTTCCTTGACTTTCACCACCACTACCTAGTTGTATTACACACATACAACTATATTCAATACAAGTAACTCATATTTACATTCTTTCAACCTACTTGACCCATTATCACCATTTCATCTAATTTACACCCAAATGATCCATTATCACCCAATTCACCATTTATGATTATATATATATATGCTTATTTCATACCACCACAACTTAAAAACTCATTTTTAAGTTAAACACCTTAATTGGCATTTCATCAAACACCTCATATGCATGTTTATTTCTACATATGATCATCACCCATTAACACCTCTATCAAACTCCATTTTTAGTTTAAAAATGATTCTCATTCACCACAAACACATTTATAGTAATAACAACTTCTTAAAACATCAAATCTAACATTTGAACACCAAATTAACCACCATGTTCATATACCCTATGAACAACATGAACCCCCATTTATCAAGTTGCATCAACATGCAATAAATGATCAAAATGTTGTTCCTAAATGATTATCACTATGAATAACAACATTTAACACCTTCCAAACACCCAAATTTTGTATTTCACCATACCCCACTCATACCCCATGTGAGACCCACGAAATTTATACCAAAAACACCCAAAAATTCATACCTTGTTGTAATTTGAAGAGAGAAGAACTCCAATATACTCTTATTTTCAAGTTCCATCCACAAATCAACCCTCAATTTGATCATTTTGGGTTTTTAGGGTTTTCTCCCTTTTTTTCTTCCTCTTGAACGACACACACATACAAGATGAGAACATGAACTTTGACCTTAGTCAAAGTTTTATCTCTTTCAATTTACATCTTTTACCAATTGACGCTTTTGGCCCCTCAAACTTTTATAACATTTAGCTAGTATAACTAACCTAATCAAGCTAGTTACTAGTTAATTTTAATACCCCAATTATTAAAACACCCATCGAAATAAAATACAAATAATTTTACGCCAATTATATTATATTTTAATATTTCCCAAAATGGGTCGTTACAATAGTCAAATACATTATGCAATAACACTATTGTAATATATCGAAACAATGGTGGGCTGGCGGCTGCAGGTAGCCGGACTCTACGTATGCCCTATATATAAAATGTGTTCAGTATATTGGGAAAGTGTTAGTGCGTATTTTACAGACGAATAGTAAAACAAATAAATCATTTAAACCAAATCGTAATGCGTAAGCGAGACTCGGTATCATTATGGGTGACGATCCATAAAGATATCAATGTTGGACTTAACGTTACGAGCAAATGTTAATAAATATATGAAATAACCAAAAACGTATTATATTCGTTAACGGTTCAAAACAGACGAATAATAACAAAAATGCGTAAAATATTATATTATATGCTTTACAATTTTGAAACTCGTCAAATACAACTCAAAATGGTGAAAAAAAACCATTTTCAGTGAAAACGTAACAGTTACGTATTTTTCGTAATGTTGCGCGTAATCGCGAAACCGAACGAACCCTAACGCGTGGGAAACCACTAGGGGTATTTAAGCCATAAAAACCCTCATTTATGGTCTCACCTACCAGTATTTTTACACACACTCTCTACAAATTCATCATTCTCTCTCTACTTTCTCTATGTCACACCCTGAGCCGGCGGGGTTGGATCGGAGTCCCCGTCGGCGGAAGGTTCTCGGGGCGCGATATCGTGAGTGATAATCGTGATGATCAGATTGTTTACATAGCATCAATGTTAAGAATAACTAAAGCACAATATCATCAAACTAGGATTACAAAGTTAAATTACATTTGACAATGTTCAGTAATTTAACTAAGTAAACCTATCAAAAGAATCAAATGTATCTATCTTGTATCTGTACAAGATATCAAAAGTGATTTGCTTCTGTAACAAAATATGTGCTTTCCAAAAGTCTACTAGGTCCTCTATCTGAGTATCCTAGTATGCATTCCTGAAGTCTGAGCCTATTCCTATGCATCATCTGAGAAAGCATGTAAGAAAACAAAGTCAACACAATGGTTGATGAGTTCATGTAGTTTTAGTATTTGTAAAATAGCTTTTGCAAACCTCCTAGGTAAAACCTTGACCTCATTAACAACACCTGTATCATCCAACTCGGTATGCTTATATATAGAGCATAACCCTGAGTCGAGCCTACGACCCGCCCAGACGCCGTCCCACCACATATTAAGTCGCATAGGACATTGCTGTTAATGATAATTAAGCATTTTACCTACCATACTATTCATCCTTCATCATAGCTTTAGTTTATTGTTTCAAAGTTTACAAGTCTATAGCATTCGTATGTAATAGCTTCAATAAGTTTAACAAGCATCGTGTTTAAGAGTTTATGATATTGACCCAAAAGCATTCATGCGTCCCCTCGATAACAACCTTAATCTCATTAACACCACCTGTATCATCCAACTCGGTATGCTTATATATAGGGCATACCCCTGAGTCGAGCCTACGACCCGCCCAGACACCGTCCCACCACATACTAAGTCGCATTGGACATTGCTGTTAATGATAATTAAGCGTCTTACCTACCATCCATTTCGTTTATAGTTTTAGCATTTCGTTAAGTCTACAACATGAGTGGAAAATGAGGAATCACTGTATGGCAAGCACTGAGAGGCCATCAGTTTACTCCTCAGAATCCCGACTATGTAGAACACCCTTTTTGGCAAGCATTGAGAGGCCAAACAGCATGATCTACAATAGTCATAGCTACAAGAACATCCCCTGACAAGCACTGAGAGGCCAGTCGGTCCATTCTAAATAGCCAATAGCTTTAGCATTATGTTTAAGTTTATAGCATGAGTGAACATTGAGGAATCACTGTATGGCAAGCACTGAGAGGCCATCAGTCTAATCCTCAAGTCATGACTATGAAGGTCACCCTATGTCAAGCACTGAGAGACCAACGGTCTGTCCCTTCAAGTCCCAACTATGAAGAACACCCCATGGCAAGCACTGAGAGGCCAATTTGGTATGTTCTATCATAGTTGATAGTTTTAGCATTCAAGTTTATAGTATTCAAATAGCTTCACAACCGGTAAGGCAAGCACTGAGAGACCAAACCGTTGTTTTAGCATGGCAAGCATATAAGCATACAAGTGTTTAAAGCATCCTTAGTTTCAAGCAATTAGCATGTATGTATGTAGCATCATCATAGAATCATAAATTTGTAGCATCAATTTGTAGCTTTAGCATATAGTGTTAGCATGTAGCATTAGCATTCAGTGTTAGCATGTAGCATTAGCATTTAGTATTTGCATGTAGCATTAGCATTCAGTGTTAGCATGTAGCATTAGCATTTAGTATTTGCATGTAGCATTAGCATTCAGTGTTAGCATGTAGCATTAGCATTTAGTATTTGCATGTAGCATTAGTATTCAGTGTTAGCATGTAGCATTAGCATTTAGTATTTGCATGTAGCATTAGCATTCAGTGTTAGCATGTAGCATTAGCATTTAGTGTTAGTGTTCAAGCTTTAGCATCAAGTATAGGGCTGTTCAAACCGTTCGTCGCTCGTTACTCGCTCGTCGCTCGCTCGGAAAAAGCTCGGAAAAAGCTCGTTCGAATTTCGCTCGGTTTTAAACGAGCCGAGCATGCTCGGTTCGGTTTATAAACGAGCCGAGCACGAGCCGAGGTAAGCTCGCTCGTTGCTCGCTCGGTTGGCTCGCTCGGTTGGCTCGAACTTGTAAGTATAACTAAATTATATATATGTATATAATTTTATTAATGTATAAGTAATATATTTTTTTTATTATTTAAACTAATTTTGATTTTGAAAAAACAAATAATCAAGGTAAAGATTAGAGAAGGAGCCAAGGCGTCAAGGTCATGGATAATTCATATTTCCAAAATCCCAATTCACGTAAAGTTATAGGTTTTAACCGGGTTTTTTTTAACACTAACATGTTACACGATTTAGAAGACCAATGATGCAGACATGCGGTTGGTGCAATCGAAATATCGAATTAATGAAGGATGATGTTTTTTTAACTATTTAGGGCGTGCTTAGAATATTCTGCACATTTGATTTTTTTGCTTAAACTTTTATGGATGTTTGGAACTTTGGATGTGTTTTTATTGTTGTAGACTCGTTGCATTATGTTTGGATGTGTTTTTATAGGTTTGGACTCCTTGGTAGTTATTAGTTGCATAAAATTTTATTTTTTAAACCGAGCAAAACCGAACCAAGCCGAGCCGCTCGGTTTTAAGACGAGCTGAGCAACGAGCACAAGGTTTGGCTCGATTCCGCAAATCCGAACCAAGCCGAGCCGCTCGGTTTTAAAACGAACCGAGTACGAGCATAGCTTCGCTCGGCTCGGTTCGGCTCGTGAACACCCCTAATCAAGTATGTAGTTTAAGCATATAGTTTATAGCATAAGCATCAAGCGTATGGTTTAAGCATAGAATTTATAGCATAAGCGTTGAGCATCTAGTTTAAGCTTCAAGTTTGTAGCATAAGCATCAAGAATAAGTGTAAAAGCGTTTATAAATCATTTGTTTAAAAATGTATAACATGCTTCTCAGTCCCGAAGTAAAATCAAAATAGTTAGAAAAGGGACAAATGAACTCACCTTGTTGTTGATATGGTTGACTAAGTATAAACAGAAATGCACGCGCTCGTTGTTTGTACTTGATGTTGTTTTCACAATCCTGTATTGATTTCACGATGTTTGTAATTTATAAGTATAAGTTGTGAATGATTTGCGTGTGCGTGTGTGTGTGTTAGCCATAAACTTTGGTTAACACTCGTAAGTATCGGTCGTCATTCGGCCCCGGCTCCATTTGTTGTAGATCCTTCGTATCATATGTCTTTATGTTGTGTATTTAGCTTTAACTCATTCTTGACTCTCAAAACCTTATCATGATGTGTCCGTTACTTGTATTAATAAAATCTTTAGAAACCATCCTAAGTGTAACGACCGGTTTTAACAGTCACGACTGTTAATAAATAAATGTTATTATGTTTATAAAATTATGTTGAGATAATAATAAAATGACATTTGGGGTATTAAAGTTAGCTAGTAACTAACTTGATTATGTTGGTTAAGTGAGTTAACTAGTTTAAAGATTGAGGGGTTAAACTTGCCAAATGGGCAAACTTGAATTGTGAAGAGATAAAAGACTTTGACTTAGTCAAAGCCTCATATCTCTTGCTTTTGTGTGTGTGTTTACGTGAGAAGCAAAAGGGGGAAGAAGAAGAAAACTAACCTAGCTTCCAAATTGGTGATGATCTTGGGATTTAATCCAAGTTTGAGTAGCTAAATCACTTCCTTTGGTGATTTTCAACTATTAGGTAAGTGAATTTGATGTTCTTCTTCTAATTCTTGCAATCTCTAGAAATATGAAATTGTGTGGGTTTCATCAAAACATGAATTGGGTGTTATCACTAGCAAAAGATTATTTGATTTTATTGTTTAAACATGTTTTAAACACCCAAACATAGATTCTTGCATATAGAATCAATAGATGATGATATGGGAGTTGGGTGAATTATGTGTGTTTGAGTTCACATATGAGCTTGATGAATTGAGTTGAAAAATGATGTTATGTTGATATTTTTATGTAAGAGTGTTGTCAAAACTCAACAAAATCTATTAAACTTATAGTTTTATAGAGATTGAGTATAAAATGGGATTTGGATAATTTGAAATGTTCAAGAAAGTGTGTAGGAGAAATCTTGCACACAAAGTGTTTGTTGAAATGCCAATAGTTGATTTTAATGTCAAAAATTGAAGTGTCAAATCATGAAATTTAGTTTCAAGAGTTGCAATTGTAAAATTGATTGTTTAATGGCAAATAGGATTGATTTGGATAAGTCAATGTCAATCTTAACTAGAATGATAGTTAAGAGAATTGAAATTTGATGTGAAATAGGTGGTGGTGTTGGAAGTGCAAAGGAAAGTCAAAGAGAAGACAAATCACCATTTGTTAATCTTTAATCCTAGTGCTAAGGTAAGTTATCTAACTTGCTAAACACCACATATGTGAAGTAGTAATAGTCTACTTATTGAATTGGTTTGACTATGGATGGTTTGGTTCATAGTGTTGTTGTTGATTGGGCAGTTTGACTTATTTAGTCAAACTATGCATATCTAATTTGGTGATTGAATTGTGATTAGTGGCAAGTACATCGAGTGTTAATTGATGTGCTAGTCTAATACTTGAATTGAATTGACTATGAATTGATAAATTCATAAATAGAGTTTGGTTGAGTAAATTGAATTGACTATGAAATTGATAAATTCATAGACAAAGCTTGCGTGATTGAATTGGATTGATAGGTTTGACTTATTTAGTCAAACTGTTGATTGATTTTATGGATTGAATATAAATTGTATAGTTCATAGAATAAGTTGATTTGGTTGGCAGGTTTGACTTTATTTAGTCAAACTCAGTATAGATCATAATGTTTGAATTATGATTTGTGTAATTGAAATTTATTGTCAATTGTTGTGTAAATCTATGATAGAAGTATCGGAGGATGAATATCATAGAATCATGGTTTATAAATGATTATAAACCTATGAATTGTTTGGGGTGATTAAAATCTATGATGGAAGGACTAGAGTGTGAACATCATAGTAAATTGTTTGGTTGATTGAAATCTATGATGGAAGGACTAGAGTGTGAACATCATAGTATGAATTGAAATTGTTGACTACTTCACCACTTGAATGTGGAAGTAAAGTTTGGTAAGTTATGATGGAAGTACTTGGGTGAGAACATCATAACTATGTTGAATATCAATTGTCACTTGAGTGTGATAATTGAGCTAATTTGGTTGAAATTGGTTAATTGAGTTAAATTGTGTGTAAATCTATAATGGAAATACCTACGGGTGAAAATTATAGTAATTATTGTTGAAATATGATTGGTTATCAATGGAATAACCAATTGGGTTGATTTGAATGGAAGTTGGAGAATTAAACTCTTTGTGGTGACTTTGACCCATTTGAGGTCTTGATTTCACCATAAATTGATTTGATGTTAAATTATGTTTGAATTCATTATATTATGATCCAAACATAATTATAATCCATAATATATGTTTGTGGATGATTGGATTGAGTTTTGGAAGGGTCATAGCGTTAATTGATTGATTTTGGGATTTTGACCCGTTTAAGTGAATTAATTCACAAATTGATTGAATTAGTATCCAATTAGGTTTGGATATGTTGTGACATGAATTTGAGGAGTTGTCACTCTATATAATATGTATTGAAAACTTGTGGTTTAATTCCGAGTGGTTTGGATGGGTCGGAAGTGGTTAAAAAGGTCCTAAACGCGAAAAAAAAATGGATTTCCTGCACACAGGTTACAGTAAGCCTACGGTTGAGGAGTAGGCGTACGGCAGCGACGTTCTGTTAGGATCACCGTAAGCCTACGGCCAGGCCGTAAGCTTACGGCTCGGGCAAATCTAATTTTGTCCGTTTTGACATTTTAAACGCGTTTTAAGGCCTAAAACCCTTCCGATTTGAGCCATAACCTATATTTGGATAATCTTACTTAGTTCTTATGAACTAATGGTGAAAATATGTGGTGTTTACAGGTCGGAAGTAGATGATGCGTTAAAGCTCATGATCGGGCACGTAAGTTGAAAGTTCAATCGTTTTGATAAATTTTGGTTGTTGGGTTCTCATACAAACTATTGTATGAGGATTTTTGAATGAAATTAGTTACTTAAAAAGTTCATATTACTTGTGAAATGATTTTTGTCGCTTCCGCATAAATAATTGATAAAGTTTTGAGTTAAAACTTAACTGGGACCTAAATTTGACACGTGTAAGCGTGTATGGATTTTGAGTGTTACACTAAGTCATAAGTATAACTTAGGTTTATAATCTTTGGATTTCATATGTTGTTCTTGTTAGACTTGAAATAATTTCCACATAGTTAATAGTTTATAATTTAAATCATTAACACCTCATAAAAAGTTTCTAGATGTTAACTAATTGTTTAGTAATTGTTCACCACCTTTGTAGTATTAGGTTATTAATCACATGCAGGTTATCCTTTAGAGTTGATTCCATTTGTTTATTTATAACATTAGTTTTGTGGGTCGAATCATTGCATATGGACCGAAACAAAGCATGGGCCTAGCGAATGACATGGGTCATATATTGATGTTGGGCCTGATGATATAGATAATTTAGGGTGCCTAGGCCGAACCAATCCCATGTGCTGAGTCTTTGGAGCAAAACAAGATCATGGCCAATCACCTTGGGCCGAATCACTTGTTACATGGGCCGACTGTTACATGGGCCTAGTGGATGGGTCGAATACAACTCCTGAGCTGAAACAGTGAGCCTCTTAGAGTAACATTGGGCTTGCTGAATGTTATTGGGCCGGGATAGTGGCCATGGGCTAACAGAATGAGAGGTGGGCTGTATAAGTGGGCCAAACAAAAGTGTTGGGCCAAATGAATTACGTTCTGGGCCAACTCATACATAGTGGGCCGAGACATGTTGTTGGGCCAGGTAAGTGTGTGTGTGGGCCAACTCACTGATGCTAGCCAAAGGAATCTGTTGGGCCAACTGTTGGGCCGTGAAAATGGGCCTTAGCCGAATCAATGTATATGGGCTGAAAGAGAAAGGTTTTGGGCCGACTGAAATCTTTCAGCCGAATGTATGAGTCTGGGCGACTGAAGGTGATCGAATAGGGTCCCATGCAGCTGGTCACGACCGAAAGAGGCCTGGATCGAATGGCTCTTGATGCTCGAGCTAGGCTACAGTCGAATGTGGTGCGTATGGCTCCCCGACGAATGAAAACAGCTTGGTGAATGGCCCTTAGGCCGAATGAGACTGATGATCGAATGTATAATGGCGAATGAGAGGGGGTTTGGCCGAGAGAATGAGCTGCTAATGGCGACAGAATGGCTGGCGAATGGGGTAGTCCTTCGGCCGAATAGCCCTATTTGGCTAGCTGGAGTTTTTCCACCCAGCTCCCCATCGAGGCTCATAGGGTTTTTCCGTGGTGATGGTTCGTAAGGTCTGAGTTTCGAGATGTATGAGTCGAAGGGCGAGCTTGGGGGGCGGTAAGGGTGGTGATTGATCAAGGGGGTTGAAAACCCTAGTTTTCGTGAGTTTCTAAGCTTCATACCTCAAATTTCAGTGGGTATCACTTTAGATCGGTTGTACTTTCGTGTAGTAGAGGTCAAGAGCTTCGATTTGGTCCAAAGATGGAAGGATTTGGTTGAGTATTGAGTGAGTTAAGGTAGAGAGAAGTTAGAGAGAGAGAGAGGGTGGCCGGATTAGGGTTTTTAGAGAGAGAGAAGGGTGTTTTATGAAGAAGATGAGCTCATTGAGGGTTTTTATACCCCGAGTGAGTTCGGGTTCGTTTTGTTTGCTCGGTTCACGTTTCCTTCGTGTTTACGGAACGTAACGCGCGTATTTTTACGACTTTAAATAAAAATTAGTTTTAGTTTACGTTCCGAAGGCTGTGATTCCAAATAAATCTTTAAAATTTATTTGTCTTAAATTATTTATCGTAATTAATTATTTTAAGCGTTTCGTTAACTCGTGTCACCATTTCGCGTATTTTACGTATTATAATTGAAAATGAATTTATTTTACGCGTTCTAATTAAAATAGTATCCGTTTAATTTATTTCTGATGAGTTTCAAAATTGTAAAACAGGAAATATTATATTTCCTTAATTTTATTATCGTTCGTGTCGTCTTCGTTTTCGTTTCGTCAGAAAACGTCACTTACGCGCATTTTCGTACAGAGCGCTAACTGTACGAACACGATCGTACGTTTCACTTTCTGATTTTGTTTTCTACTTCTCAGTCATCGTTTCAGATCGTTAAACTCTCAGATTTATTCATACAGATCGTCACTTATACGAATAATTCGTCGGTTTAGCATTCTGTAACAACAACTGTTATGGTTTTGTTCTGTTTAGCCTCACAAACGTTTATACATAATTGTATCGAATCAAACATGTGTGTACCTGTTCAGTGTTGTCTGATGTGTTTCTGACTGTTAAACCATTAGGTTTAATTCAGATTTCAGAACAATAGCATAATAGTTTAGTGTTTAGCATCAAGTGTCAATAGCATATGTCACACCCCCAATTTTCAACTAACGGAATCATACCGTTTGGGAAGGTGACAAACCAGGATCTCAGATCATTAGACATAACAAAGACCTCTATATGAATTTCAAAACATACTTTGGTCTTAAAAACATAACATCAGAGTTTTCAAAATTTGCGGAAGCGTTTTAAAACCAGTAACAGTTATGAAATGTAAATTACAAAACAAAATCCTCAATGTGTAATTTAAACAATAATTGTAAAACATGCATGCGACTCTATCTCCTAGTCCATGCCAGCTTTATTGCGCACCTTAGCGTCCTGAGAAAACATGTAAATCAAGTCAACACAAAGGTTGGTGCATAACACAGGTTTTAAGTATTCACAATGTTCAAAACAACAGTTTGAATATCAAGTTTGTAGATAACATAATCAAACATGCACAGCCATGATAGCTAGTCATATAAACTATTTACATAAGTGGTCGACACCGAAGCTGACGAATTGCCATGCTATAGCATGTTTTTGCCTTGCCACTATTGTCTAGCACAACAATAGTAAAATGTGTTTGGTCAGTCAAACACCTGCGTAGATCCCATCTACCAGGTGAGGTTTGTCAAACCTAATAGATCTATTTCCAACTACCACGCTTTGCGTTACAGCAAACTAAACGGTTCGAGGTGTGTAAGGACTTTCAATTGCTATGTTGTCACATAATGTAAACAGCTAACTCATGCAAGTGATATGTATCTAAAAAGAGTTTGTTGTACATGTTTTCTCCCCCAAAACAGTTTAAAATAAGAAAGGGGCCGTGTACGCACCTTTGATTTTTAGCAGAATGATCAAACACTTGTGAACTTGCGTAGAAATCCTCTACGAAGAATCTGTGGTTTAACAATAACTTAGTGTTATTCGAGATGTCGTTTTGTGCTTGAAATCACATACGTGTCAACACACGTATGTTAGAGTGTTAAGAATGTGCATACGTATGTACGCGTGCCTTTGAAATCGTTTAAATAAAATCCTATACGATTTTATTTAAATAACCGCAATTATACGCGATTTCGTTTTCGGATTAAAATATGAATTTTATTACTCTAAAACATTCGGGATTTCGTTACGGTTCCAACGCAACTTGAACGGATTGAATCGGAGTTCGTATGCGAAAGTTATTGTAAAAATACCAAAAATGATTTAAAAACTCAAAAATGGTGGAACCCGGGATCGAACCCGCGACCCCCCACTCCCATCACACGCATCTTACCATTCCGGCCCGCTAGGGTTTCGCATTAGACTTCCCAATTAAATTGTTTTAACTCCACCCCCTAACCGGTTTTCCTTTGCAACTATAGCCGAAGCTTTTAACTTCCAATTGGTCTCCAATTCGAACCTGATCAACTCCAAAACCGTAGGGTTTTCAATTGATATGATATTTCGAACCCTTCTAAGTCGTTTAATTCGAAAATCATGCTCATTAAAATAAACATCTCCAATTCGTTTTCCTCTTTAGAACTCTAGAATCAAAACCTTGGAATCCGATATCAAAACTTCGAATTACTACATGCTTAAGCTTATTCGGAACTATATGAAACTATTTACATCAATTAATTTGAATATCTAACCTGTTTAAGTCGAAACCCCCAATTATGTTCTTATCAAGAACCCTAATAATCGAATTCGATCAATTCGTTATTCTATAATGAAATTAGCATGACAATTAGCATAATCGGAGTCTTCTGAAACTGACCATGTAAAGTAATTTGATTAACAAACTTATTTGAATCGAAACCCCCAAAATCTCTTTGCAACATGAACCCTAGAATCGAACTCCACCAATTTGTTATTGTTTCATAAAATCAACATGTGTTTATCCTTAATCACAACATTCTCAAACTATAGACACTAATTAATTGGATTTTCAACATCGTTTACATTGAGAACCCCAAAACGACTTTATCACGAACCCTAATTGTTTAAACTTGTATAATTCGAGAATGTAACCTTGAGTTAACATGGGGCTATGTTTATTCGGTCAATTTAGGTTGTAAAGGAATAAATTTTTACCTGAATTGATGTCGAATTGAAGTAGTTCGATTTCAAGCTTGTGGTTCGGCCGATGTAACAACTGTGTCGGAACCGTCACCGGGACAGTGAACGGAACAGTAACGGCACAGTAACTCAGGTACAAACTATGCAAACTATTGATGTACTGTTGAATACGTAATACTAAACAGTAAACTATTATGCTAGTGTTTCTGGAATCTGATTAAACGTAACAGTTTAACAGTCAGAAACACATCAGACAACACGGAACGGTGATACTAATGATTGTTGATGTACTATGAGGTGTAAACGTATGCGAGGATAAACAAAATGAAACGATAATGGTTATTGTTACGGGATGCTAAACCGACGAGTTATTCGTATAGGTGACGATCTATACGAATGATTCTGATAGTTTAACGTTCTGAGATAATAACTAAAATGTAGAAAACAAAAGTCGGAAAGCAAAACCATCGTCGTGTTCGTTCGTATGACGATTCGAACTAATACGCGCGATGGTGACGCGTTCTGACGAAACGATAACGAAAACGATAAAAGATACGAACGATCATAAATTCAAAGAAATAAGATATTTCTTATTTTTACAATTTTGAAACTCATCATTTAATAAATTAAATTACACTATTTTAAGAAAATCGCGAATAAACGTAATTAACGCGTAATACTGCGAAATTCGTCAAATAAATTATAAAAACGTTATTTAAATTAATCTTAACTAAATAAATAAATATTGTGACCTTTTAAAATACATTTTACAAATTACAGTCCAAGAACAATTCGTCTATTTAAAATTCACGAAAAAACGCGCGTAATTTCCGGAAACGTAACGAAACCGCGAACCGAGCAACGAAAACGAACCCGAACTCACCCGAGGTATAAATACCTTGAATGAGTTCCATTTTCTTATTTTCCACCTCATCTTCTTCCTCACAAACCTCATTCCCGGTTTTGAGAAAACCCTCCCATCTACCACCTTCAAACCACCATATCTTGAGCAATACTCCATGAAATCGAGCCATTCTTGAACCTACGCGTAGCCCTCATCATCCTTTACATCAAAGTACAACGGATCTGGAAGGAAACCCATCTAATCCGAGGTAAAAATGCGATTAAAGTGGCGAAAATTAGGGTTTCTATACCCTTCTTCTTCACACCTGGTTCAGATCGGTTTTAAGACCCACTTTTCAACTCTTACCCTCTGTGAACACCTTCCACGACTATCTTGAAGCTTAGTACAAGCCTTGCCAAACCACTGGTTCGAACCCTTAGACCGCCGGCGTGTGAGTGTCGAATGAAAACCAGTTAGGCCGAAAGTGGCCATTCGCCGAAAGAGAACCAGTGGAAAATGGGGGAGCCATTCGCCGGAAGTCATTCGATGGCCAGTCTCTTTCGCTGGTCCACTTCTACATTCGGCCACCCCACGCAGAGTGAACCTCATTCGCCACATGAGTCTCCTTCGCTGCTGCTCATTCGACCAGACCGGTGCCATTCGACTATGTCCTCTATTCGGTCACTCATTCGTCAGTCAACCACCCCACAACTCCCTTTCGCTAACCACCACAGAACCACCACCTGCGACAGCCATTTGCCGACTGAAGCTCCAGTCGCCAAGCCCTTGTCTCATTCGACCAAGGTCCTCAATCGGAGCTCAAACATTCGGCCAACCTACTTCCTTCGACCATCTCTATCTCGTTCGGCCATGGCTCTCGCACAATCAGTTTTTATCCCAATGAATCAGCTCATTCTTCATTCGACTAACACCCATGCAAGGGAATCTCTAGTCTGTTGGTTCAATAAATTTAAGCAGGCCCATTGGCAACTTACGGGCCCAATAAAAACCTGGTAATCCAACATGGGCCACACAACCCCTAGTTCAGGCCAACACCACAAAGTAACAAGTTCAAGTTGATTTGGTTTCGGTCCAGTAACATTGTCTTTCGGCCCATGTTATCATAGGCCCACTGGATTGGCCCAATTCTGCCCAGATATACTGTGTTGACCCAACAATCACCTCTTTGGCCCACGGGGAGGTATATGGCCCAACAACATACTAACATGGCCAAAAATCCTATTCAGCCATTTGATAAGCCCAACTAAACCACTTTGGCCCAACAAACTAATTTGGCCCCTTTGTTTTACATCTAGGCCCAAATTTATCTTGAGAGTCTTCCTAATTATTCAGCCCAGCAACACCTTTGTTTCGGCCCATTTGTAGGCCCAGCAATCAATTGGCCGAGGCCCATGTAGATTGACCCAACATTTAACAAGTTGGTCCATGACCCATCTAAATTGTTATGACATATCATTCGGCCAACATGAGCTAAACACATGATCAACAAACTACTTGAGCAAACTTATGTAATTACATGCATGGGATCTTCTAAAATTCTATGAGAAGAATGAACCTTATCTGCTTGAAATCACCATTTTTACAAAGAAAATGGACTATTTAATCATTAATTACGAAATGAACATTTCAAGTAACAATGAATACAACTATTGTTTGAGTTATAAATCTAAACTTATATCTAAGTTATTTTTGCAAAGTTACAATCTATACACTTAACTAAAATGTTGGAACAAAGTGTATTAACCCAAGTTTAAACTTGGGTGATGATGCAAGGTTTATAACCGACTTAACTAGCATTTCATGACAAGGAGGCGAAATTGCAAGAATGGATTAAAATTAAATACACCTTATAGAGACATGGAATAATAATAATCTACAACAAATAAAGCAAGGCCGAATGATGACCGAGACTTTTGTGTGTTAGCCAACTTTAGGGCTAACACTTACACACACATACCTAAATACATACAACTCATACTCACAAAGTTAAACAATGTGAAATCAATACAGGATTGTGAAAACAACATCAATTCCAACAAAGAGCGCGCGCATTCTTATTTGAGACTAAGTCAACTACCACAACTACAAGGTGAGTTCATTGTCCCTTTTCAAACTATTTTGGTTTATAACTCGGGACTGAGAAGCATGTTACACATTTTAAAACAAATGTTTTAAATTTAACAAAATGCTTTATTACTATTGATTATGCCAAGTGCTGAAGGCATAAGACTCTATTTAAACTAAAGGCTATTTGATTATGCCAAGTGCTAAAGGCATAATACTCTATCTAAACTAAATGCTATTTGATTATGCCAAGTGCTAAAGGCATAATACTCTATAGAAACTAAATGCTATTTGTTTATGCCAAGTGCTAAAGGCATAAGCTACTCGCTAATACTAAAGCTATGTGTTAATACCAAGTGCTAAGGGTATTTGCTATCTGATGATGCTATTGTGTATGCTAATGCTACGAGGTTATGTTACAAACTAATACTATGAGTCATGCCAAATACTACGATTATGGGTTAAACTAAATGCTAATACTACGGGTTTATGCTACAACTAACACTACGGATTATGCTTAATACAAATGCTATGAAACTATCCTACTTGTTAATGCTATGGGTTTATGCTAGAAACTAATGTAGACACTAAATGCTAATGATTCTATAATGCTATGGGAATTCTAAACACAATCATACCCTCCTACACATTGAACACTTGAATGCTATGGATACTATAAACTCTTGAATGCTATGTGATTGCCATGCTCAAACAACGGTTTGGCCTCTCAGTGCTTGCCTTACCGGTTGTAAAGCTAGTTCTTGTGCACAAGTTACGTAAATGCTGGACTCTTGTATGCTAAAACTATAGGCTATGGAAGAACAATAGTTGGTCTCTCAGTGCTTGCCTTCAGGTGTTCTCCTAGCCGGGACTTGAAGAACAATAGTTGGTCTCTCAGTGCTTGCCTTCATGTGTTCTTCATAGTCTTATCGAGGAAATGGACTGATGGCCTCTCAGTGCTTGCCATGCAGTGTTTCCCACATCTATTTACCTGGGATGTCAGTAACTAGGACGATATGGTGATCCTTAGTCGACTTTGTGTTGACCTGGAAACCCTCTATCTCCCCCTGAGTTGCTAAACATACCTGGGGCCGGTTTGGATTAACATGGGATTCCTTCGGGCATCTGGTTAACCATACCGGTATCTATCAGGCTAAACTCGAGTAAACTATCGGTGATTGGGATAAACATACAAACGCAGGAGTTAAACTATGATGGGAAAACTATACGGATGGGTAGGTAAAAGGCTTAATTATCATTAATAACAGTGTTATATGCTGATTAGTATGTGGTGGGATAGCGTCTGGGCTTGACCCTTTCAGGATTCCCTATATATAAGCATACCGATTGGGGTATTACATGTGGAGTTAATGAGGTTAAGGTTTTACCTACGGGCGTTTTGATGAAACTATTTAAACTTACAAACTACATGAACTCACCAACCATTGTGTTGACTTTGTTTTCTTACATGCTTTCTCAGGTGACGCACAGGTTTAATCATATGCTTTTGGATTGCATGCTAGGCGGCCTAGTTAGAGGACCTAGTGATTTTGGAAAGCACATCTTTTGTAAATCATACGAATCGTTCTTGGATGTCTTGTACAGTTACAAGATAGAAAACATTGATTCTTTTGTTAGGTTTACCGAGTTAAATTATTAAACATTGACATTGTAATTTAACTTTGTAATCCTATTCATATGCTTAATTGTGCTTTAGTGATTCTTAACATTGATGCTATGTAACAATCTGATCAAACCGATTATCACACCCGATATTGCGCCCTGGGAATCTTCCGCCCGACGGGGACTCCGATCCAACCCCGCCGGCCCGGGGTGTGACAGATTGGTATCAGAGCTCAAGGTTATAGAGAATAATAGGTCATTACTTAAATGGTTTGGCCTAGACTATAACTTAGGGACCCTCATATAGAGAACATAAGATTTAAGTATGCATTTTGTCCTCAGCATTCGATCACTGCACTAACCAATGTCTTTTGGTTATGATCAGAATGCCGCGAAGAAAACAACCGTCCTCGCAAGTTTCTGCTCCTCATTCATCTACTCCTACACCGCCAGATTCACCACTGCCACCGCCTCCTCCTCCTCCGCCTCCTCCACACTCACCACCACCAGGCTCAAGCAGTGTTCAGATGATAGACCCTGCTACTATCGCTTTGGCGACACTTCTGAGCACGCAACTAACAAGCCAACTGAAAGATGTCATCCCAGAGATGATAAACCGGATTCACAGTCATGGCAACAACTCTGGCCATACTACTGGAGAAGCTAGTGGAAACACTAGCCACACTTCAGACTGCTCTTACAAATCCTTTGTAGGATGCAAACCCCCAAGCTTCACTGGAGCTGAAGGAGCTGTTGGACTTATCCAATGGCTTGAAAAGATGGAAAATACTCTGGACATTAGCGGTTGTCCAGAACACCATAAGGTTCGCTATGCAGCAGGTTCGTTCAGCAAGCGGGCTTTAACTTGGTGGAACGCACAAATCAGGGCAAAAGGAAGGGATGAAACAATGACGATGCCATGGGCAGAGTTCAAACTTTTACTGAGGAATGAGTTCTGTCCGAAACATGAACTGCAGCAACTAGAGGTTGAACTTTCGAATCATGTGATGAAGGGAGCCGATCATATGACCTATACCAACCGCTATCATGAACTGGTAGCTCTTGTGCCAGAAATGGTACCGACACTGGAAAAGCTGATCGATCGATATGTAGCGGGATTACCCTCCTGTATTCAAAGTATCGTGCTGGCTGCATATCCTGCTACACTAGAGTCAGCCATCTCCCTCTCAGCCAAACTTACTAAAGTGATGGTAAAATCTGGAGTTCTAAAAGATGATGCTGGAAAAACCAAGGAAACAACAGCGAAGAAACTAGATTATCATCAAAAGAAGAAGCAAAAGGTTGTAAAGAACTATGCTGCTGTCACTCCTCTCCAACAAATTACTGCAGCACCTGCTCAGGTTGCACCCAAGAACTATGTGGGACCGCACCCTCAGTGTGCACGATGCAGATTTCATCATCCTACCACGGCGCAATGCCGTAAATGCAACAACTGTGGCCGATTAGGTCACCGTGCTCAGCAATGCCGTGTACCGGCAAACCGCACTGCAAACAATGTTGCTGTAGCACTTCCTCCACCACCAAGACCTGACAACCCCAACAACAACAACAGAGGATGCTACAACTGTGGAGAAATAGGCCACTTCTCCAGGGAGTGTCCGAAAAGAGCACAACAAGGAGCCCAAGCACCACGTGGAAGGGCTTTCGTTATTGGAGCCAATGCTGCACGCCAAGACCCTAACGTGGTCACTGGTACATTTCTTATACATGACTCTTATGCATCTATTTTATTTGACACTGGTGCAGATCAGAGTTTTATTTCATCTGACTTTGCACGTCAACTTAATCTTACTGAGGAAACTTTAGATTCCCCATACATTATCGAAGTAGCGAACGGAAAGCAGGTTACAGTTAGCACTATACTTAGGAACTGCCCACTTACACTCACAGATCACACATTTACCATCGACTTGTTGCCGATGGAGTTGGGCAGTTTCGACATCATTGTGGGAATGGATTGGCTATCACTCAATAGAGTTGAAGTCATCTGTTCTGAAAAGCTACTTCGGATTCCAGTGACGAATGATCGTGTGTTGGAAGTTCGCGGGGATCAATCAAAGAGAAACGTAAAGATCATATCATGCATAAAAGCGCGTAAGTGTCTACAAAAGAAATGTGTGGCTTTCTTGGCTCACGTGGTGGAGAAACAAAAAGACAAGAAAACCATTCAAGACGTACCGATAGTGAAAGAATATCCTGAAGTGTTTCCTGAAGATCTACCTGGCTTGCCACCTGTGCGATCGGTAGAGTTTCGTATTGATTTAGTTCCTGGAGCAACACCTGTTGCTAAATCTCCTTACAGGTTAGCACCTTCGGAGATGCAGGAGTTATCTAACCAATTGCAGGAGTTATTGGATAAAGGTTTCATCCGACCGAGCTACTCACCTTGGGGAGCTCCGGTTTTGTTCGTGAAAAAGAAGGATGGATCTTTTCGGATGTGCATAGACTACAGGGAACTAAACAAACTAACCATCAAGAATCGGTATCCATTGCCGAGGATTGATGATTTGTTTGATCAATTGCAAGGAGCTCAGTTCTTTTCGAAGATCGATCTACGTTCCGGATACCATCAACTTCGAGTGCAAGATGAAGACATACCAAAGACGGCGTTTCGTACCAGATACGGGCATTACGAGTTCATGGTGATGCCTTTCGGTTTGACGAACGCACCTGCGGTTTTCATGGATCTCATGAACCGTGTGTGTAAGCCGTACTTGGATCAATTTGTTATTGTGTTCATTGATGACATATTGATCTATTCTAAAAGCAAAGCAGAACATGAGCAACATCTTAGAACGATCTTGGAGCTGTTAAAGGAAGAGAAGCTCTATGCCAAGTTCTCTAAGTGTGAATTTTGGTTAAAAGAGGTTCAATTCCTAGGTCATGTTGTTAACAGCGAAGGAATACACGTTGATCCTGCAAAGATCGAGGCAATAAAAGATTGGGACACTCCGAAGACACCGACAGAGATACGTTCTTTTCTAGGCTTAGCAGGCTATTATAGAAGATTCATTTCGAATTTTTCTAAGATAGCTCTGCCACTCACAAAGTTAACACAGAAGAGCGAACCGTTTGTTTGGGAGCAAAAGCAGGAAGAAGCCTTTCAGACTTTGAAACAGAGGTTATGCGATGCTCCGATCTTATCTCTCCCAGATGGTTGTGAAGACTTTGTAGTATACTGCGACGCCTCTCATCAGGGACTCGGTTGTGTACTCATGCAACGAGACAAAGTCATTGCTTATGCTTCGAGACAACTGAAAGTTCATGAGAAGAACTACACTACTCATGATCTGGAACTGGGAGCTGTGATATTCGCCTTAAAGATCTGGAGACATTATCTATATGGCACCAAGTGTACCATATTCACTGATCACAAAAGTCTGCAACATATATTCGATCAGAAGGAACTCAACATGCGACAGCGACGTTGGGTTGAGCTTCTGAATGACTATGACTGTGTAATCAAGTACCATCCGGGCAAGGCAAATGTTGTTGCTGATGCCTTGAGCCGGAAGGAACGAGTCAAACCCCTGCGCGTTAGAGCAATGGGAATGACCGTGCAGACAAGCTTACATGACCACATTATGCAAGCACAACAAGAGGCAGTTGAACGAGGAAACTTGAAGAAAGACTTAGATTGTGGAATGGAGAAACATTTAGAAACAAAACCCGATGGGCTTGTTTACTGTAAGGATCGTGTATGGATTCCTGCAGTAGATGAGTTAAGGAAGCTTATTTTTGATGAAGCACACAAGACCAAGTACTCGGTGCATCCCGGTGCTGATAAAATGTATCAAGACTTACGTGCATTTTATTGGTGGCCGGGCATGAAGAAAGACATAGCTGAATATGTTGGTCGATGCCTTACGTGTGCTAAGGTGAAGGCAGAACACCAGAAACCTTCTGGTTTACTGGAACAGCCTGAAATTCCACTATGGAAGTGGGAACAAATAGCTATGGACTTTGTTACCAAGCTACCCCGCACTTCCAGTGGACATGACACCATTTGGGTTATCGTTGATCGATTAACCAAATCTGCTCATTTCTTGCCAATGCGAGAAACATACACTATGGATAAACTAGCAAAGCTTTACATCGACGAGATAGTGGTACGCCACGGTGTGCCATTGTCTATCATCTCAGATCGTGATAGCAGATTTACATCAAGGTTCTGGCAATCATTGCAGAAATCTCTGGGGACGCAATTAAACTTGAGTACAGCTTATCATCCACAAACGGATGGTCAAAGCGAGCGTACTATTCAGACCCTAGAGGATATGCTGAGAACTTGTGTTCTAGACTTTGGTGGTAATTGGGATTCTCACTTGCCACTAATCGAATTCTCCTACAACAACAGTTATCACAACAGTATCGGTTGTGCCCCATTTGAGGCTCTTTATGGCCGAAAGTGTCGATCCCCGATCTGTTGGTCTGAAGTGGGAGATAATCGAATCACAGGGCCAGAACTGATACAGGAAACTACAGACAAAATTGCTCAGATACAACAAAGGTTACAGTCGACACGAAGTAGGCAAAAGAGCTATGCCGATAAACGGCGTAAGCCGTTGGAATTTCAAGTGGGAGACCGGGTCATGTTGAAGGTTTCTCCATGGAAGGGCGTAGTTCGATTCGCAAAGAAAGGCAAACTAACACCACGATATGTGGGACCGTTCGAAATCATCGAACGTATTGGTCCTGTAGCATACCGATTGAACTTACCGGATGAACTTAGTGGTGTACATGACGTGTTTCACGTCTCCAACTTGAAGAAATGTCTTGCTGATGAGACTCTTATCATACCGATTGAAGAAATTCAATTGGATGAACACTTACGTTTTGTTGAGGAACCATTGGAAATCATGGATCGCAAGGTGAAACAATTGAGACGAAGTCGAATTCCTATTGTCAAAGTACGTTGGAACTCAAGGCGCGGACCCGAGTTTACTTGGGAACGCGAAGATCACATGAGAAACAAATATCCCCAACTGTTCACAGAGGAAGCCGTACCCGATAGCACTGCTTAAATTTCGGGACGAAATTTCTCTAACAAGGGGAGACTGTAACAACTGTGTCGGAACCGTCACCGGGACAGTGAACGGAACAGTAACGGCACAGTAACTCAGGTACAAACTATGCAAACTATTGATGTACTGTTGAATACGTAATACTAAACAGTAAACTATTATGCTAGTGTTTCTGGAATCTGATTAAACGTAACAGTTTAACAGTCAGAAACACATCAGACAACACGGAACGGTGATACTAATGATTGTTGATGTACTATGAGGTGTAAACGTATGCGAGGATAAACAAAATGAAACGATAATGGTTATTGTTACGGGATGCTAAACCGACGAGTTATTCGTATAGGTGACGATCTATACGAATGATTCTGATAGTTTAACGTTCTGAGATAATAACTAAAATGTAGAAAACAAAAGTCGGAAAGCAAAACCATCGTCGTGTTCGTTCGTATGACGATTCGAACTAATACGCGCGATGGTGACGCGTTCTGACGAAACGATAACGAAAACGATAAAAGATACGAACGATCATAAATTCAAAGAAATAAGATATTTCTTATTTTTACAATTTTGAAACTCATCATTTAATAAATTAAATTACACTATTTTAAGAAAATCGCGAATAAACGTAATTAACGCGTAATACTGCGAAATTCGTCAAATAAATTATAAAAACGTTATTTAAATTAATCTTAACTAAATAAATAAATATTGTGACCTTTTAAAATACATTTTACAAATTACAGTCCAAGAACAATTCGTCTATTTAAAATTCACGAAAAAACGCGCGTAATTTCCGGAAACGTAACGAAACCGCGAACCGAGCAACGAAAACGAACCCGAACTCACCCGAGGTATAAATACCTTGAATGAGTTCCATTTTCTTATTTTCCACCTCATCTTCTTCCTCACAAACCTCATTCCCGGTTTTGAGAAAACCCTCCCATCTACCACCTTCAAACCACCATATCTTGAGCAATACTCCATGAAATCGAGCCATTCTTGAACCTACGCGTAGCCCTCATCATCCTTTACATCAAAGTACAACGGATCTGGAAGGAAACCCATCTAATCCGAGGTAAAAATGCGATTAAAGTGGCGAAAATTAGGGTTTCTATACCCTTCTTCTTCACACCTGGTTCAGATCGGTTTTAAGACCCACTTTTCAACTCTTACCCTCTGTGAACACCTTCCACGACTATCTTGAAGCTTAGTACAAGCCTTGCCAAACCACTGGTTCGAACCCTTAGACCGCCGGCGTGTGAGTGTCGAATGAAAACCAGTTAGGCCGAAAGTGGCCATTCGCCGAAAGAGAACCAGTGGAAAATGGGGGAGCCATTCGCCGGAAGTCATTCGATGGCCAGTCTCTTTCGCTGGTCCACTTCTACATTCGGCCACCCCACGCAGAGTGAACCTCATTCGCCACATGAGTCTCCTTCGCTGCTGCTCATTCGACCAGACCGGTGCCATTCGACTATGTCCTCTATTCGGTCACTCATTCGTCAGTCAACCACCCCACAACTCCCTTTCGCTAACCACCACAGAACCACCACCTGCGACAGCCATTTGCCGACTGAAGCTCCAGTCGCCAAGCCCTTGTCTCATTCGACCAAGGTCCTCAATCGGAGCTCAAACATTCGGCCAACCTACTTCCTTCGACCATCTCTATCTCGTTCGGCCATGGCTCTCGCACAATCAGTTTTTATCCCAATGAATCAGCTCATTCTTCATTCGACTAACACCCATGCAAGGGAATCTCTAGTCTGTTGGTTCAATAAATTTAAGCAGGCCCATTGGCAACTTACGGGCCCAATAAAAACCTGGTAATCCAACATGGGCCACACAACCCCTAGTTCAGGCCAACACCACAAAGTAACAAGTTCAAGTTGATTTGGTTTCGGTCCAGTAACATTGTCTTTCGGCCCATGTTATCATAGGCCCACTGGATTGGCCCAATTCTGCCCAGATATACTGTGTTGACCCAACAATCACCTCTTTGGCCCACGGGGAGGTATATGGCCCAACAACATACTAACATGGCCAAAAATCCTATTCAGCCATTTGATAAGCCCAACTAAACCACTTTGGCCCAACAAACTAATTTGGCCCCTTTGTTTTACATCTAGGCCCAAATTTATCTTGAGAGTCTTCCTAATTATTCAGCCCAGCAACACCTTTGTTTCGGCCCATTTGTAGGCCCAGCAATCAATTGGCCGAGGCCCATGTAGATTGACCCAACATTTAACAAGTTGGTCCATGACCCATCTAAATTGTTATGACATATCATTCGGCCAACATGAGCTAAACACATGATCAACAAACTACTTGAGCAAACTTATGTAATTACATGCATGGGATCTTCTAAAATTCTATGAGAAGAATGAACCTTATCTGCTTGAAATCACCATTTTTACAAAGAAAATGGACTATTTAATCATTAATTACGAAATGAACATTTCAAGTAACAATGAATACAACTATTGTTTGAGTTATAAATCTAAACTTATATCTAAGTTATTTTTGCAAAGTTACAATCTATACACTTAACTAAAATGTTGGAACAAAGTGTATTAACCCAAGTTTAAACTTGGGTGATGATGCAAGGTTTATAACCGACTTAACTAGCATTTCATGACAAGGAGGCGAAATTGCAAGAATGGATTAAAATTAAATACACCTTATAGAGACATGGAATAATAATAATCTACAACAAATAAAGCAAGGCCGAATGATGACCGAGACTTTTGTGTGTTAGCCAACTTTAGGGCTAACACTTACACACACATACCTAAATACATACAACTCATACTCACAAAGTTAAACAATGTGAAATCAATACAGGATTGTGAAAACAACATCAATTCCAACAAAGAGCGCGCGCATTCTTATTTGAGACTAAGTCAACTACCACAACTACAAGGTGAGTTCATTGTCCCTTTTCAAACTATTTTGGTTTATAACTCGGGACTGAGAAGCATGTTACACATTTTAAAACAAATGTTTTAAATTTAACAAAATGCTTTATTACTATTGATTATGCCAAGTGCTGAAGGCATAAGACTCTATTTAAACTAAAGGCTATTTGATTATGCCAAGTGCTAAAGGCATAATACTCTATCTAAACTAAATGCTATTTGATTATGCCAAGTGCTAAAGGCATAATACTCTATAGAAACTAAATGCTATTTGTTTATGCCAAGTGCTAAAGGCATAAGCTACTCGCTAATACTAAAGCTATGTGTTAATACCAAGTGCTAAGGGTATTTGCTATCTGATGATGCTATTGTGTATGCTAATGCTACGAGGTTATGTTACAAACTAATACTATGAGTCATGCCAAATACTACGATTATGGGTTAAACTAAATGCTAATACTACGGGTTTATGCTACAACTAACACTACGGATTATGCTTAATACAAATGCTATGAAACTATCCTACTTGTTAATGCTATGGGTTTATGCTAGAAACTAATGTAGACACTAAATGCTAATGATTCTATAATGCTATGGGAATTCTAAACACAATCATACCCTCCTACACATTGAACACTTGAATGCTATGGATACTATAAACTCTTGAATGCTATGTGATTGCCATGCTCAAACAACGGTTTGGCCTCTCAGTGCTTGCCTTACCGGTTGTAAAGCTAGTTCTTGTGCACAAGTTACGTAAATGCTGGACTCTTGTATGCTAAAACTATAGGCTATGGAAGAACAATAGTTGGTCTCTCAGTGCTTGCCTTCAGGTGTTCTCCTAGCCGGGACTTGAAGAACAATAGTTGGTCTCTCAGTGCTTGCCTTCATGTGTTCTTCATAGTCTTATCGAGGAAATGGACTGATGGCCTCTCAGTGCTTGCCATGCAGTGTTTCCCACATCTATTTACCTGGGATGTCAGTAACTAGGACGATATGGTGATCCTTAGTCGACTTTGTGTTGACCTGGAAACCCTCTATCTCCCCCTGAGTTGCTAAACATACCTGGGGCCGGTTTGGATTAACATGGGATTCCTTCGGGCATCTGGTTAACCATACCGGTATCTATCAGGCTAAACTCGAGTAAACTATCGGTGATTGGGATAAACATACAAACGCAGGAGTTAAACTATGATGGGAAAACTATACGGATGGGTAGGTAAAAGGCTTAATTATCATTAATAACAGTGTTATATGCTGATTAGTATGTGGTGGGATAGCGTCTGGGCTTGACCCTTTCAGGATTCCCTATATATAAGCATACCGATTGGGGTATTACATGTGGAGTTAATGAGGTTAAGGTTTTACCTACGGGCGTTTTGATGAAACTATTTAAACTTACAAACTACATGAACTCACCAACCATTGTGTTGACTTTGTTTTCTTACATGCTTTCTCAGGTGACGCACAGGTTTAATCATATGCTTTTGGATTGCATGCTAGGCGGCCTAGTTAGAGGACCTAGTGATTTTGGAAAGCACATCTTTTGTAAATCATACGAATCGTTCTTGGATGTCTTGTACAGTTACAAGATAGAAAACATTGATTCTTTTGTTAGGTTTACCGAGTTAAATTATTAAACATTGACATTGTAATTTAACTTTGTAATCCTATTCATATGCTTAATTGTGCTTTAGTGATTCTTAACATTGATGCTATGTAACAATCTGATCAACCCGATTATCACACCCGATATCGCGCCCTGGGAATCTTCCGCCCGACGGGGACTCCGATCCAACCCCGCCGGCCCGGGGTGTGACAGCCGACTCACGATCGAGGTATTCCTTCTGTGGCTTCTCAGATGAAATTATTGTATGTCACAGACCCTAAGGATGCCGACTAACAGTTCTAGAGCTCCAATTTTGCTAATTGTGATCAAGGTATACGGTTTTGATGTGATTACATTACGGTTTCATCTCTTGGTTATCATTTTGATTTAATTCGACGGGTTAATGATCATATAACGTATGGAAACTGATAATAATCATTAATAGAATGATTAAGGTTAATTAATTTCAGTTGTTACCTAGCTTTAAAGTGAAATTCGATTTTTACATGATAAATCAAACGAATTTTGACTTGAAAAGTCAATATTAGAGCTTTTACTTGAATATGAATACAATCATTGCAATTTTTGATATTTACAACATTATTGTATTCAATTAAAGCCCTTGTAATTTGTTTTTGTTCGATTTCACAACCTTTCGGTTAACAAAGTTGAACCTAAAATCCCAAATTGTCACAAATCGAGCTTCTTAGAACATTGTTGGGCTTAGTTAACCTAATTGGGCCTCTTAATTTACAATTGAGCCTATCCTAGACTCATTGGGCCTACCTTGGGCCTACTTTGGCCTTAGTGGGCCTGTGATCTAACCATTTTCAGTTAACAGGGTTAATCCGAAAAGTCGGATTGTCACATCATCCCCTTGTTGAAGGAATTTTCGTCCCGAAAATTAGTAAGTGTTAAGAGTAGTTAGGAAACTACTTACGAGTTTAAATCATACGTGTTAGTGTGATTTGATCATTCTGTGTGCTTGTGTGTACTCACACACAAAATCTAATGCTTGCAACATCACAACTAAATGTGATCGTTCAATGTGACTGTTTGCGTGTACACTAGTTAGTTCACCTAACTGTGACTGTTTGTGTTTGATCATACTGTGTTGTGTAACCTCACACATAGTGAGTTTCTGTAACTGTTTGTGCTATGCAACCCCGCACATAGCAAAATGTGTGTAACTAATCATGCATGTACTACCATAACATGTAACATATGAAATGTAGCACATAAAATATATAAAATGTAATGTAGCACAAATATTTGTAACAAAACCAATTGAATAAAGTGTTTGTGCTTACAGTTTGAAATTTGCAGTGTTTGATGTGTGAAGCATCACGTCATCCCCTTGTTGAAGGAAATTTCGTCCCGAAATTTAACGTGCGCTCTCAGTGTTAGCAGTAGCTGTTTTGAATAGATGAGGATATTTCTTCATCATTTGATCTTCCCGTTCCCATGTGAATTCAGGACCACGTCTTGAATTCCATCGGACTTTGACTATCGGAATCTTACTTTGCTTAAGTTGTTTGACCTCTCGGTCCATGATTTCCGCTGGTTCTTCAATGAATCGTAACTGTTCATCCACTTGTATTTCTTCCAATGATACAATCAATGTCTCATCAGAAAGACATTTCTTTAAGTTTGAAACATGAAAGACATCATGAACTCCACTGAGTTCATCCGGTAATTTGAGTTGATACGCAACCGGACCAATCCTTTTCAGAATTTCAAAAGGTCCTACGTAACGTGGACTAAGCTTCCCGCGCTTGCCGAATCGTATCACACCTTTCCAAGGTGATACCTTTAGAAGAACTCGATCTCCTACTTGAAATTCCAACGGCTTGCGACGTTTGTCAGCATAACTCTTCTGTCGATCCCGGGCCGCTGCCATACGGTTCCGGATTTGAACTATTTTCTCTGTCGTCTCGTGCACCAGTTCAGGACCTGTTATCTGACTGTCACCAATTTCAGCCCAGCAAACTGGTGAACGACATTTGCGACCATACAAAGCTTCAAACGGTGCTGCTTGAATACTTGTATGATAACTATTGTTGTAAGAGAATTCCACTAACGGTAAATGATTCTCCCAGCTATCACCAAAGTCAATTACACAAGCTCGTAACATATCCTCGAGCGTTTGAATCGTTCGTTCACTTTGACCGTCGGTCTGTGGATGATAGGCGGTACTCATATCCAAGCGAGTCCCCAATGACTTATGAAGAGATTTCCAAAAGTTGGAAGTAAATCGGGCATCCCGATCTGATATGATAGAGATTGGCACGCCATGCCGTGCTACCACTTCCTTGATGTAAATGCGAGTCAGTTTCTCCATCTTATCGGTTTCCTTGATTGCTAAGAAATGAGCAGATTTCGTTAATCGATCGACAATTACCCATATCGTATCACAACCACTCAGCGTACGGGGTAACTTAGTAATGAAGTCCATCGAAATCTGTTCCCATTTCCACATCGGTATCTCTGGTTGTTGCAGTAAACCAGATGGCTTCTGATATTCAACTTTGACTTTCGAACAAGTCAAACATTTGCTAACGTACTTAGCAATATCAGCTTTCATGTGAGGCCACCAATACAGTGCCTTCAAGTCATGATACATCTTGTCTGATCCCGGATGGACGGAATATCTGGACTTGTGTGCTTCATCCATCACGAGTTCCCTTAAACCTCCATACAAAGGTATCCACATTCGGTTAATGAAATAACGAATTCCATCAGGTTTAACATCCAATTGTTCTTCCATTCCTCGTAAAGATTCCGGTACTAAGTTTTCCTTTTTCAAGGCCTCAATCTGAGCACTGTGCACCTTGTCAGGTAACTCAGTCTGTATTGTCATCATAAGTGCACGAACCCGTCTTGTTGAAGTATCTTTTCTGCTTAAAGCGTCAGCTACCATATTAGCTTTTCCCGGGTGATACTTTATCGCACATTCGTAATCGTTCAACAACTCAACCCATCGTTGTTGCCTCATATTATGCTCCTTCTGATCAAAGATATGTTGCAAACTCTTATGATCAGTGTAAATAGTACACTTAGTTCCATACAAGTAATGCCTCCAAATCTTCAAAGCAAAAACCACTGCTCCTAACTCCAAGTCATGAGTAGTGTAATTCTTTTCGTGCGGTCGCAGTTGCCTGGAAGCATAAGCAATCACCTTGTCACGTTGCATCAACACACATCCCAAACCCTGTGCAGATGCATCACAATACACCACGAAGTCTTCCGTTCCTTCCGGTAAGGACAGAATCGGTGCACTGCAGAGTTTCTGTTTCAATAACTGGAACGCAGTTTCCTGTTTATCCGTCCAGTTATACTTCGTTCCCTTATGCGTAAGAGCTGTAAGTGGTTGAGCGATCTTTGAGAAACCTTCAATGAATCGTCGATAATAACCCGCCAAACCAAGGAATTGTCGTACCTCGGTAGGGGTCTTTGGCGCTTCCCAATTCTTAATCGCTTCAATCTTCGCTGGATCAACATGTATACCCTTTTCATTAACTATATGCCCCAAGAATTGAACTTCTCGCATCCAGAAGTCACATTTCGAGAACTTAGCGTACAGTTGTTCCTGTTTCAATAATTCCAATAGTAATCGAAGATGTTCGGCGTGTTCCTCCTCAGATTGTGAATAGATGAGAATGTCATCGATGAAAACAATGACAAACTTATCAAGATAAGGTTTACAAACACGATTCATGAGATCCATGAATACTGCTGGAGCGTTTGTCAACCCAAATGGCATGACCAAGAACTCATAATGGCCATAGCGCGTCCTGAATGCTGTCTTTGGGATATCCTCCTCCTGGACTCTTAGTTGATGATAACCAGACCTGAGATCAATCTTCGAGTAGTAACTCGAACCTTGCAACTGATCGAACAGATCGTCAATTCTAGGTAACGGATACCGGTTCTTGATAGTAACCTTGTTCAATTCCCGGTAATCGATACACATACGGAAAGTCCCGTCCTTCTTCTTCACAAACAAAACTGGAGCTCCCCACGGTGAAAAACTAGGTCGTATGAAACCCTTATCCAACAACTCTTGCAATTGTGTAGATAACTCTTGCATCTCTGACGGTGCAAGTCGATAAGGCGCCCTAGCTATCGGTGCTGCATCTGGTGTAAGGTCGATTCGGAATTCCACCTGTCTGATAGGCGGTAATCCCGGCAAGTCTTCTGGAAATACCTCCGGAAATTCACAAACTACAGGTATATCTTCAATCTTCTTCTCAGCTACCGGCTTTTCAGTTATAAGTGCTATAACTGCCGTATGACCTTTCCGCAGACATTTGTGTGCTTTCATACAAGATATGAGACAGTGGCGTACTGCTCTTCTCGCCTTGTACATACAATGTCTCTCCCTGCGGAAGAGGTATGCGAACAATCTTTTCATGGCATACGATTTCAGCCTGGTTTTTGGACAACCAGTCCATGCCAATAACTACATCAAAACTGCCTAAGGCAATAGGCATAAGATCAATTTCTAATGTTTGTCCCATCAAATCAAGGATACATCCCTTAAAAATATTTTCCACCACTATCAACTTACCATCAGCTAATTCCACAGTGTATGGACTATCTAAGGCAGTAGGACTAACATTTAGCAACTTAGCAAGTGAACTAGTTACAAAACTCCGATCGGCACCAGTGTCAAATAACATAGAGGCATAGTGATTATTTAAGAGGAACGTACCCGTAACAATGTTGGGATCCTCCCGTGCTTGACGTCCTCCAATCACAAACGCCCTGCCCCTAGCACCATTGTTGTTGTTGTTGTTATTGTTGTTGTTGTTGGTGCCATTACCATTACCATTGCCATTGCCGTTGCCAGTTGCATTATTATTCTCTCCGCCTTTCTTGAGTTGTGGGCAATCCTTCTTAAAATGCCCCATCTTGCCACACTCAAAACAACCTTTCTGTGCGTTGTTCTGGTTATTATTCTGGTTGTTGTGGTTGTTCTGTAGCTCCCCGCGACAATCCTTAGCCGCATGTCCAATCTTGCCACACCTCTGGCACTTAGCTCTATCACACTGATTACCTGGATGATGATACCCACACCTGTTGCACTTGGGATGTTTCCCAATATAACCCCCCGATGATGATGATTGCTGACCACTGCTTGAATTATGATAAGACTTGTTTGAGTCTTGCTTCCGGTTTTGCTGATATGACTGTTGGTTGTGACTCTTTGAGTTGTTACCTTCCCACTTTCTTTTATGATCTCCCACCTTGGTAGCAGATGTTCGTTTAGGCAGAGTCCCCTGTAACACTGCCTGATCAGTAAGCTGATGCGCTAAACGAACAGCTTGTTGAATGGTGGTGGGATTTGCAGAAGTAACCAACCCCTGAATCTGAGGCACTAGTCCTCCAATGTATCTTTCAATCCACTTGCTGGCTGGAGTAGCCATGTGTGGTAGAAGTCTGGCCAACTCATGTGACCGGGTCGTGTACTCTTCGATATTTGACCCCTCCATCTTGAGGTGCCAATATTCCTCCTCCAGCTTCTGTATTTCACTGCGAGGACAGTACTCCTCTTGCAGTAAAGTTTTGAAGCCGTTCCATGTCAAGGCATTTGCCTCACCCAACCCCAGAGTCTGAACATTCGAGTTCCACCAAGTTAATGCTGGACCCTCCAATGTTCCCGTTGCAAACTTCACTTTGCTCTCGTCAGGGCAGTTGCACATTTCAAACACAGACTCCGCCTTTTCAATCCACCGAAGGAGTCCTATGGCCCCCTCCGACCCTTTGAAATTGTGAGGCTTACAGTCCAAGAACATCTTGAACGTGCATGCCTGTGGGTTAATCAGTCCCCCAGCTGGGCCATGTGGCCCTGTGTTGTGTGTCTGCGCATATTGTGCGATTGCCTCTGCAACTCTGTTGTTAATTAGCTCGTTGAGCTCAGCAACTGTCATGTGGATGTTTTCGTCAGCCATTTCCTTCCTATTTACAAGAAATGTTAGCGCGTAATCAAAACCCAATGTGACATGTGTAAGTAAAACAACAAACACAACATATAATATAAATCAACACAACTGTTGGAAATAAATAATAATTCTTCAATAGATAGAAACTTTCTTTGAGTACAATACTTTTGAAATCAAACATAACTTTCCAAACATCTAATGTAGGAACACAACCCGTTCCTAATAAGTTTAAACAAAACAAAAGAAATCAATCATCCTCAACGGTGGATTCAGGATCGGAATCAACAACTGGTGCTGGTTCCTCCTCCTCCTCCTCATCCTGTTCTTCATTCTCAGAGGCCACTAAATCCTCCAAGGCTTCAACCCTGCCCTCCAGAATCTCGGCTCGGTTCTCCGAAGCTTCAAGACGATCAATCAAGTTAATCATCTCATCCCGCATATCATGAACCAGATGGGCAAGATTATCCTGCCTCTCAATAGCATCCCATAGTTCCTTAGAGCTTTGTGCTATCCTGTCTTCTGCCACATCCAAATCCTCGCGCAGTTTGGCGATCTCCTCAGCGTCCGTCCTTTGCCTCTTAGGCTCAGGAGCATCTAGTACTGGTGGTGGATGTGTAGACGGTCCCTCAGCAGGGATCTGCTGAGTGCCCTCCACTGGCTCCTCCTCCGGATCCTCATCTGGATCCTCCTCTGGATCCTCGTCTGGGTCCTCGTCTGGATCCTCCTCTGGATCCTCGTCTGGGTCTGAGTCATCCCTCTCATATGGTGGAGGAGATGGAATATGTGGTGGTGGTGATGACGGTGGTACTGGAACTATCGGTTCCTCGTCCTCAGAATCATCAATGTAAATGTAAGGTACTGATGATGATGCCATGCCTGTTACATAATACCATATGTAAGTGCAGTGCCATGGAATGTGTAAACAAGTCAATTACATAATGTCATATGTAATTTCTAAGTAGTATGTGTAAACATATGTGTCTAATGTCTAACAGTCATAGTCTAAGTCTACAAATGCAAACTTAGTTCGCTATAACCAATGGCTCTGATACCAATCTGTCACACCCCCAATTTTCAACTAACGGAATCATACCGTTTGGGAACGTGACAAACCAGGATCTCAGATCATTAGACATAACGAAGACCTCTATATGAATTTCAAAACATACTTTGGTCTTAAAAACATAACATCAGAGTTTTCAAAATTTGCGGAAGCGTTTTAAAACCAGTAACAGTTATGAAATGTAAATTACAAAACAAAATCCTCAATGTGTAATTTAAACAATAATTGTAAAACATGCATGCGACTCTATCTCCTAGTCCATGCCAGCTTTATTGCGCACCTTAGCGTCCTGAGAAAACATGTAAATCAAGTCAACACAAAGGTTGGTGCATAACACAGGTTTTAAGTATTCACAATGTTCAAAACAACAGTTTGAATATCAAGTTTGTAGATAACATAATCAAACATGCACAGTCATGATAGCTAGTCATATAAACTATTTACATAAGTGGTCGACACCGAAGCTGACGAATTGCCATGCTATAGCATGTTTTTGCCTTGCCACTATTGTCTAGCACAACAATAGTAAAATGTGTTTGGTCAGTCAAACACCTGCGTAGATCCCATCTACCAGGTGAGGTTTGTCAAACCTAATAGATCTATTTCCAACTACCACGCTTTGCGTTACAGCAAACTAAACGGTTCGAGGTGTGTAAGGACTTTCAATTGCTATGTTGTCACATAATGTAAACAGCTAACTCATGCAAGTGATATGTATCTAAAAAGAGTTTGTTGTACATGTTTTCTCCCCCAAAACAGTTTAAAATAAGAAAGGGGCCGTGTACGCACCTTTGATTTTTAGCAGAATGATCAAACACTTGTGAACTTGCGTAGAAATCCTCTACGAAGAATCTGTGGTTTAACAATAACTTAGTGTTATTCGAGATGTCGTTTTGTGCTTGAAATCACATACGTGTCAACACACGTATGTTAGAGTGTTAAGAATGTGCATACGTATGTACGCGTGCCTTTGAAATCGTTTAAATAAAATCCTATACGATTTTATTTAAATAACCGCAATTATACGCGATTTCGTTTTCGGATTAAAATATGAATTTTATTACTCTAAAACATTCGGGATTTCGTTACGGTTCCAACGCAACTTGAACGGATTGAATCGGAGTTCGTATGCGAAAGTTATTGTAAAAATACCAAAAATGATTTAAAAACTCAAAAATGGTGGAACCCGGGATCGAACCCGCGACCCCCCACTCCCATCACACGCATCTTACCATTCCGGCCCGCTAGGGTTTCGCATTAGACTTCCCAATTAAATTGTTTTAACTCCACCCCCTAACCGGTTTTCCTTTGCAACTATAGCCGAAGCTTTTAACTTCCAATTGGTCTCCAATTCGAACCTGATCAACTCCAAAACCGTAGGGTTTTCAATTGATATGATATTTCGAACCCTTCTAAGTCGTTTAATTCGAAAATCATGCTCATTAAAATAAACATCTCCAATTCGTTTTCCTCTTTAGAACTCTAGAATCAAAACCTTGGAATCCGATATCAAAACTTCGAATTACTACATGCTTAAGCTTATTCGGAACTACATGAAACTATTTACATCAATTAATTTGAATATCTAACCTGTTTAAGTCGAAACCCCCAATTATGTTCTTATCAAGAACCCTAATAATCGAATTCGATCAATTCGTTATTCTATAATGAAATTAGCATGACAATTAGCATAATCGGAGTCTTCTGAAACTGACCATGTAAAGTAATTTGATTAACAAACTTATTTGAATCGAAACCCCCAAAATCTCTTTGCAACATGAACCCTAGAATCGAACTCCACCAATTTGTTATTGTTTCATAAAATCAACATGTGTTTATCCTTAATCACAACATTCTCAAACTATAGACACTAATTAATTGGATTTTCAACATCGTTTACATTGAGAACCCCAAAACGACTTTATCACGAACCCTAATTGTTTAAACTTGTATAATTCGAGAATGTAACCTTGAGTTAACATGGGGCTATGTTTATTCGGTCAATTTAGGTTGTAAAGGAATAAATTTTTACCTGAATTGATGTCAGATTGAAGTAGTTTGATTTCAAGCTTGTGGTTCGGCCGACTCACGATCGAGGTATTCCTTCTGTGGCTTCTCAGATGAAATTATTGTATGTCACAGACCCTAAGGATGCCGACTAACAGTTCTAGAGCTCCAATTTTGCTAATTGTGATCAAGGTATACGGTTTTGATGTGATTACATTACGGTTTCATCTCTTGGTTATCATTTTGATTTAATTCGACGGGTTAATGATCATATAACGTATGGAAACTGATAATAATCATTAATAGAATGATTAAGGTTAATTAATTTCAGTTGTTACCTAGCTTTAAAGTGAAATTCTATTTTTACATGATAAATCAAACGAATTTTGACTTGAAAAGTCAATATTAGAGCTTTTACTTGAATATGAATACAATCATTGCAATTTTTGATATTTACAACATTATTGTATTCAATTAAAGCCCTTGTAATTTGTTTTTGTTCGATTTCACAACCTTTCGGTTAACAAAGTTGAACCTAAAATCCCAAATTGTCACAAATCGAGCTTCTTAGAACATTGTTGGGCTTAGTTAACCTAATTGGGCCTCTTAATTTACAATTGGGCCTATCCTAGACTCATTGGGCCTACCTTGGGCCTACTTTGGCCTTAGTGGGCCTGTGATCTAACCATTTTCAGTTAACAGGGTTAATCCGCAAAGTCGGATTGTCACAGCATAATCGTGGTTTCACATAATGTGTACCTGAGTTACTGTGTGAGTTACTGTAGCGATCACTGTTCCGGTAACGATTCCGGCACAGATGTTACACTCTATCTTTAAACCCATTTGAGATTTTGCTCGTTTCTTCACCAAATCACAAGATCTTGGAGTCTACGGAAAGCTCACAAGGTGTACATTGAATCTGTACAAAGGATCGGGGCTGAAAACATTAAGATCGACCCAGGTTGGTGTTTGAACATTTGGGATTTTAGGGTTTTCCCAAACCTGGAATACCTCCAAATGTAAAACTGAATTTCAGGCCTTTCTAGGGCTGTAAACGAACCGAATGTTCAGCGAACCGTTCGTGAACTGTTCGGAGGGAAGTTCATTTATGTTCGTTCGTTTGATAAAGGAACGAACACGAACAAGAAATTCCGTTCGTTTAGTTAAAGGAACGAACATGAACAGAGGTCGTGTTCGTTCATTTGTGTTCGTGAACGTTCGGTAACATGTTTGTTTACGTTCGTTTATGTTCGGTTAAGTTCATAATATATATGTGTGATAACTTTATAATATATGAAATATATTAATTTCACAAATTTATATACGTGTGGACTTACGTACATTCATGTATGACATTAAGTTCTAATGATATATATACTACATACATACATAAGTGTATAATGTTATAATTTGTTAAAATGAGTGTATTTTACTTAATATTAGGTTTTATAAAATTATTAAATGAAAAAACTAGCATTTTATTTTATAGAATTCAATATATGTGTGAAATATATTCATTTCACTATCTTAGTACATTAGAAATAGCAATAATATTTTTAATAGTAATAACAACCTTAAAATAATATTTATTACAATAGTGATATTTTTTTCATTAGGGAAACAATATAATTTACATTAATTAAAAATTATAATGAAAACAACAAGAATATCAAATTAGGATTTCGTTCAACTAAATAGCTAAAAAGTCAAAAATAATTATTAATTATTAGATCATGAGATCAAATTTAAGAAAGAACATTTAAAATTTTAGAAGAAAAATTTGTTAGAGGGTAATTTAATATTAGCCATTTCCCCCAAAATTTTTTAAACGTTCATAACCTTTATATATGATATTATTCTTACAAAAAAAATATAGAGTCAATCCCCAAAATGCTTATTTTGACCAAAACTTTCCTCAAAATATCCACATCATTTACGGGGGCTGCCGCCCTTGTATATACGGGCGCCGCCCACAAAATAAAATATTAAAATAAGCCATGTGTCCACTATGGGCGCCGACGCCCATAAAACCTGAACTACGCCCACAAAAGACACAATGACCTGTACAAAAGATACAATATTTATACAAAAGACATAAGGTATATACAAAAGACACAATGACCTGCACAAAATTGTTCATATACTCGTAATTTTGTCTTTTTTACAGGTAATTGTGTCTCTTTTAAAGATTATTGTGTTATTTATACTCATCATTGTGTCATCCTTGCTTAACATTATGTATTATGCAACTTCATTGTGTCTTAAATTTTTCACGAAAACATAACATTAATAAGAAACACAAAAGACATAATAACATGTACAAAAGATACATTGACATGTAGAGAAGATACAATGAACTAAAAAAACAAATTTTTTTTACATAACAAAACTATACAAATTTTGAAGATAAAAAATGCTCGTTTTTATGATATTTTTTTTTCAAAAAATAATTTCGTATATAAAAGTTATGAACATTTAAAGAATATGCAAGAATTTGATAAAAAGTAAAAAAAGTAGAAATGATTAAAATATCATCAAATAACTTGATTTAATCATAATCATTGATTAATGATTTAATGACTTAAGATCGTTTTTACACTTTTTAAGTTAAATGGCTTATTTGGTTTAACTTAACCGTATCAAATTATATATTACCTAAATTATACTTTAAAAAATATTGTTTCACAAATGAGTCAGAATTTCCGACTCATTTTCGACGAAACAGTTTTTTTTTAAGTATTCTTTTTTTTAAATGTATTGTGATAAAATTTTTTCAGTATTTCCGAGATTTTTAATTTTTTTTAAAGTATTCTTTTTTAATAGGTATTGTATTACAAATTTGTGACGCTTAAAATTTTTATTTAAAGTTATTCTTTTTAATTTTAGTTATTCTTTTATTTAAATTTAAAATGTATATTATTTGAGACATTAGAAACCCTAAATTCATTTTGCTCTTCTAGTTCACGATCTGCAGGTCGCCGTCTGCACCATCTACCACCAGCTAACCGGGCGCCCTCCGCATCACCACCATCTACCACCTTACTCCATCACCGTCACCACCATCGACTTGCACCCTCCTCCTGTCGCAGCTCACCGGCGCCCTCCTCCTGTCGCCGCTCACCGGCGCCAATCTCAAATATTAGACATAATAAACTTAAAGTTAAACACTTAATATAAAAATCAAAAATAAATTTATTTTAACACAATATAACAATCGTAATTATAATTAATTTAACATAATAGTTAAAAATACTGGGTTTCAAATTAAGAATATAAAACGTATTTAACAAATAAACATAAATGGACATTAACGAAAACTCTACTGAACGTTCTCGAACACAAATGAACGAATACGATCTCTGTTCACGTTCGTTCATTTAACTCAACGAACAAGATACGTTGTTCGTGTTCGTTCATTTATTAAATGGACAAACATAAACGAACTTTTTGTCGGTGGCGGAGCTTGGTCGATTTGAGAGGGGGTGAAAATTTTGGCAACTTAGAATACATGTTAATTTTTTGAATCGAGAGGGGGCGAAACCTTTATTCTTAACTAAAAATCGCATTTCGGTCGAAAAATTAACACTACGGACGGAAAAACAGGGGGGCGGTCGCCCCTTAGTCTCAACAAAGATGCGCCCTTGCTTTCTGTTGAACAGTTCACGAGTTGTTTACTGAACGTTCAGTTTGTTTACAGCTCTATATTCATATATGTTGGATTATTAAGTTCTTATGTTAAAGTGCAATGAAACGATTTTGTCACCAGCAAGAATTTGGTCCTAACTTCACATATTTGCAACCATTGTTTTTGATCCGAAAATGTACGTTTTACTTGTGTTTTTTAACCCCACAAAGTAGTAAAATTGTGCACTGCATTATGCACATCTACTCTAGTTGTAATTTGAAAGCCAAGTACAAAGTAGCTGTAGCCGTAGCAAAAGTATGTAACACATTTCCAACATGTTTAGGACAAAGAAAAAGTGTAGAAAATTCAGATAGCTTTTATGACGCTTATTTTTTATACATAATAATAAAAATTAAAGAAAAATATAAACAACAATTTTAATTTTACGACGCAATTCCGAAAAAAAACAGTATACGTTTTTTTTTTAATTTTACGACACATTTCCGACTAAAATGTATATTTTTTTTATAAATTTTACAACACATTTCCAATGCAATTTTTTGCGACATATTTGTTATACAAGTTTTTTTTTCTTTTCCTACTTTGCGACACATTTGTGACAAACGTCCTTAAAAATTAGCTATGCATTTGCGATGCAAATTAAAAAAATTCAATATATTTATAAAATCAAAATAATTCATATTTTTTTCTACTAAAAAATCAGAAAAAACCCCAAAACTTGCTTTATAAACCAAACTCAAAACTAGCATAATTTAAATATAATTTCCAGACCAACATAATCGAAAAACCAAATTTGTAGATTGTATGTTACAAAACTAACATAATTCTAAATATTGTCTAACAAAGTCAACAAGATATACTAACTACCACTAATTATCGGGCGGAACAAACTTTTTTATGAATTCTTTCATCTTTTTCATTTGTTCTTCCAACTCCTCCCTTGCTTTTCATTTGATTTACAATCGAGATTCCAAATTTTGCAGCTACATATTGGTTAAAACATACGTAAAAATTAGTTAATAATACTGTTAATAATGATAATAATACTCTTTGTTGTGTTTATTGGTTGGCATATAATGGTGTACTCTCGTAAGATGAGGATGTTGTCCTGGTAATAACGAAATCTAAATCTGAAGATCCTTTTTCAAATACTCGTTTCGGACCACCATTTTCATGCAAACGTTCCCAAATGCGAGCATTATCTTGCTTGAAGCTCAAAAAACACTCCTTCGCCATCTCTTACAAATATTTGATCTGTAATTTATCATCATAATACAAATATTAGCTATAAAATGTCAATACAATAATTATATATAATAAAAAAAATAAAATTTACGTAAGGTTCTTTTGTTCGCTCAGTGCAAAACTGCAACCCCTCCAAAAATTTGATATTAAGTTCTCCATCTCAAAATCTTTTTTTGCACTTCATATTGAGATGTGCATAATGAAGTGTTCCAAAAAATAGGTTCATTATCCAGCTTTATTCTCTACATAAAATAGGGTTTGTTAATGAATATGATTTAAAACCACAAATTATGTAAAGATTAAACTTGAATATGATTTCAAACCACATGTTCCAAACCACCAATTATGTAAAAGTACTAAACTAAGAGTATGATTCCAAATCACGTGATGGTTCATTTCAATGGTCACTTGAATTGAAACAATATATGCAATTGTAGCTATCGACCATGCTAAACAAATAACCCCAGAACCACCAGGTTAACACGAACATAACCCGCTTGGCTAAACAAAATGTTCAACATTTTACCAAAATTTACAAGATGATTCGCCTACAATAGAATAGCGTACAACTGCTTTTGCATACATGACTTCATTGTGACTACAACTCTAGTGACTTCAATATCTTTTTCGTATCGTAAAAGTTTCTTGTCTACCTATTATTGTCTGGTAGAATGCCTTTGATTATCGAAAGTAATTTATCAAATATCGAGTCAGAAATATTACAGTCTTATTTCCAGTGAAATAATTTGTTGGCAGTGAGAGTGTCTTAGCATTTTTGGAGCCAACATACAAAGACTCATTTACTTGAATAGAATGATTAGGCTCATTTACTTGCCTTAACAGTATGATCAAATGGTTATGAAGAGTATGCACCAAAATTATCATTCTTATTATCAGCAAGAACCGCAAGATCACAATCAAACTGCCTAGCCATTTGATACCATGTTAAGGTAAGTAAATGAGCATTTGTATGTAGGCTACAAAAATGCTAAGACACTCTCAACTGCCAACATATTATTGTACTAGAAATCAGAGTGTAAATTTCTGACTCGGTATTTAGTAAACTACTTTCGATAATCAAAGGCATTCTACCAGACAATGATTGGCCGTCTAAAAATGTTACAATACCATGAAGATATTGAAGCCGCCAGAGTTGTCGTCATTTTATAAGTTTTGGTAAAGTGTTGAAAGCCAAGCGGATTATATACTATAGCCGGAACGAAGGCACGGATTATAGTTGATTGATGCAAATCCTAATCCCATTCTGTGACAACTTTGAACGCGATTGGAAAGGAATAAGGTCCGAAAAATGGTCCACTAGAAATCGATTGGGTTGACCGTTTCCTCTGCCCTGCTGATTTTTTTTCCTGCAACTAACTAGCTTTTGCACTCTTCCCTTCCTTCCTCACTACTAGAGAAAGGCTAAGTGAAGTACTTCTTGGGACTTTCCTTTTCTTCTTTCAAATTCTTTACTTCATCGACTTTCGTTCGCCCTTTGCGGCTGCTAGTGAAGTGGCAACTGGATTGCCTAGTGAAATGTGATGTTGATTGAAACTAGATAGCGTGCTCACTCGAAGCGTAGCCATAGTCTGGTCGGACCTCCGGACCCCTTCTTTATTCGATTTTGAAGAGCTCTTTTTCTCTTTGGCTCGCTCTTGCTCTATCTTTGAATTTCCTCGTTTAAAGATCTCACGTAATCTAGGTTTAAGCTCTAATTCAATGTGTCAACCTCATGGTTCAACAGTTGACCCGTTTAGTATGTTTGATAGTTATAATTGCATATATTGTTTCAATTCAAGTGACCATTGAAATGAACAACCACGTGGTTTGGAATCATACTCTTAGTTGTGGTTTGGAATCATACTCTTAGTTTAGTCATTTTACATAATTCATGGTGTGAAATCATATTTTTAGTTTAATTTTTTTCCATAATTTGTGGTCTTAAATCATATTCATTAACCAAATGTATTTTTTTTGTAGAGAATAAAACTGGGTAAGAAACGTACTTTTATGGAACTCTTTCTTGATACCCATCTCAATAAGTGCAAAAAAGATTTTGGTCCGGAGAACTTAATGTCAAAATTTTGGAGGGGTTGCAATTTTACACTGAGCGGACAAAAGAAGCTTACGTAAGTTTATTTTTTATTATATATAATTATTGTATTAATATTTTTATAGTTAAGATTTGTGTTGTGTTGATAAATTATAGGCCGAATATTTGCAAGAGATGACTAAGGATTATGGGTTGAACTTCACGCAAGACGATGCTCACATTTAGGAACGTTTGCATGGAAATGATGGTCCGAAACGAGTTTTGGAATAGGATCTTCAGAATTAGATTTCATGATGACCAACACAACATCCTCATCTTATGGGAGTACCATCATATGCCAAGCAACAAAAATAACAAAAAGTATTATTATTCTTATTATCATTATTATTAACTAATTTTTATGTATGTTTTAACCAGTATGTTGTTGCTAGTTTTGGAAGCTCAATTGGAAATCGAATGAAAAACAAGGGAGGACTTGGAAGAACAAATGAAAAAGATGATTGAATAATGAAAAAGTTGTTCCTCCTGATAAATAATAGTGGTAGTTAGTAAATGTTGTTGATTTTGTTAGACACAATTTAAAATTATGTTAGTTTTGTAACTTACGATCTACAAATTTGTTTTTTTTTTGTTATGTTAGTTTTGAATTGGTTTGTAAAGAAGGTTTTGGGGTATTTTCTAGTTTTTTTATAACATGAAAATGTATTAATTATTTTGATTTTTTAGAAATATTGAAGGGTTTTTTTTTTATTTTATTTTGCGTTGTTAATCTTTAAGTTTGTGTGTCGCAAAGTAGGAATAGGAAAAATAACTTGTGTCGTAAAATTTAAAAAATTTGTCGCAAAAATTTGTGTTGGAAATACGTTGTAAAACTAAGAAAAAGTATATACAATTTTGCTAGAAATGCGTCGTAAAATTAAAATGGTCGTATACGTTTTTCTTTAATTGTTATCACTATTATGTATAAAAATAAGCGTCGGAATTTCCCACAATTTTTCTTTGTCGGAAATGTGTTACAAACTTTTCCCAACGGGACTTTTTCCTACAAAAAATTTCGTCATAAATGCGCCGGGATAACTAGTTTTTAACGCATTTTGGATGCAAATCGGCGAATTCAATTACAACTACAACTACAACTACAAAGGTGAAGAGTTAGTTATAAAATTTTGGAATCCACCAAAAAACAATGTTGGAAACATCATTCAAAACTAGTTCCATTGTAGTCCAAGTAAAAGACGCAAGACAAGCACGTTTTGACCACATATATATGTTTTGTATGTAAATAAAGTATATTTAATTTTGGAGTGTTTGAAACCCACAAAAAAGATAATTTTAGAGGTAAGATTGAAACCATTGTCCATGTAGTCGAATCGAATTCGCCCAAACCTATTAGTATACACCACATGTTTTATCTCTAAAAAAAGTGCATTTAACATTTAGATGTGTCTCGTGATAAAGCCACCAGTACTTACGTAATGGTTTTGTGTTTTTTGTATGTTTTTGTTGTTTGGGTATGTATAATGTTTAGTATTTTCCAGCAATGTCCTATGTTTAGGTTATCTACCACCAGTGGCGGATCTAGAAATTTTTTTTATGGGTGTCGGAATTTTTTTTGAGTAGTTACTTGTCGATAAATATTTTTTGACCAATTCGAATTGGGTCGGGTTGGATCACCCAAAAAATGATAAAACTAAATTTAATTACAAATACATAATAAAAACATGTCAAATAATCATCTCATTAATTATGATGATATGATAAAATTGATTTTCTTTTGACATGATTCGAAAGAATACTATTTAAATTACAAATCAACTAATTTTTTTCATCATGCTAACAAGTTTCAATTTTTGAAATTATACAATAATCACTCAATATATAAATTATGGTTTGTAGGATGTAAATGATAAAGGTGTATATAAGTAGCTTTAGCCTATTTTTTAGTAGAGATCCGAACATTATTTCTGAACATCAAATTCAATCACTCGATATACAAATTTGGGTCTTATTACTTTTTTTAAGTATGATATGACTAATTAGGTATTGAGTTAAATTATTAATTACCAACTTAGTTTAATCACAAGTAATACGTATTCCATTATTGAGTATTATTTTATTATTTTTGGATTTAAAATGATTTAAATTGGGCTTCATCTGGTGCGTCAAATTTTCATGGGGGTCGGTGACAAAATTTATTGGAGGTCGGTCGAGATCAGATCGTATATACAACATTAAAAATCAAAAGTTCATGGGGGTCGACCGACCCCCATTTACAAAGAGTAGGTACGCCCCTGTCTACCACATTGAGGTATGTATAAGGTTTGTCTTTATCTCATTTCTTCAGACCCCAAAAAGTAGGATTACACCTGATACATGTTGTCTTATGTTTAAGTTGGCATTTTGGTCTGTAATTTGGGACCCTTAAAAAGTTATGTTTCTTTATAATTTCTTTATAATATTCATGGGTGGCTCGGGGGAGCGGCAAACCCGACCTCCGTCCCGGACCTATTTTTTAGGGGGCACACAAATTTTTATATATATTTACATATAAAATTCATTCAAATGAGAATTAACAATGCGAAGAAAACTAGAAATAAACATTTATAAACACATTATTTAATGGGTACAAAAAATCATTTTTTTAAAGTATAGAAAGTTACTTTCATGTCCTTTAAACTAAATATGTTCATTGGTTCGGTTAACGGTTTATTCGGCCTGGTTTAATCAGTTTTCAGATTTTTTCCCTATCAAAAAACCGAACCGAATTCGAGAAGTGGTTCGGTTCTAATTTCGGTTAAAACCGAATAAACATATTGAAAGCCAAATAAACCGCTTAAAAGTCGAATAAACCAAACCGAATTCAATCGAATAAACCGATTAAACCGAGTAAACCGAATTCAATCTTGTATATTATTAATAAGATATTATATTTAAATTTGAATTCGGTTTAATTGATTAACCAAACAAACCAAATTTATAAAAAAATTGGAATTCAAAACCAAATTTGAACATGGTTAGGTACCGAACCAAAAACCGAAATAGAACCAAAACGAAAATCGAATACATAATTCGGTTTGATTTTTTCAGTTATGAATACATTTCGATTTTCGGTATTAAACGGTTTTTTGGTTATTTTGAACATTTCCACTTTAATATTTTGGTTAACCGGTTATTAACCGGTTTGGTCTTTTGAAATCTCAAACCGGTCCTAAACCGCCGGTTTTCCAAAAACCTATAACCGATTGCAATAACCGGTTTAAAAACCGGTTTCTAACCGGTTACGAACCGGTACCGGTTCGGTTAACCGGTTATTTTGTGCATCTCTAGCCGCACCAGATTAATATTTTTTAGGTGAATCCATTACTAAAAAAAAGATATAAGATATTCACATCAGCCTATGGTTCATGCGGAAGACGAGTAACAACAAGATCTTCAACCAAAAAAACACCAGTTTACTAAGGGTGATAGAAAAGATCAAAGCTGATTATGTTCTTGTGACTTAAAGAACCGTGCTAATATCTTCCAAGGAAATTTCATGGTTGTTTGCACTTTGATCTAGCATCTTCCTAATTCCTTTTTAATATTAAATCGGCTTATTTTATATTTTTAGAGCTCTAAGCGAATTTTAAAATTAATTACACTTTTATAATAGATATTATTAATTTTTGTGTAATTATTCTATTATATGAAATACTTTAGTCAAGTGCTCATATTGTTTGCACTTTGATCTAGCATCTTGCTAATTCTTTTTTAATATTAAATCGGCTTAATTAATATTTTTAGAGCTCTAAGCCAATTTTAAAATTAATTACATTTTTATAATAGATATTATTAATTTTCGTGTAATTATTCTATTATATATATTACTTTAGTCAAGTGCTCATATAAGATTAAAGAAAACTAAAAAAATAATATAATAAAATTAAAAACTAAACTTGTATGATCAAAACCTTAATGCTAAATAGTAATAATTTTTTTTAATTTCTTTATATATGAAGTAACATATTTGATAAATTAAACTAGATGTTTTTATAATAAAGGGTTGTGTTATACTAACACCTCAAAAACATGTTTTCACACCCCTTACAAGCCTCGTAGTGATTTCTACGAGGTGTATACGAGACGTGTACAAACCTCGGTCAAATGAGAGGACAATGATTTGACCCAAACGTCACGTAGTGATCTATATGTGGTGTTTCAGTACGATGATCTGCAATAGGACCGGCAATGATATGACATATACGCCACGTAGTGACCTAAACGCCCCGTTTAAGTATGAGTTTCTGACATTCTGCATTGACTTTTTCAGAAGATGGTACACAAACGCCATGTTTTGACCAAAACGTGGCGAAACGTGGCGTTTAGGGTTTTGCTATATGTGTCATTGTGAGAAATATGTGGCATTTAATGTTGAAAACGTGCACAATATTCTAAGACGTAAAGTATGTTACAATTCATCGACGCGACATTTTATTTGCTTTTAAAATCGTCGATATAAACGTTCGTTTATGATTCATTTGATATTATGTTGAATAAGTTTTCCTTTGTTTCGTTTATTTAAATTCGAGTTAGAAGATTTATTATTTACTAGTATATTTCTGATTAGAAAAATGTCATGATGGGATAGAGACTTTACTTCAGTCAATATTCCGACTTTCACGAGTGGAAGAAACTTATCATATATGAAATTGTAGTTTAGTTGTTTTTGTTGTCAATCAAATGATAAACTAATTAACCAAGGGCTTCTAGCCTAATGGTTACCCCCTTGGCTTTCCAGTGGAAGGTCTCGGGTTCAAATCCCTCCCAAGGCGAAATAGGGTTCCTTGGGAGGTCAGGGGGTTTTCCGGTGCGGTTTCCTCCTGGGGTGGTGGTGGGGTCTCAACGGAGGTCATGGTAACTAGACCTTGGTGACGTGGCCTGGAAATCAGTGGTTCACACGTTGAGATCAAATGCCGTTCAAAAAAAATGATAAACTAATTATAATGTTTTTAAGGATGAAACTGATGTGCATTCATCTAAGACCCCAATTATACTAGGATTGCCGGATCTTAACGAGTCGAGAGTCAACATTCAAACTTAAAAAGATACCTAAGAACAACTAATAACCTACTCTCGACGCTGGTAGGTGTTGTTGATCAAATGGTAGAATCACATAGGTTTGAAACAAGTTTAATCAAGACAATGTGTCATTATAAAATACCATTCTATAATAACCTACGTGGTAAGGTTTCTCATAAAGCTCTTGATTTATTACTTGATGAAATGAATAAAATCAAGGTTAGGCGTCAAGGTAGTATATCATGCAGCCACTAGTTATGGATAAGTTGTGGCTTTCCATATGCTTGTTGGATTTCAAAATAAGAAAATACAGGTATCAAAATAATATAACCAATTCCTATTTGTTTTATACATTTTTGGTTGGAAATTGATTGTTTTCCTTTGTATACAAATACGATTATCCCATTATTCGAGATAGATATATTATGGACAAAGCTTGATACTCGAACCCAACACTTCTAGAAGACGTAGAAATCAATGTTGAAGGACAAATGAGTTTGGTGACATAGCAGATAAATTCAAAACATGCGTTAGTGAAAAAGAGTTTGGTTAAAAAAACTTTTCGCAAGTCTTTCCGTGTAAAAGTGAAAAGAAGACGCCATTGGTTCAAAAAGACACACGCGGTCGTCCAACATTTAAGACTCAACAACAAAGGTAGAACGAATCTAAACTTAGCGCAATTGTCGACTCACAAGAAAGTTATTTTCAACTTCCAAGGCATAGTTCGTTCACACCAGCAATCTCAAACCAACAGATACCCACAATTCAACGTAGTCGTTCAGCGTCTTCTAAAGGAAAACAAAGACGCGAGACAAGTCAAATTGACTCACAAGTAAAACCAGAAGAAATGAACAATCTTAAAATATTTGGTGGTTACATTCCTTCAATGTTTCATTGCTATGTAAACATAATACTAGATATTTTGCCAGATGGTAATTGTATATTCAGGTTTGTAGCCGTTGGATTAGGGTTCCATGAAAATCAATGGGGTTTCATTCGCCAACAAATATTACAAGAGTTGGACAACCATAGGAAATAATACAGATATGTTTTTGACTCGGTAGACCCAGGTTCATATGACGCAATATGACATAGCATAAACTAGTTTGATATCAAACCTGCACCATAAGAACATTGGTTGCTTATGCCTTATACGGGACTAGTTGTTGCACAAAGATTTGGCGTGGTAGTTCACCTTTTTAGTCAACAAGTGTGCATCACGTTTTCCCCCTTATTGTTAGCTCCATCGGCTTTACCACAACATAATATGGTTTGTCGTTTTCATATGCCTATGCATTTCATCAACCTATTGTTAGAGGGGGAATATACAATTCCAACCGCAAGTGTGGTTTGAAAACATTACCGACATGATGTCGCAGGTGAATGGAAGATTTTATATCAACAACGAATCCAACAATATGAATCGATGACAGAAGCAAGCAAACAATCAGGTATTTTACCCTAACAAAACATTGTAACAACGTATTGCATTTTTCTTTTTCGTTTCCTATGTTTTAGTTTCAATATATTAAGAAAATATAAATAACCGATATTGTCAATATTATTTATCTAATATAATAAACAAAGTACATATAATATCTATAATCAAAATTAAATAAAAAAATTATAAACGCCGCGTATTGACCACTACGGGGGTGTATAGGGTTCAATAAACCTCCAAAATGAGCCCCGGACTCACACATACGACGACCACCACCCACGTTTCCTTTGGATTCTCTCTCTCTCTCTCTCTCTCTCTCTCTCTCTCTCTCTCTCGTTTGACCCTTGTTTGCTATGTTCGAGTGATCATTTGGTTGATCACACATCCAGGTACGTATTCTGACCCATTATGTTGACTAGAAACAGGTGGATGACTCGGGGTTGGGTCGTTTAGAGCAAACGGGGTCCGAAACGCCATGTCTGGGTTATACGTGTTGTTTTGTTCTTAATTTTTGAACCATACGCCAAGTAAGGGCCACTACGAGATGCTTGGTTTCTGATAAGCCATTACTGTAACATCACTACTTTCCAGGTAATTGTTATTGCAAAGACATACTTAATGATATAACATATTATGCTATTGAAGTTATTTAACTTGCATGGTGATATAAACTCTGGATTTCATTATTGTGAACACATAATTGAAATGCATGAACTGTCTGGAAGTTTTGGTTATTATATAGCTAGAACATACCCAGAGTAGTTATTGTGATTTCCGCGTATACATCATATTTTGGTTGGAATGATTTTGGGTAAAGGTGTAAGATTCTATCACTAGATATAGGCAAAGACACAAGTCATGGTTTATCGAAGTGGTGGTGGGCTGGCGGCTGAATAGGTTGAGACTGACTTATAAGTATGCCCTATACATAAATTTACTTCGGTGTATCGTGAATATGTCAGTGTTATGATTTATTGACGAGAATTCTTGAATGTTAAATTGAAATAAACATTGAAATTACTAAGCGTTGGTGAGGACACAAATACTATTGAAAAGCGAATGTTATTTCAGAAAGGTTAACCTAATAATGTGTTCGCGTGAGTGACGATTCACATGAATGCATCGATTAGGCAAGGCTATCTTTGAAAAGTTATTGATAAATTAGCGATAATAACCTGCCAGTCCTAAGAATTAACGTATTTCAGTTGGGGTTCGTGGTGTCTCCCATTGTTTCACGGCTTCGATCTTACTAGGATACACTTGAATACCGTTTTCATTCACTACGTGCCCAAGAAATTGAACTTATCGTAACCAAAACTCACACTTTGAGAATTTGACATATAGTTTCTCACGTGCCAAAAGTTCTAAGATTAATTTCAAGTGTTGAGCATGTTCTTGTTGGTTTCGAGAATAAATAAGAATGTCATCAATAAACACAATCACAAACTTGTCCAAATTCATTAATCCAAACGGCATTACTAAAAACTCGTAATGTCCGTATCGAGTTCTGAAAGCAGTTTTTGGAACATCATCATCATGAATTCGTAACTGATGATATCCGGATCTTAAATCTATTTCCCAAAAATAAGTAGCGCCTTGTAATTGATCAAACAGATCATCTATACGTGGTAATGGATAATGGTTTTTGATTGTCAGTTTATTGAGTTCCTTGTAGTCAATACACATCCTGAATGAACCATCCTTATTTTTCACAAAAAGAATTGGTGCTCTCCAGGTTGAGAAACTAGGACTAATAAAACCTTTGTCTAACAGTTCCTGCAGTTGACCTGAAAGCTCTTGCATCTATGAGGGTGCTAAACGATAAGTATGAGGGTGCTAAACGATAAGGAGCTTTAGCTACAGGTGCTGCACCTGAAATTAGATCAATACGAAATTCAACTTGTCTCACTACCCTAATATATTCTTAGGAAAAACTTCCGAAAAGTCTTTGACTACTGGAATTTCTTCGATACGTTTTTGTAAAGAACAGTGTCGATCACATTGCTAGAAATGCCTGACAACCTTTCCGTAAGCATTTCTGAGCTTGCATACAAGATATGATACCAAGTTTTCTACTAGCTCGTTTTCCTTGAACTATCAGTGTATTACCGTCAGGTAATGGAATACGGATCACCTTGTTTTGACATACAACTTCCGCTTTGTTATTAGAAAGCCAGTCCATACCGAAAACGACATCAAAGCTCCCAAGCTCAATAGGAAGTAAATTGATATTAAAAAGGTGATCATTCAGATTCAAAGAACATTCTTGAATAACACTGTTAGTTTTGATTAACTTGTCGTTAGCAAGTTTAATGACATAAGGAGTTTCTAGATCTACCTTAGGCAATTGAATTAATGAAGCAAATTCTAGAGAGATAAAACTCTTATCTGCCCCTGTATCAAACAAAATTGATGCGTATAGATTATTAAGAAGAAACGTACCAGTGACAATGTTCGCATCATGCCTTGCCTCGGTTGCACCAATCTGAAAAGCTCTTCCCTAGCTTCATTCCCTTGATTGGTGTTGTTATTATTTGTCACACCCCGGGCCGGCGGGGTTGGATCGGAGTCCCCGTCGGGCGGAAGGTTCCCGGGGCGCGATATCGGGTGTGATAATCGGGTTGATCAGATTGTTACATAGCATCAATGTTAAGAATCACTAAAGCACAATTAAGCATATGAATAGGATTACAAAGTTAAATTACAATGTCAATGTTTAATAATTTAACTTAGTAAACCTAACAAAAGAATCAGTGTATTCTATCTTGTAAGCTGTACAAGACATCCAAGAATGATTCGTATGATTAACAAAATATGTGCTTCCCAAAATCACTAGGTCCTCTATCTAGGCCGCCTAGCATGCAATCCAAAAGCATATGTTTAAACCTGTGCATCACCTGAGAAAGCATGTAAGAAAACAAAGTCAACACAATGGTTGGTGAGTTCATGTAGTTTGTAAGTTTAAATAGTTTTAGTATCCGTATAGTTTTTCCATCATAGTTTATACACTTGTGTTTGTAAGTTCAAATAGCTTTAGCAAAACCCTGTAGGTAAAACCTTAACCTTATTAACTCCACATGTAATATCCAAATCGGTATGCTTATATATAGGGAATCCTGAAAGGGTCAAGCCCAGACGCTATCCCACCACATACTAATAAGCATATGACACTGTTATTAATAATAATTAAGCCTTTTACCTACCCATCCGTATAGTTTCCCCCAATCACCGATAGTATACTCGAGTGTAGTCTGATAGATACCGGTATGAATAACCAGATGCCCAAAGGAATCCATTGTCAATCCAAACCGACCCCAGGTGTGATTAGCAACTCAGGGGGAGATAGAGGGTTTCCAAGTCGACACAAAGTCAACTAAGGATCACCATATCGTCCTAGTTACTGCTAACCCGGGTAAATAGATGTGGGAAACACTGCATGGCAAGCACTGAGAGGCCATCAGTCCATTTCCTCGATAAGACTGTGAAGAACACATGAAGGCAAGCACTGAGAGACCAACTATTGTTCTTCAAGTCCCGGCTAGGAGAACACCTGAAGGCAAGCACTGAGAGACCAACTATTGTTCTTCCGTAGCCTATAGTTTTAGCATACAAAGAGTCCAGCATTTACGTAACTTGTGCACAAGAACTAGCTTTACAACCAGTAAGGCAAGCACTGAGAGGCCAAACTGTTGTTTGAGCATGGCAATCACATAGCATTCAAGAGTTTATAGTATCCATAGATTTAAGTATTCAAAGTATATGTATGTACGTATGCATTTAGTATCCCCATAGCCTTATAGTATCCTTAGCATTTAGAGTTTACATTAGTCTTTAGCATTAAACCCATAACATTAACAAGTAGTATAATCTCATAGCATTAGTATTACGCATAATCCCGTAGTGTTAGTTCATAGCATAAACCCGTAGTATTAGCATTTAGTTTAACCCGTAACATTAGTATTAGCATAACTCATAGTATTCGTTTGAACCTGATTTTATAGCATTAGCATCCACAATAGCATCATCAAATAGTAAATACCTTTAGCACTTGGTATTATCACATAGCTTTAGTATTAGAAAGTAGCTTATGCCTTTAGCACTTGGCATAATCAAATAGCATTGAGTTTGAATAGAGTCTTATGCCTTTAGCACTTGGCATAATCAAATAGCATTGAGTTTGAATAGAGTCTTATGCCTTTAGCACTTGGCATAATCAAATGGCATTGAGTTTGAATAGAGTCTTATGCCTTTAGCAATTGGCATAATCAAATAGCATTTAGTTTAGATAGAGTCTTATGCCTTTAGCACTTGGCATAATCAAATAGCATTTAGTTTAAATAGAGTCTTATGCCTTTAGCACTTGGCATAATCAAATAGCATTGAGTTTAGATAGAGTCTTATGCCTTTAGCACTTGGCATAATCAAATAGCATTTAGTTTAAATAGAGTCTTATGCCTTTAGCACTTGGCATAATTAAATAGTATAAAAGCATTTTGTTAACTTTAAAACGTTTTTTTTAAAATGAATAACATGCTTCTCAGTCCCGAGTTAAAAACCAAAATAGTTTGAAAAGGGACAATGAACTCACCTTGTAGTTGCGGTAGTTGACTTAGTCTCAAACAAGAATGCACGCGCTCTTTGTTGTAATTGATTTTGTTTTCACGCTCCTGTATTGATTTCAAGTTGTTTATAAATTTGTGAGCATAAGTCGTATATGTTTAAGCGTGTGTGTAGGTGTTAGCCCTATAGTTGGCCAACACACATAAGTCTCGGTCATCATTCGGCCTTGAGTCAATTGTTGTAGATAATTATTAGCCCATGTTTTTATGTTGTGCATTTATCTTTAAACCATTCGTGCAATTTCACCTCCTTGTCATAAACGCTAGTCAAGTTGGTTATAAACTTTGCATCATCACCCAAGTTTAAACTTAGAGTAATACATTTTGTAAGATCAATTTAGATATGAACTTAGATTTATAACTCAAACAATAATTGTATTCATTGTTACTTGAAATGGTCATTTTGTAATTTATGACTAAGTAGCCCATTCTCTTTGTAAAAATGGTGATTTCAAGTAAATAAAGTTCATCCTCCTTGTAGTATTTTAGAAGATCCCATGCGTGTCATTACATAAGTTTGTTCAAGTAGTTTGTTGATCATGTGTTTAGCTCATGTTGGCCGAATGATTTGTCATAGCCATTTAGATGGGTCGTGGACCAACTCGTTAGATGTTGGGTCAAATCTACATGGGCCTCGGCCAATTGATTGTTGGGCCTACAAATGGACCGAAGGCCACCTTCGAATTCTTGGGCCACTTTGGGCCTGGTTACTAATGTTTGGGCCTATTAATTCGAGTGGCCAAACAGTTTGTTTTATTTGAATATGTTGGGCCGTAGGCCGACATATTAGGTAATGGGCCGAAACAAAGAAATGGTGGGCGGTATAATTGGGCCCAATAGCCGCAAGGGTCTTGGGCTCAACTCTGTTGGGCTAGGGTTCTCGTATTGGGCTGAAATTTGGGCCAGAGGCTTTATTGAATGAACTGGACCTTCACATGGGAATTCAAATGAATTTGTTTTCATAATGAAAGTGGTAAACTGGTGGTTTCTAGGTGATTGTAGGCCGAATAGATCACACCTCCGGATGATACACCTCAGTCGAATGAGAGTGGTAGTGGTCGAATGTGAAAGGTGGCAGGCGAATGAATGTGTCTAGCGAAGAAGAGACATTCGGCGAATGGTGGTTCTGTCGACTGGGGTGACCCGCGAATGAACTGTATGGCGAGTGAGGGAGTGCCTTGGCCGAGAGACGAGTGGCGAATGAGAGTTGTCGAATAGGAAGGCTCGAATGGGTTCTACAGGTCGAATGAAGGTGGTTTCCATTCGCCGAATGGGTAGGCTTCAGCCATTCGACCATCTGACTGGCCTCATTCGGCTGTAGTCAGCCTAGGTTTTCGAACCAGCGGTCGGTCCAGCTGAGTGGGGGTGTTCTATGGTAGCAGCGTGCAAGGAAGTGAGTTTCAAAGGATCTAGGTTCGAGTAGAAGGTTCCTTGACCGGTGGTAAGGGTGGTGGTAAAAAAGGAAGTGAAAACCCTAAAATCGCCACTTTTCATGGCTTCTTACCTCGATTTTCAGTGGTTTTCTTTCTAGATCGGTTGTACTTTCGGGTATAGGGGGTCGAGATCTTCGTTTTGGTTCAAGAACCACTCGATTTCATCAAGAAATGAGAGAGATATAATGATTTGAAGTTCAAAATGGGGGTGGGAAGCTTGAAACCGGAAATTAGGGTTTAGAAGGAGAAAGAGAAGGAGAGAAATGAGGTTGTTGAACTCATTAAGGGTATTTATACCCCGAGTGAGTTCGGGTTCGTTTTCGTTGCTCGGTTCACGTTTTCGTCGCGTATCCAGATCGTAACGCGTGCGTTTACGGTTTTTAAATAAAAGGATTTATATTAATAGCTTGCATGTTATTTATTTTTAGAATTTAATTTAAATATCATCGTATTAAGTTATTTGTCGTATTTTAATATTTTCAAGCGTTTATTAAACATGTTCGCGATTTCTTGAAACGGTTTAATTTAATTGGTTTACTGATGAGTTTCAAAATTGTAAAATAAAAACTATCTTATTTCTTTGAATTTATGATCGTTCGTATCTTTTATCGCTTTCGTTTTCGTTTCGTCAGAACGTGTCACCATCGCGCGTATTCGTTCGAATCGTCATTCGAACGAACACGACGATGGTTTTGCTTTCCGACTTTTGTTTTCTACATTTCAGTTATTATTTCAGAACGTTAAACTATCAGAATCATTCGTACAGATCGTCACCTATACGAATGACTCGTCGGCTTAGCATTCCGTAACAACAACCGTTACTGTTTCGTTTTGTTTAACCTCGCATACGTTTACACATAATAACACATTGATAAACATTAGTATCACGGTTCACTGTTGTTTGGTGTGTTTCTGACTGTTAAACTATAAAGTTTAATCAGATTTCAGAAACAATAGTATAATAGTTTACTGTTTAGCATTACGTAGTTGACAGTTCAACAGTAGTTTGCATAGTTTGTACCTGAGTTACTGTGCTGTTACTGTTCCGTTTACTGTTCCGGTGACGGTTCCGACACAGTTGTTACATTATTCGGACAATTTCTCATGAAATGGTCAGGACTTCCACACTTGAAGTATGGCCGGTTTGTTTGAGTGGTTTGTCGTGGTGCTTGGTTTGGTTGACGAGCAGGCAAGTTACAATATCTGGTGTAGTGTCCAACTCTATTACAGTTGGCACAAACAGGACACGGTCCTGTATGATGAAATGAGCACTTGTTACATTTGGGCGCCTGCCCGGTATAAGCTTTCCTCTCTGGAACAACTGCACCATAGTTTTTCACAATTGGTTTGCTCTGGCTAGTCTCAACCGGAGCTTTGGTTTTGGTTTTTCCAAACCACTTTCATTTGGTACCTTTAGAAACATTTGAGGTACCGACATCACTATGGCCCACCGCCGTCTGAGTTTTTGTGGTCAAAGTACCACTCCTTACCGCCTCGTCGGTAAGCTTAGTGGTCAACAGAATTGTACGTTTAAGAGTGGTAGGTTCAGCTGCAGTCACCATTCCCCCGATCTGGGGAACCAACCCTTTGATATACTTATCAATCAAAGCCGCTTCCGTAGGAAACATATTGGGAAGTAAGCAAGTAAGTTCATGAAAACGATCGGTATAAGCTAAACAATCAGCACCGACCATCGAGTGATTCCTGAATTCCTCCTAGAGCTTATGAATTTCAGTGATTGGGCAGTACTCTGACATAATCAGAGTTTTGAAATCATTCCAGCCCATCGAATCAACTGTAGCTGAGCCCAAAGTTTTAGCCTGGGTATTCCACCATGTGACAACTAGTACCGAACCGTCTGGCAAGTCCGTACGGTGTGTGTACTTTCACCAATTACTGTGTGTAAATACAGTACATAAACAGTTGTGTGACAACATAACTCAGAAAACAAATCACAGTTGCATGTGTTTAAGCGAAAACTTAAATACAGTAAATACAACAACTCAAGAGAAACAGCAGTGTACAAACAAGCAACGAAAACAAATCGGTTGCGATCTGATATCCATAGATGACAGGAATTAGATGGCCGACAAATCAGTGGGAAAACAATGTGATATCAGGAGGTTTAGTTGAGTCCGATAGTAAGGAAACACAATTCAAACGCAATTTACAGTGTCGTTTCAGAATAACGAACTGACAGTGTGTTTGCGTGGGTGACGATTCACACAAACATATCTGTGAGTTTAACGTTCTGAAATGATATCAGATAAGTAGAAAACAAAATCAGAAAGTGAAACGTACGATCGTGTTCGTACAGTTAGCGCTCTGTACGAAAACGCGCGTAAGTGACGCGATCTGACGAAACGAAAATAAAACACGACACAAACGATAATAAATTTAATAAAATAAAATAATTAACATTTTACAATTTTGAAACTCATCAAATAATTAAAATAACTTTCTTTTATTTATTACGAATTAATTACCCGTAATTTTCCGGTTACGCGACGAAAATGCGAACCGAGCAACCGAAATGAACCCGAACACCCCGGGGGGTATTTAAAGACTAAATAAGCCTACTTTTTCATTTTCACTATCATATTCCTCTCACTGGCTTCAAATTTTCGGAATCCATAACTCACCACCACCTTCAAGCTTCAACCCACCATATCTTCCTTGTTTCTTAACCAATTTCGATGATTCTTGCGCCCATGCGAAGCCCTTGACGAGCTCTACAAGAAATTACAACGGATCTGAAGGTCTGCTCACTGAATCTCGAGGTATGAGTCAAGAAGTGCGTGAAAAGTAGGGTTTTGGTGTGTGTTTTGTTCGATCCACTTAGATAACCGGAAAACCATTCTTCTTGTTGAAACCACACACCTCGACAACTCTGTTTGATACACCACAATGCGTGAACCACCATAGTATCCAGATGACCGATGGTGATGGTGCATAGAACTGGGTCGTAGATGGGGCTGGGCAACAAAGGTTTGGCCGAACCTTTTGGATCTCCACAGGCTACTCACGAACCCGTACAAGGTTGGGACCACGAACCCTAGACGAACCAAGCATACCTGGCCGAACCATCCTCATCCACGAACCCTCGGTCATCTCCACCGAACCATCATCATCAGACGAACCCTACTGTTACAGCTTCATCACCGAACCTTACTACTGTGCTATCTCCAACGAACCATTCTCCCTTGGCCGAACCTTCATTGGAAACGAACCTGTGACTCGCCTTGGACGAACCATTAGCACCGAACATCACTTCTGCCAAACCTTGTGTTCTAGAACCAACAGCCAAATCTGGGGATTTCAAAATTTAGAACCACAAAACATTGATGGGTTCGCTGGCCTTTTTGCGGATTAGTTGGTGGCAGTGGTGGTTCGACGATTACCCCATCCGGCCAAGAATTTTTAAACCATATGGGTTTTATCTTAACAAGTGGCCCACGATTTCTTGCACTTCACAAGATTATGGGCCCAAGAATAGCCTCACAACCGGCCCACATACCCATTCCATACAAGTATTCGGATCAAGGCCCAAACCACTCGGCCCATTGAATTCTCACGGCCCATGTGACCTACGCGGCCCAAGAGACATTTTCGGCCCACTCTGATGTGCATTCGGCCCATGAATCATCACCGAGGCCCATGATTTAGTTGGTCAAATTATTCGGCCCATATAACAAACGTAGTGAATCAATGCTTGAAATCAATTAAAATTGTTTATGGACATGGGATTATGGGCTAGTACCACAATGGTGGCAACCTTTTTATGAACATTTAAACACAACACTTAATAATCATTTCTACAAAATTAATGATGACAAGTGATTATCTAAAACATACGAGACAGATGTTCAAAACATGCTAGCTAGTCTAAATGACTACATGAGAAAAGTGCAATACAAAATCAATAACAATACATGCCAACCTTAACTTAATTGGGTTAGGTCTATTAAAGTCTATGACCAATAGAACCGGGGCCGAATGATGACCGAGACTCACGAGTGTTAACCAACCTTAGGGCTAACACAAACACACACGAACACGTATTTAAGGACTTATACTTATAAGTTACATACAACGTGAAATTAAATACAGGATCGTGAAATCAAGAACAAGTACAATCAAAGAGCTCGTGCGTTTCTTCATTTAAGCTAAGTCAACCATCTCAAACACCAGGTGAGTTCATATGCCCTGTTTCTAATCTTTACTGATTTCAAAGCTCGGGGCTGAGAAACATGCTAAACTTTTATTTACTTCAAAGTTTCTATTAACATATTGCTTATATTATGATTTAGATAATAATTGTTTATCTTTATTATCGCTTATCATTACATACATGCTTGATTGATTGGATCATACCTGAAATAACTAGGATGCTACATGCTAACCTAGAATCATGACACCATAATACCATAGGATAATGTAAGTTGCTAAGAATATATCTTACAACCGTGCATTATCCTTACACGATAGGACAACGGGAAAACCAAGGGATAACATGCCAATAACAATTACTGATAACAAGAATGATAACCATGATAATGTAACTTCATGGTAATAAGATCATTCACACATCACTAACATTGTGTATAAGACAAGTTCTTATAACACTCTGTTCAATCTAGTAAGAACACTCAACATTGAGATAACAGTTGAGACATTTACTTGTGATATCGAGGATGATATCGCAAGCACACGCTTGTGGGATGGCACTCCCCACACATACTATCATTACTTATTAAGACTCTATTTAGAGCGCATCTAATAACCGTCAGGGGATGCCGGTTACACAACCATAGATTAGTTGGGTAGATCACAAACACTAATCACCAGGATTTGGGGTAATCAAACGAAATCACACCGGGCACGAGAGGTGCTATCATTCAAATCGATAACATTCATAAACTCTAGGGAACTTATTCATTCCAATAGATATTGTGGGAGGATAATTTACACGCCGGGCTAATCCGTAAGGAATAGCTAACAGAGACGATTACGCCTCTTACGTTATTCATAGGACACCTTACACGCCGGGCTGGACAGGGGTGACAGCTACTGGGACTATTATGTCCCTACCTAGGTATCGAGTATGATATCTTACACACTGGACTGGTTAGTACTGACAGTTACAGAGACTATTAGGTCTCGCTCTAGATATCGAGTATGATATCTTACATGCCGGGCTAATCCGAAAGGAATAGCTAACAGAGACAATTATGTCTCTTTATACAATTGTTTGGGTATTATACACGCCGGGCTAATCAGTAATGATTAGCTACAGAAACTATTAAGTTTCGTTCTAGATATCGAGTATGATATCTTACATGCCGGGCTAATCCGTAAGGAATAGCTAACAGAGACGATTTCGTTTCTTACTTTACTTCATTGGGTTATTGTACATGCCGGGCTAATCTGTAAGGAATAGCTAACAGAGATATTTATGTCTCTTGATTCAATTATTGGGTTATTATACATGCCGGGCTAATCCGTAAGGAATGGCTAACAGAGATAATCACGTCTCTTTCTTTTCATTATTGGGATAAACATACCGGGAAATCATGGGTGAAAGGAAATGGGTATCCATCGTTGTATTACAGGTAGTGTTGAGTGCAGTTAAGCATGTGGTGGGATGGCGTCTGGGCTTGACCCTTTCGTATGCCCTATATATAAGCATGCTTGACTGGAGGAGACATTATCTGTAAATATAACCATGGAGAGGACATTGTGTGAAACATGGGATTCAGTTATCAATACAACTTGTGTGAAACATTGTGAACATGACTGACATAAATTCAATGGTTATCAATTACTAAACTTATGAACTCACCAACCTAGTGTTGACTTTGTTTAAATGCATGTTTTCTCAGGTGACGGACAGGTCTAGTTAAACAGCATCAGTGATTAAGGTAGAGGACTTTTAGAAGACCTAGCTCACTATTGGATGCATACTTTTGATGACATTGTGAATCTATTTTGCATATCTTGTACAGCTACAAGATAGAAACTACACGATTCTTTTGGAGTAGATTTACTTAGTTAAATTATGAACACATACTGTGTAATTTAACTTTGTAATTCTACATTATATGTCATGTTAGCATTTCTCATTATTTATCATGTGCCATGTGATCAATCTGATCATCTCGATTATCATTCAAGATATCGCGCCCCGGGAACCTTCCGCCGGACGGGAAAACCCGATCCGTTCCCGCCGGCCTGGGGTGTGACACACCAGGTTAGAGCTGAGTGTTTCAGAGAACAAGCAGCATAAGACATCTTATGCTATGCCAAACACTGCTGTTCTTGAGTTTAGTTTCCATTTCCTAGATCCACTTCAAGAGTCCAACCGCTCCTTTACCCGTGAAAGTAGAAGGGTTGCAAAAAGCAAAGTACTTATAAGTACACCCTTGTTGTGGTGGATCAGGAACAGTTGTTTTTGTTGTTGTTGTACCAGTGGTATGATGAGTTTCTATGTGGCCACCAGTAGCATTATGCTCAGTGTGATTGTGGTCCCCACCAGAACCCGTAGTGATACATGGTTGGTGTTGTGTCATAACACCACAAGCATATAGCTGTTCTCTCACAATTCGTGCTATCATTACTTCGTTCAGCTCAGATCCACTTGCACCCGCAGGTGGAACCATGTTTATTTCAGGGTTCATAGGTGGAACAGTATTTGTTCCTAAATTTTCAGGTGGAACCACGTTTGTTTCCGGATTAACCTGTCGATCTGGATTTGAATCTAAATTCACAGGAGGAACTTGATTCGGCTCAGGGTTAGTAACATTCTTGGCAGCTTTTCTTAGCTGGTCGACCTCTTTTAGGAGCCATTATTCTGTTCACATGCAGACAAACTCAGGTCAGTTCAAGAACATTAAAGATATAACCCGTTTGATCACATAAATTCAATCATATTCAGTTATGCTGAAAAATTTTTATGTTGAAAATGTGATTATATGAAATATAGTGTAACTACTTGATATAATATGGACATGTTCTTAGTACATAGTAATCATACAGACGTTTGTAGTTATACTCAGTCCTGTTATTTCAAAAACATGTTATATTATCACTCAGCTCATGTCATTGTGACATTAACACATATATTATTGTTCACATGTTTTTGATATATGATCATACATGACTTTAATATGTTACCTCACATGATTTTGAAATGTACCTCACAGGATTTTGAAATATACCTCACAGGATTTTGAAATCCTCACAAGATTTTGAAATTTACCTCACAGGATTTTGATATGTGCCTCACAGGATTTTGATATGTAGCTCAAAGGATTTTGATATGTATCTCACAGGATTTTGATATGTACCTCACAGGATTTTGATATGTACCTCACATGATTTTGATATGTACCTCATAGGTTTTTGATATACACACACATTTCACGCATCACATATAACACAACAGATACAAACAGATATCCATAAACAAATATTTTATTACCACCATGTTAGTTTTTATACAACCAAAAAGTTTTAGTAAAAAGAGTGTCCGAAGAACCACGATAACACAACTAACTACCAGCGTTATATTCTACACCCATGTTGGGAATTGTAGGATACTTTTCATTTAATCAATTTCAATTAATCGCATTAATTGACAAAATAAGTTTTCATAAAACAGGATTAAACTATCAGATCAGATCTGACACAGCGGAACCATTAAACAACAATTAAATCAAACAACACAACCATATGGGGTTTTAGAAATCGACCTTTTGCGAAGCGGCTCCAAATCCACACGATGGATTGGCAACGGTCTCGCTAGTTGACGCACTACGATCACTCGAGTCCGAATCTCGTCCTATGAAACACCGGATTGGACCAAAACTGATTTTGGCTTGGTTCGACTCTCGGTTCAGCCCACGGCTCGACTTGGGGTGGCTCACGATCGGCTCATGTAATCCCTACCACTTTCGATTTCCATTCAAGCTTTGTAATCGTATTAAATTAGAAATAAATAAAAGTTGGGATATTCTTGGAACATTTAACTCATGAATTTTTAGTTAATTAAATGTTATTAATAAAGCAATACTAACAATTATAATACAGTATATAATCAAAGTCTTTATAAATTCATTTTATAAAAGAATTATAATTTAAAAAAAAGTCGTAATAGGTTATAAAATAAAGGCATTCTAATTTGTAAATAACCTATTCTTAAAGTTATAAAATATATACATAAATAATAATGATAATAATAATAATAATGATAATAATGACAATAATAATAATAATAATAATAATAATAATAATAATAATAATAATAATAATAATAATAATAAGACATTCAATTTATAAAAGGATTTTTATAAAATATCTATGTCTTATACAAATTATTATAAATCTTAATGTTATTAAAAGTATATAAAGCATAATTTATAAAAAGTTAACAAAAGTTCATTTTATTAATTTTTAAGCTTATAAAATCATAAAATATTAGATTTGTTAGGTGGAGGGATTAGTATGAACATTTTATAAAACTAAAATGAGAGAGGGATAAGTTTAAAACAAAAAGTGTAACAATAAAAGAATGCAGGGGCCAAACCTGCAATATTCCCAAACCTTTTTTCCCCCTCACCCGACTGCCAAAGGAGGACCCGACCGCATCCAATTTTGACCCAATCTCGACCCATAATTCAATCATCGCGATTCTAGCTTGATACAGCTAATCAATCTTATATTTAGAAAGGATTAGGAGGCGTTTAAACTTTTAATCACAAATCAATTCGAATCAAATAGCGAATCAACTGTTAATGGCCTTCCAAAAATCTCATATTCGAACCAAAAATAAAACTCAACCAAAACGAGTATAAAAACCCAATTAATCGATTCCATTATATGCCTTTGTCAATTTCTAACGAGTCTGAGCAAGAAATCGAGCGCATAACAACCTGTAGAAATGATTCAAGCCACGAAAAACGGCCGAACCTGTTGCTTAGTCGAACGCCATTCAATCGAACACCTCATCAGGTAATTCTTATACCATCTTGCTCGAAATCTTAAGGGGATTAAATGCCCCATGATTACAGAGGCTAACAATCCCCGATTCTAACGAATTCGAAAGAAGAACAACCTAGGGTTTATAGGTTTCTGAGTTCGATTAGGATGTCTGCATGTCATTAAATCATAATCGATTTATTCAAGGCCAAACCCCCCAGCCCAGCGGTAAAGACCGCCGGCTGAGGGGGAATATACACGGGTTCAAACCTGGTTCCCAACACCATAACCGGTTTTTTTTTTTCATTTCCCATTCATTTTAAATCCATTTTTTTATAAGAAAATTTCAGAAATTATTTCTACACTCCTAGTTAAATTCTAGTTAAGTGTGATATTTTAATTATGCTTTATTAAAAAAAACTAGATTAATAAACATACTTAAAAAAATATTTTATAAAATAGAACTTACTTATTTTCTTCTATAAAGTCTATTTAATTTAATGAATCATAACAAAAGACTTAATAAGTCAAAATAAATATATTCTGTTAAGTACATTTTTATATAAAAATATGTTAAACTTATTTATACACTTACTCACCACTTCAATATATGTTACAATAATTTTTAATTAAAAAGGTATTAAATATAATTTAAATAAATCCCTTTTTATAAGAATTATTGTATTTAATTTAAAAAGTCAAAATAAAAGATTTTAATTATCAAAATTTGTTTTCTGTTCAAAACATTTATTCATTAATTTAGTTATTTATTTTCAAATACAATTTATTATTTACATTAACAATATGTTTCATCAAAAATAAACTTATTATCATGATTTAATGTTTTCAAGAAATTAAATATATGTTTTGTGAAATCAAGATAATTCAAATGCCTATTCTAAATTTATGAACCCTTAAAAGACTAAATTAAAATTTTATAATACAAATAAATAATTGAATGGATGGGGAATTAATTCAAGTAACCCACTTAGAAATTCAATCCCAAAATAATAAATAAAAATAAGTATTTAATATTCTATTTTTATTTATTATAAGAACAATTAAGTCTAGTTTATTCATACAACAAAAATTGATAAATAAAAGGAATACGTTGGTTATTCTATTTTATTTAATCAATATTATAAGATTAGTTATTCTAAGTATCAATTCAAAACACAGTTTCATTCAAATTAGGACTTCCATTAGGATTGCCATAGTTTCTAGGATTCTTGAACTTAAACTATAGGATTACTAAGACTTGAATTACTCAAATTATAGGTGAGTAGATAGCCTTACTTCCACATTGTTTAAATCAAGGACTTGGAACTAGCCTAAGCATTCTAACAAGTGAGTTCTTCACACTCCCTTTTACTTCTTGTTTTTGGGATGTTACACATGTCATATTCAAACTATTATTCATTCTGTTTTTCAATTCAAACTTATGATGCAAGCCTTAGACTTAGTTAGTTTTATGTGTTAGATGCTAAGTTTATACAATGTGTTGATTCAATGTGTGTTGCCAGTCAAGCAATTTAGTACTTAGTAGCCTAGGATGGTTAGATACTATCTTTGCAATGGCTTTGGCCTTTGTGTGAAAAAGGTGAAAAGTACATTAGCAAACTAGTTGAATTACAAATGATAATTCTTGTATTGTTATACTTGAATTATTATGTAAGGATACTTTCTTGGACACAAGCTATTGTTATTCATGTATTCATTTTATTATTCAAACTTGTATTATGCTATGCCTTTGATACATATTCTAATTAAGTTTTAGTTTGCATCATTTTATACTTAGTATTCAAACTTAGTGTGTAAACTCACCAACTATGCAAATAGTTGACAAACTTTATTTTACATGTGTGACAGGTAAAGGAAGAAAGGATTCAAGACATAAGATAAGTCTAGAGACCTAGTTTAATTTTATTTAATCAAATGTTTAGACTTGGTTTATTGTAATGTTTTTGGTTTTGAACTATTGTAATGACTTTTAATGATTGGTTATTGAATGAATGAATGTTTGAATTAAATACAATTGTTTAATTATTTAAACTTACACATAGCACCATGAGTAATGAACAATCTAACTCGCGCCCCAACGTATTCCGCCGTTGGTTGGGGTGTGACAGTTTGGTATCAGAGCCATGGTTATAGGGATTTAGGTTATTAGAAATGGTGACCTAGACTATAACTAGGACTACCCAAATATGAGTTATCTCATATTACAATTGTTGTTTATTACATGCTTATGTGCTATGTCTTATATATATATATTCATTATATGCTTTATTATAATTGTTACCATAGAGGAAATCCTTAGTTTAATACCATAGAGGAAAGCCATAATTAATTAAATGCCTTGCTTACACTTAGCTAAGAATGCCTAAGTTTAAGATGGCTTTATATCATGGAGGTTACTTAGCTTAAGCAATTGCCCTAGAATTTTCTTTTAAGTGAACTCTGTTCTAATCTCACGGGTGTGCGAGTGAACGTTAGTTGATAAGTTATGAAGTCATTAGTCCTGATGCCTAATATGCCTTAGAGAATTTAAGCTTAGGAAATTCCCATATTTATTTTTATAATTCCGTTACAATTAGGTTTGTGAGGTGGATATGTAGTAACCGGAAGGGTGTAGTACCGGTAGTTGGAATTCATGTCTAGGAAAGCTATTCGTATAAATCCACGAGGTACTGTGGGACCAGTCTAGCTTTACTGGGGACTTCTAATGAGAGTATGATCACTTATAGGCCAAAGCATATCACACCAAACATTTTACGAACCAAATTAATTCAATATGCCACAAGGTATTTTGAATACCATTCCTTATGTTTTTAAATAAAGTCAATTGATTTAATTATGTGTTTTATATTCAATGACATATTATCTATGATTAGTAATAATTACTTATCTAAGATAATACAAATGTCACAAATGTTATCTATTCAATCTATTCATATTCAATTCCAAATCGATTCTTATTCTTATCTAGATGGCTCGTAGGGAACACGCGGCTGAACATCGTATTGCTTCTATTATTGCTCGCCAAATGGGAACCATACTACCTAATATGGTTGCCTAACTCCAACAACTCAATATCAACCCAACCAACCCAAACCCTGTACAAGTCAACCAACCCAAGTGCTCCTTTAAGCACTTCAACTCATGCAACCCACCCAAGTATAATGGGTCGGATGGAGCGACTGGACTGCTCCAGTGGTTTGAGGGTATTGAGAGTACCTTCTTGAATAGTGACTGCTCGCCCAAATTAAAGGTTCGTTATGCTACGAGGACTCTATAAAAACGAGCCCTTACCTGGTGGTACAATGAAAAACGAACCATTGGGGAAAACACACATTACTATTGTTTGTGCTAGACAATAGTGGCAAGGCAAAACATGCGATAGCATGCATTAGTCAGCTTCGGTGTCGACCACTTATGTAAATAGTATAAATGACTAGCTATCATGACTATGCATGTGTGATTATGTTATCTGCAAACTTTTTATTCAAACTGTGGTTTCAACATTTGTGAATGCTTAAACCTGTGTAATGCACCAACCTTTGTGTTGACTTGATTTACATGTTTTCTCAGGACGCTAAGGTACACAATCAAGCAGGCATGGACTAGGAGATCGAGTCGCATGCATGTTTTACATTTCTGTTGTTTGGATTGAACATTTGGGATTTTGTTTTGTAATTTACATTTTACAACTGTTAAGTTTGTTATTGTTTTAAAACGCTTCCGCAAACTTTGAAAACTTTGATATTACAGTTTTAGACCAAAGTATGTTTTGAAATTCATATAGAGGTCTTCGTTATGTCTAATGATCTGAGATCCTGGTTTGTCACGTCCCAAACGGTATGATTCCGTTAGTTGAAAATTGGGGGTGTGAGATGAGATCATCCAGTTGACTGGTCTTCTCCAAGCTTCTGAGAACCGAGCTGAGATTCTGGAAGGCAGACTTGAAGCCTTGGAAGACTTGGTGGCCTCGGAGAATGAAGAAGAGGATGAAGAGGAGGAAGGGGAGGAACCAGCACCAGCTGTTGATTCTGATCCTGAATCCACTATTGAGGATGCTTGATTTTCTTTATTTTGTTTAAACTTATTAGGGGCGGGTTGTGTCCCTACATTAGATGTTTTAAAAACTTGTGTTTTGATTTTGAAAGTATTGTACTCAATCAGATTATTATCTATTGAAAACTATTGCTTATTGCCAACAGTTGTGTTGATTTCTACATTACGTGTTTGATGTTTGTTGTATTGTTTACACATTTCACATTGGACTTTGATAACACTCTAACATCTCTCTTAACCAGGGAGATAATGTCTGGCGAGAACGTACAGATGACAGTTGCTGAGCTCAATGAGCTGATTAATAACAGGGTCGCGGAGGCAATCGTGAACTACGTTCAGACACACACTACAGGGCCACATGGTCCAGCAGGGGGACTGGTGAACCCACAGGCGTGCACGTTCAAGATGTTCTTGGACTGTAAGCCACATAACTTCAAAGGATCGGAGGTGGCCATTGGAGTCCTTCGATGGATTGAGAAAGCGGAGTCAGTTTTAGAAATGTGCAACTGTCCTGAGGAGAATAAGGTAAAGTATGCTATCGGAACGTTGGAGGGTCCAGCATTAACTTGGTGGAATTCCAATGTTCAGACTTTGGGATTGGGTGAGGCCAACGCCTTAACTTGGAATGGTTTTAAGACCTTACTGCAGGAGGAGTACTGTCCTCGTAGTGAGATGCAGAAACTGGAGGAGGAGTATTGGCATCTCAAGATGGAGGGGTCAAACATCGAGGAGTACACGACTCGATCACATGAACTGGCCAGACTTCTACCACACATGGCTACTCCAGCCAGTAAGTGGATAGAAAGGTACATAGGAGGATTGGTGCCTCAAATCCAGGGATTGGTTACTTCTGCAAATCCTACAACGATTCAACAAGCTGTTCGTTTAGCACACCAATTGACTGATCAGGTAGTGTTACAGGGAACTCTGCCTAAACGAACATCAGCTACTAAGGTGGGAGACCACAAGAGAAAGTGGGAAAGCAGCAACACCAAGAACTATAACCAACAGCCGTTTCAGCAGAACCGGAAGCAAGATTCAAACAAGTCTTACCACAATTCGAACAGTGGTCAGCAGTCATCATCATCAGGGGGTTATATTGGTAAACATCCAAAGTGAAACAGGTGTGGATTTCATCATGCAGGAAATCAGTGTGATAAAATTAAGTGTCAACGGTGTGGTAAAGTTGGACATGCAGCTAAGGATTGCCGCGGAGAGCTGCAAAACAATTCCAACAATCAGAATAACAACCAGAACAACGCACAGAAGGGTTGTTTTGAGTGTGGTAAGATGGGGCACTTCAAAAAGGATTGTCCACAACTCAGGAAAGGCGGGGATAACAATGCAAATGGCAACGGCAACGGTAACGGCAATGGCACCAATAACAACAACAATAACAACAACAATGGTGCTAGGGGCAGGGCGTTTGTGATTGGAGGACGTCAAGCACGGGAGGATCCCAACATTGTCACGGGTACGTTCCTCTTAAATAATCACTATGCCTCTATGCTATTTGACACTGGTGCAGACCGGAGTTTTGTATCTAGTTCACTTTCTAAGTTGCTAAATGTTAGTCCCACTGCCTTAGAAAATCCATACACTGTAGAACTAGCTGATGGTAAGCTAATTGTAGTTGAACAAATCCTTAAGGGATGTATACTTGATTTGATGGGTCAGACATTGGAAATTGATCTTATGCCTATCACTTTAGGCAGTTTTGATGTAGTCATTGGCATGGACTGGTTGTCCAAACACCAGGCTGAAATAGTATGCCATGAAAAGATCGTTCGTATACCTCTTTTTCATGGAGAGACATTGTATGTACAAGGCGAGAAGAGCAGTACGCCACTGCGTCTCATATCTTGTATGAAAGCACACAAATGTCTGCGTAAAGGTCATACGACAGTTATAACACTTATAACTGAAAAGCCGGTAGCTGAGAAGAAGATTGAAGACATTCCAGTAGTTTGTGATTTTCCTGAAGTATTCCCAGAAGACTTTCCGGGATTACCGCCTATCAGACAGGTGGAATTCCGAATCGACCTTACACCAGATGCAGCACCGATAGCTAGGGCGCCTTATCGACTTGCACCGTCAGAGATGCAAGAGTTATGTACACAACTGCAAGAGTTGTTGGATAAGGGCTTCATACGACCTAGTTATTCGCCGTGGGGAGCTCCAGTCTTATTTGTTAAGAAAAAGGACGGGACTTTCCGTATGTGTATCGATTACCGGGAACTTAACAAAGTTACCATCAAAAACCGGTATCCGTTACCCAGAATTGACGATCTGTTTGATCAGTTGCAAGGTTCGAGTTATTACTCGAAGATCGATCTCAGATCGGGTTATGGCCCTTATGAGTTCTTGGTTATGCCATTTGGGTTGACAAACGCTCCAGCTGTATTCATGGATCTCATGAATCGCGTTTGTAAACCTTACCTTGATAAGTTTGTCATTGTTTTCATTGATGACATTCTCATCTATTCTCAAACTGAGGAGGAACACGCTGAACATCTTCGATTGCTGTTGGAATTACTGAAACAAGAACAATTGTACGCTAAGTTCTCGAAATGTGACTTCTGGATGCGAGAAGTACAATTCTTGGGTCATATAGTCAATGAAAAGGGCATACATGTTGATCCAGCAAAGATTGAAGTGATTAAGAATTGGGAAGCACCAAAGACCCCTACTGAGGTACGACAATTCCTTGGTTTGGCGGGTGACTACCGACGATTCATTGAGGGATTCTCAAAGATCGCTCAACCACTTACAGCTCCTACGCACAAGGGAACGAAGTATAACTGGACGGATAAACAGGAAGCTGCATTCCAGTTATTGAAACAGAAACTCTGCAGTGCACCGATTCTGTCCTTACCGGACGGGACAGAAGACTTTGTGGTGTATTGTGATGCATCTGCACAGGCTTTGGGATGTGTGTTGATGCAGCGTGATAAAGTGATTGCTTATGCTTCAAGGCAACTACGACCACACGAAAAAATTACACTACTCACGACTTGGAATTAGGAGCAGTGGTTTTTGCTTTGAAAATTTGGAGGCATTACTTATATGGAACTAAGTGTACCATTTACACTGATCACAAGAGTTTACAACATATCTTTGATCAGAAGGAGCTTAATATGAGACAGAGACGATGGGTTGAATTGTTGAACGACTACGAATGCACGATTAAGTATCACCCGGGAAAAGCTAATGTGGTAGCTGATGCTTTAAGCAGAAAAGACACATCAACAAGACGGGTTCGCGCACTTATGATGACAATACAGACAGACTTACCTGACAAGGTACGCAGTGCTCAGCTTGAAGCCTTGAAAAAGGAAAACCTGGTACAGGAATCCTTACGAGGAATGGAAGAACAATTGGATGTTAAACCTGATGGAATTCGTTATTTCATTAATCGACTGTGGATACCTTTGTATGGAGGTTTAAGGGAACTCGTGATGGATGAAGCACACAAGTCCAGATATTCAGTCCATCCGGGATCAGACAAGATGTATCATGACTTGAAGGCACTGTATTGGTGGCCTCACATGAAAGCTGACATTGCTAGGTACGTTAGCAAATGTTTGACTTGTTCAAAAGTCAAAGTTGAATATCAGAAACCATCTGGTTTGCTGCAACAACCAGAAATACCGATGTGGAAATGGTAACAGATTTCGATGGACTTCATTACTAAGTTACCCCGTACACCGAGTGGTTGTGATACGATATGGGTAATTGTCGATCGATTAACGAAATCTGCACATTTCTTGGCAATTAAGGAAACTGACAAGATGGAAAAACTGACTCGTATTTACATCAAGGAAGTGGTAGCACGGCATGGCGTGCCAATCTCTATCATATCAGATCGGGATGCCCGATTTACTTCCAACTTTTGGAAATCACTTCATAAGTCATTGGGGACTCGTTTGGATATGAGTACCGCATATCATCCACAGACCGACGGTCAAAGTGAACGTATGATTCAAACGCTCGAGGATATGTTACGAGCTTGTGTAATTGACTTTGGTGATAGCTGGGAAAACCACTTACCGTTAGTGGAATTCTCTTACAACAATAGTTATCATACAAGTATTCAGGCAGCACCGTTTGAAGCTTTGTATGGTCGTAAATGTCGTTCACCAGTTTGTTGGGCTGAAATTGGTGATAGTCAGATTACAGGTCCTGAATTAGTACACGAGACGACAGAGAAGATAGTTCAAATTCGGAACCGTATGGCAGCGGCCCGAGATCGACAGAAGAGTTACGCTGACAAACGTCGAAAGCCATTGGAATTTCAAGTAGGAGACCGAGTTCTTCTTATAGTATCACCTTGGAAAGGTGTGATACGATTCGGCAAGCGCAGGAAGCTTAGTCCACGGTACGTAGGACCTTTTGAGATCCTGAAAAGGATTGGTTCGGTTGCGTATCAACTCAAACTACCGGATGAACTCAGTGGAGTTCATGATGTCTTTCACATATCGAACTTAAAGAAATGTCTTTCTGATGAGACATTGATTGTACCATTGGAAGAAATACAAGTAGATGAACAGTTACGATTCATTGAAGAACCAACAGAAATCATGGACCGAGAGGTCAAACAACTTAAACAAAGCAAGATTCCGATAGTCAAAGTTCGTTGGAATTCAAGACGTGGTCCTGAATTCACATGGGAACGGGAAGACCAAATGATGAAGAAGTATCCTCATCTGTTCAAAACAACAACACCAAACGCTGAGAGCGCACGTTAAATTTCGGGACGAAATTTCCTTCAACAAGGGGATGACGTGATGTTTCACACATCAACATTTCAGATTTCAAACTGTAAGCACAAACACTTTATTTAATTGATTTTGTTACAAACATTTGTGCTACATTACACTTTTATGTGCTACATTTCATATGTTACATGTTATGGTAGTACATGCATGATTTGTTACACAGTTGCAAACACTCACTATGTGCAAGATTACACAGCACAGTATGATCAAACACAAACAGTCACAGTTAGGTGAACTAACTAGTGTACACGCAAAACAATTATATAGAATGATCACACTTAGTTGTGATGTTGCAAACATTAGATTCGTGTGTAAGTACACACAAGTGCACAGAATGATCAAACCACACTAACACGTACAATCTGAATTCGCAAATAGTTTCCTAACTACTCTTAACACTTAACAATTTTCGGGACGAAAATTCCTTCAACGAGGGGATGATGTGACAATCCGGCAATTTCGAGTTAACTCCGTTAAATGAAAACTACCGGAAATTATACGAAATCAAGTTTGTAGGAGTAAAAGTAAGCAAAATAAGTTAGAATTACTTTAAAGATTTAGCTTCGCTCGGTTTTGCGTAAAATCTGTTAGTTTTTAGGTTTTCACGTCGTGAGGCCATCCTATGCCGTTCATTAGGCCCATTAAAACACCTTGGCCCACAACAGGCTTTTCAGCCGATTACACTGCATCGGCCCAAATTGAGCAGCCCAAGCTCTTTTCTTGATTTGGTCACCATGTTATAATCGGCCCATAGTAATTTGTAAACATAGGCAATTTTGACTTTTAAGTCAAAATTCGTTTATAACAATGATAGGAAATTCGAAATTTGTGTTGTTACACTGAAATTAATGGGATTAACCTTTCAATCAACTCATATTATTGATCTTTAACAGCAATCATACGTTATTAGACTGATTAATGATCGAATTTAAATCATTTGGTGTCCAAGAGTCGTAACCGTCGAAGTTGAGGACAAAACCGTTAGAATTATGGTATAATCGATCACAATTGATCAAAACTCACATACACGCACACTATTCGGCACCTTTAGTGTCTGCAACAGCCACCAATTCGAAGCAGAAAGCTGTGGATAGACGAATTGATCTAGAACCAAGCCGAAATCAAGCTAAAGGAGATCTACTTCAATTCTACATCAAATCAAGTAAGTGCGCACTCCTACACCTTCTGACATGGCCGAATAAGAATAAACCCATGGTAATTTGTCGTTCTAGCATCGAATCATATGGATTCCATAGCTAGGGTTCATCACTACAACGGTTTTGGGGGTTTCGATTGATATGGACTTTAAAATGAAATTAAACATCACCATTAGTTTCAGAGACCTTCGATTAAGCTAAAAAAAGTGTCAATTTCATGAAGCATTAGCGAATTTATAGTGTTCGAATTCTAGGGCTTGTTTTTGGAACCGAATTGGGGATTTCAAACTAGCTGAGTTCGAAAAACAAATTAAATAGCATGGGTAGCTTCAGAAGATCCCGATTAAGGTTAATGGTATGTTAATTTCATCATGGAACTACGAATTTAATGATTTTTGATTTTAGGGTTTCTTTTAGAAAACGATTTGGGGGTCTTGATAAGAATGGACTTTAAAATCAAATTAATCGACACAGAAAGGTTCGAAATTCATTCTAGATTGAAAACCATGTGTCAGTTTTATGAAATAATCACGAATTATAAGATTTCAATTTTAGGGTTCTTGTTGTAAAAATGATTTGGGGATTTCGGTCTAAATAGAGTTTATGTTCAAATTATATTATACTGAAAGAGTCGCAAGGGCATTGTTAGGAAAAACCCTATGAATTTGTGGACTCTAATGAACGAATTGAACGACTTTGAGTTGGGGTTTGAGAACTTGAGTTCGAATCTATTAATAACCGATTAATCGGGCTATGGTGAATGATAGTTTGAATTAAGACCATCTACAGGTTCGGTTGAATCTCAGAAACATAACCCCTATGATTTGGAGTTCGGTTGGATTCGAATGGGGGATCAATTGGGGGGATGTTGGTTCGATTAAGTAGAAAAAGGGAAACCATGGGCTATTGGTTAAAACAATTTAAGTGGGAGATAAGTTGCAAAATCAAAGGTAGTTGGACTGGTAGGTTGGGTGTGTTAGGAGGTAAAGGTCGCGGGTTCGAACCCGGCCTTTACTGGTTTTTGAGTTTTTAAGTCATTTTTAGTGTTTTAATCATAACTCACTCGTTTTAACTCCGATTCGACTCGTTTGAATTGCGTTAGAACCAGAATTCAATTCCGAACATTTTGGAATGATAAAATTCACATTTTAGACCGAGCACGTAATCGCGTATAATTACGTTATTTAAATAAAATCATAAACGATTACATGGTTTTATTTAAACAATTTCAAAGGCACGCGTACATACGTATGCATATTTCTAACACTCTAACATACGTGTGTTGACACGTATGTGATTCCAAACACAAGATGACATTCCGAATAACACTAGGTTATTGTTAAAACACAGGTTCTTCGTAGAGGACTTTCTACACGAGTTCACGTGTTTGATCATTCTGCTCAGTATCAAAGGTGCGTACACGGCCCATTTCTTATTTTAACTGTTTTGGGGGAGAAAACATGTGCAACAAACATTTTTAGATACATATCACTTGCATGAGTTAGCTGTTTACATTATGTGCCAACATAGCATTACAAGTCCTTACACTTCGAACCGTTTAGTTTGCCGTAGCGCAAAGCGTGGTAGTTGGAAATAGATCTATTAGGTTTGACAAACCTCACTTGGTAGAGGGGATCTACGCAAGTGTTTGACTGACCAAACACACATTACTATTGTTTGTGCTAGACAATAGTGGCAAGGCAAAACATGCGATAGCATGCATTAGTCAGCTTCGGTGTCGACCACTTATGTAAATAGTATAAATGACTAGCTATCATGACTATGCATGTGTGATTATGTTATCTGCAAACTTTATATTCAAACTGTGGTTTCAACATTTGTGAATGCTTAAACCTGTGTAATGCACCAACCTTTGTGTTGACTTGATTTACATGTTTTCTCAGGACGCTAAGGTACACAATCAAGCAGGCATGGACTAGGAGATCGAGTCGCATGCATGTTTTACATTTCTGTTGTTTGGATTGAACATTTGGGATTTTGTTTTGTAATTTACATTTTACAACTGTTACGTTTGTTATTGTTTTAAAACGCTTCCGCAAACTTTGAAAACTTTGATATTACAGTTTTAGATCAAAGTATGTTTTGAAATTCATATAGAGGTCTTCGTTATGTCTAATGATCTGAGATCCTGGTTTGTCACGTCCCAAACGGTATGATTCCGTTAGTTGAAAATTGGGGGTGTGACAAATTATAATTATTTAAACACTTTAAATTATTTTATTAATATAAATCATGAGTATTGCCTTTTTATTAATTCTATCATATAGAATTCACTTTGCATTATTAATAATCAGTATTAATTATGCTATCTGAACAATTTATCAAGCATAAATATAACTTATCAATCAATGCACAAATAATACCAGAAGCATTATTCTTGGTCAAACTAAGAATGTTAAAAGTATTCATAATTGTTTTAAACAATTTAAACAATCAATAAAAAATGAATAAAAGAACATTTCTTCTATTTGTCTTTTCTTCCATCCCATGGAATTCAAGACTCAAGCTCCCAGCTTATCAACCACCTCGAATACTTGCAAATAAATGAAATAATTGTGACACTCACACTATTATCAAAGATTTGCCAATTCAAGAAATATGTTGAAGTAACAAGGCATACTAGAAGATCCCGGCATATCTGAACTCTTCAGACGTCGAGCAACAATGTACAGGACCTCATCGACCTGGGTCAATGGTCTCCTCCTCCCACTGCTCACCACTATCCTCATCTTGGTTTCCTAAACCAAAAGCATCCCCTTGAGTTCATCAATTATCCCTCCAAAGATATTTCTTTCGTAACTCTTTACAAAAGATTCATATTCCTCTGGTAGGGAAATAAGGATGAAATCAATAGCAATCTCAAGGTTCATGGGATAACATAGTTTGCCAATCCTATCAAAATAGCCTTGCAACCTATCAATGTGAGCTCCTATGTCTCCACCCGGTCTCAAACCCTTTTGGACCTCTTTAAGAATTTCAAAACGCCAAAACCTGTTTGGCAGGAAACTCTATTTGATCTCCTCAATCATCTCATGACTTGAGAGATACATAAATTGGTCCACAAATTCAGGAGACACCGAAGTTGTCACACCCCGAGCCGGCGGGACGGATCGACTTCCCCGTCGGGAGGAAGGTTCCCGGGGCGCGATATCGTGAGTGATAATCGTGATGATCAGATTGTTTAAATAGTATCAATGTTAAGAATAACTAAAGCACAATAAAGCGTTAAACTAGGATTATAAAGTTAAATTACAATATCAATGTTTAGTAATTTAATCCGGTAAATCTATCAAAAGAATCAAATGTTTTCTATCTTGTAACTGTACAAGACATCCAAAAGTGATTTGTATTAATAACAAAATATGTGCTTCCAAAAGTCAACTAGGTCCTCTAACTGGGCAGCCTAGCATGCAATCCAAAAGCCTTAGCCTATTCCTATGCGTCACCTGAGAAAGCATGTAAGAAAACAAAGTCAACACAATGGTTGGTGAGTTCATATAGTTTATAAGTTTAAAAATAGCTTTAGCAAACCTTTTTCGGTAAAACCTTAATCTTCATTAACATCACATGTAATATCTAAATCGGTATGCTTATATATAGGGCATACGAAAGGGTCGAGCCTACAACCCGCCCAGACGCCCTCCCATCACATACTAATCCGCATATGACACTGTTGTTAATAATAATTAAGCATTTTACCAACCATCCAATCCAGTCCTCATCATAGCTTTAGTATACTGTTTCAAAGTTTACAAGTTTATAGCATTTATGTAAATTAGCTTTAGAGTATGTTGTACAAGCATCATTGTTTCACACATCATAGTTTAGCTTTCACCGATCTCATGCGTGGGTACAAGCTCTGCTCTAGCAGTGTTTAGCAATTACGTAGCCCACGGCTAGATACAAGCTCTGCTCTAGCAGTGTTTAGCCATTACGTATCTCATGAACTGGTTCAAGCTTAGCATCCGAATAGTCTAGCAAATACGTGTCTCTTATATAAGATACAAGCCTTGCTCTAGCAATGTTTGGCAATGTATCTCAAACATAGACACAAGCCGTGCAAACACAAATAGTTTAGCATTTACATATCTCATATAAGCAGACACAAGCCTTGCTCTAGCAATGTTTGGCAATTACATGTCTCTCATATAGATAACAGCTTAGCATCGTCATAGTTTAGCTTCCACGTATCTCAATGAATGGGTACAAGCTCTGCTCTAGCAGTGTTTAGCAATTACGTAGCCCATGAATAGATACAAGCTTAGCATTTCGCACACAATCATAGTTTTGAGCATATAGTTTCAAGCATTAGCATTTAGTTTGAGCACATAATCCATAACATTAGCATTGTGTATATAGTTTAAGCATAGAGTTTATAACATAAGCCTTGAGCATATAGTCTGAGCATTGAGTTTATAGCATAAGCATTAAGCATCTAGTCTAGGCTTCAAGTTTATAGCATAAGCATCGTGCATATAGTCTGAGCATAGAGTTTGTAGCATAAACGTCAAGCATATAGTTTAAGTCTTAGTCTTTAGCTTCCCATATAAGACTTTCAAGCATAAGCATTAGTATAAGCATCATGATTATGTTTAAAAGCATTTTATAAACATTTCAATAATTGTATAAAATGTATAACATGCTTCTCAGTCCCGAGAAAAAACAAATATGTTTGAAAAGGGGACAAATGAACTCACTTTGTGTTTGTAGTGGTTGACTAAGTAAAAATACAAGAATGCACGCGCTTGTTGTTGGGTTTGTGGTAGTATTCATGATCCTGTATTGATTTCATAGCGTTTGAAACTTATAAGTATGAGTTATAGTGATTTGTGTGTGTAGGTGTTAGCCCTAAAGTTGGCTAACCCTGGTGAGTCTCGGTCTTTATTCGGCCCTTGTTTTCCATGGTTGATTCTAATGATACTTAATCAATTTAAGTTTGAGTTAGTATGCTTGTCTTTGCCTTTATTCCAAATGCGTGTAAACTTATCATGTTCAAGTGTTATTAATGTCTTAACTCCATGAATTATACTACCTTTGTAGTAATTAGGAGTTATACAGAACATCCATGTGTGTTAACCTCACTAAGTTGGTTTAGGTATTTGTTTCCATTTATTGTAAGTGGGCCGAATAATTAGATTGGGCCGACCAAGAGTGGGCCAAAGGAAACTCTTGTGCCCATTGTGTCCTTGGGCCAATCAATTCCAGTGGGCCGGAGATATGTGTGTGGCCCAACTATTGGGCCGAAAGGCTCCCATGGATCAAGGCCGGGTGTTGGGCCGGTTAATAACAACGGGCCGAGTATTAATTACATGGGCCAGTTGGTTGCATGGTTACATCAACAGGGGTTTGGGCCAATCAATTGGGCTTGGGCCAATTAAAATGGGAAATATGGATGGGTTTCCAGCGAACCTTTCAACCAAAAAATTATAGGTTCGTGAGGTTATATGGTTCGGCTGGTTATTTGAAGATCAGTTGATGTAGCAGGTTCGGCTTCATGGTGGCCCAAGGGTTCGGTGTCTGCTAATAGGTTCGGTTGGAAGCAAGGGTTCGACTGAGCCTTGCAGCACTTAGGTTCGCCCATGGGTGTAGGTTCGTGGCCGCACATCCATAGGTTCGTAGGACCTAGATTTGCGGCATGGTTCGCTGATAAGGACAAGGTTCGTGTTCCAGCTGGGTACGCAGGGGAGAGGTTCGGCTGGTGAGGGTTGGTGACCATGTAGGTTCGGCACCCAGAAAGGTTCGCCGCTCAAGTCTGCATGGGTGAGGGTGGCCGAAGGTTCGGTTAATGGTTGTTAGCTCAGGGTTCGTCTAGCTCACCATTCCAACAAGGTTCGGCCGAGTAGGAGACAGGGTTCGTGACAAGCAGAATGGTTCAGCCAGGTGGTGTGAGGTTTGTCGAGCTGAGAGGTGGCCATGCAGGTTCGGCTACAACCTTTGTCCCAGTTGCACCAAGGTTCGGCCAGGGTTGTGCCTCACGAACCCTGGTTCAGCCCATCACCTTCTTTGAACCAACCAGTTCTAGATCATTATCCATGTTGGTCTCATGCTGTGGTAGGTTGCTAGGGGTGCGAGACTCGAAGTGGTGATGCAAGGGACCAACTAGGGTTAACCTTAACAACAATGAAAGTAAAACCCTATAATTCCGAACCTTCAAGCTTATTTATCTCGAGTTTGACCGGACAAAGCCTCGGATCTGCTGTACTTCTAGGTAGAGGAGCTCGAGATCTTCGCGTGGACACCAAAAACGCAAGATTTCATCAAGATTTGATCTAGTTATGAAGCTTTGAAGTGTGGAATTTTAGTGAGAGAGAGTGTGACGGCTAGAGGGTTTTAGATAGAGAGAGAGATATTGGAAATATGAAGAAAATTCCCTCATTTAGGGTTTAAATACCCCGGGGGTGTTCGGGTTCGTTTCGGTTGTTCGGTTCTCGTTTTCGTCATGAATGTATGGCCATTAAGTGTCAATGGGCAATTCATTCCAACAATGATGTCGAAACTACCCAACTCCATCGATATCAAATCGATGGTGAATGTATGACCATTAAGTGTGAATGGGCAATTCCTATATATTGTACTAACTGTGATATGTTTCCCGTTAGTTACTTCTATGAGGTAAGGGGAATCTAACTGTTCCTCTATAGACTCTAGTTCGCATGCAAAATCGGTAGAGATAAAACTCTGATCCGCACCAGTGTCAAATAAAACAGATGCATAAAAGTCATGTAAGAGAAATGTACTAGTGACCACATTTGGGTCTTGGCGTGCAGCTGGTGCTCCAATAGCAAAGGCTCTTCCACGGGGTGCTTAAACTGCCTGTTGTGCCTTCTTCGGGCAGTTCTTGGCAAAGTGGCCCTGTTCGCCACAGTTGTAGCATCCGTTGTTCTGATTGACTGGTGGAGGGAGACCTAAAGCAGCATTGTTGACTGCTTGATTAGGTGTTATCCGGCAGTGTTGAACCCAATGGCCCTTTCGTCCACATCCCGTGCATTGCTTGCAGGGAGTGTTAGCAGCATGATGATATTGACACTTGGTACACAGAGGATATGTACCAGTGTAGGGTCTTCTATCAGGGTTTTGTGGTGCAGCTGCTACTTGTTGGAGAGGTGTGGCCATCGTATAGTTCTTGACGACCTTTTGCTTCTTCTTGGGATGATGATGGCGTTTCTTAGATGATTCCTCCTTGTGTTTACCCAAATCTGTCTCTTTCTTCAAAGTTCCAGAGGCGACCATCAAGTCAGTGAGTTTCCCCGACAAACTCACAGCAGACTCCACAGTCATAGGGTTTGCTGCAACAACTATACCCTGAATGCAGGCGAGGAGCCCTCCCATAAATCTATCAATCCTCTTTTCTAGTGTTGGTACCATGTCTGGCACCAAAGCAACCAACTCATAATAACGAGTAGTATACCCCATGTGATCTGCCCCTTTCAACATCGTGATGATCAGATTGTTTACATTGCACAATAAATGAGAAATGCTAAGTAAAATAGAATTACAAAGTTAAATTACATCAGTATCGTTCATAATTTAACAATGTAAATCTACCATTAACATCATAAATTTTCTATCTTGTATCTGCACAAGATATACAAAATATATTGTATACTGATGTTCCAAAAGTATGCGGGTCTAAAAATACTAGGTCTTCTATCAGAAATCCTAGCCCAAAAGCATTAGCTTCTTAATTGACCTGTTCGTTACCTGAGAAGTCATGCAAAAATAAAGTCAACACATGGTTGGTGAGTTCATATAGATTAGTATTTGAAAAGTAGCTTTGAAATCCTTTTTCTGTAAAGACCCTAACCTCATTAACTTCACCTGTAATATCCAGTTCGGTATGCTTATATATAGGGCATATGAAAGGGTCGAGCCTACAACCCACCCAGACGCCATCCCACCACATACTAAACCACATATGACATTGTTGTTAATAATAATTAAGCATTTTTACCTACCATTGACTTCCATTCCACCATATTCCTAACATACACCCAAAACATTTGTTAAACCCTCGGGTAACAACCTTAATCTCATTAGCACCACCTACAATATCCAATTCGGTATGCTTATATATAGGGCATATGTAGGGTCGAACTTACCGTCCGCCCAGCCAACATCCAACCACATACTAAATCACATATGGCAGTGTTGTTAATGATAATTAAGCGTTTTACACCCATCATAACACACTAGTTCTTCAATTCTTTGTTCCTATAAATACAACAATTTGGAATCTCTATTGATTCCTTAAGTTCATCACATAATTATGATCAATCACAACTTTTATTAAAACAGTTAAATAAATACTTAGTTAAATAAATAAATAAACATTTACTAAAATCTAAGACCTAATGATTGGGCCTTGGTCAACTCGAGTAGACTAGTCTAGCAATCAGGGTTCTTAGTAGTAAAGGAGATCTGTAAACCTCATCAGACATGTGACCTATAATCAATCAGTCTAGCTTGGACATCTTTTGATATACAGGCTTTTATAGTTCTTTAGACCGTCCATAGTTCGTATAGTTCTTTTAGTTCTTTGGCACATGTTATCTTTGAGCATTTCCCAGATGTTCCTCAAAACAGTTAAGGAATACTGTAAATATCAACAAGCATGCGTCTCATATTCGATCAGTCTAGCTAGGACATCTTTCAAACCTGAGATTGGCACATGCTATCTTTGATATTTCCAGTCAGACCCTTGAAAATAGTTCTTTGTACATAGTTCTTTGAAATAGATCTTTAGTTCTTTGACAACACATCCCCGAAATAGTTCTTTGATTAGTCCGTTAGTTCTTTGAAATAGACCTTTGAAAATAGTCCTTTGTTTTAGATCTTTAATTCTTTGAAAATAATCCTTTGAAAATAGTTCTTTGATTTGAAAGAGTTATATACTCATATTGAATAGATAACTTACCTTGAAATCCTGTATAAAGTATACCTAGACAGATTCTAGGATAACAATTTCACATATAAAACATATGTTAAGTAAAGGCATTTATGTAAATATAATTCAGGAAAATAATTTACGCATGCTTCTCAGCCCCGCGTTTGTAAAACAAAAATGTTTAGAAAAGGGGCAATGAACTCACCTGTGTTGCTGTGTAATGTACTACCACAAAATGTGCAATCTTTGTTTGTAGATTATGTATCTTCAGTTCCTGAGTTGTTTTAAGAGATTTCGAATACGATAAGTATACGTATTAGTCGTCGTATCTAAGGTTTGGTCTCGGTGTGCAACTAAGTGTCCTATGTGGCTAATGTAATTCTAAGATTTAATCTAACTAGTCTAACTTATTACCCAATCATAATCCCAATCTCATAAATAATGACCATTACACCTTAGTGATGGATGGTTCACGTTGTCCATCTTCAATATCTTTCAACTATAACATTTCAAACACTTCACTTTTTCCGTCGTTAAGTTAGAAATCATTTTATTTAATTTAAAGAATATCTTAATAAAACTTATAATTTAATTTAAGAAATTATGATCAACAAGTTAGGCTTAGGCTAATCGCATTTAATTAACCTTAAACCTGTTACTAGATCTTTGTTTCCGATAGTTCTTTGTTCATCCGTGTGTATAACTTAGCTTAGAGTGTTCAACTAAACAATCTAATTTAGTTATACAATCGTATGAAATTTTCCAAGTGTTAGATGTAAATGTTGAAATTAACACCATAACCTTAGGCTATAACATCCACCAATGCATGTTCCTTAGTTCGTTCTAGGCTTTGAGTACTCGTATATTCATTTCCTTGTTCTTCTAACTAGATTTAACAGCCCTAGGTCCAGAATTTCCCTGATTAGCCACACTTTTAGGTTCAATCACCATTGGGGCAGCGAACCTATTGGCATTGAGCATAGGTTTGGCGAACCTTTAAGGTTCGGCCCAATTGGTTCGTGGTCAGCTGGTTCGTGGCTCTTGGTTCGTCTGAAGGTTCAGCCATAGCTACAGGTTCGTGACATGAAAGGTTCGCTCAACAAAGGTTCGCCTAGGAGGGTTCGTTGATCAAGGGTTCGGTTCCCATGGTTCGTTGGCCACATGTTCGGCCAACCAGAGTAGAGGTTCGGTTAGGGTTCCAGGTTCGTCTCACTCAGGTTCGTCACTTTGACAGGTTCGTCCAGAGGGAAGACTGGTTCGGCCCTGTTGGTTGTTCAAAAATGACAGGTTCGGCTACCTGGACATAGGTTAGGCCTATCGTTTCTTGTCACGAACCTGTTTCATCTTCTTCATTTTCATCCTTAACCTGCTGCATATTAGTTTCCAAAGTTTCCTTGTTGTTTCTAGGTGATTATCTACGTGTTTCTAAGTGTTTAGGCCGTTTTAAATAACAAAAACACAAAGGGTTCGTGTTACACCCTAAAACCGAGAGAAAATGGAGATTTACCTCAAAATCTACGGATAAAAGCTTGAATATCTTCTACTTTCGTGATCTACGTGATGAGATGAACGTTTTGACACCAATAACTCTTGATTCCAATGAGAAACGAGCAAGAAATCCTAGAGATAAGTGGAGATTCTAGAGAGAGGTGGGGGAAAACGAAAATGGGGGTGGGAAGTGAGGTTGGTGGTGGTGGGTGGGGACATAAATGTTCCATTAACGGTTTAGAAGATACCTACTAGTTCGGTGTCGTTCGGTTTCGCGTAAAATGCCGGTTCTTCGTAGATTTTCGTAACAAACGGTTCGATTCATAAAATAAGATTTATAAAATAAATTTAAGTGGTTATTCCTAGTAAATTAACTAAATAACTCCCGTTTATTTTAAATTTTTCAAAAAAATAAAATTTACTGTTTAAAATTGAATCGTACAGTCGTCGCGCGTATTCGTTCGAATCGTCACCCGTACGAACACGACGATAACCATACATTTCAATATTGTTTTCTAATTATCGGATATCATTCAGAACGTTAAACTTTCAGATTTATTCGTACAGATCGTCACCTATAAGAATAATCCGTCTATTTAGCATTCACGTAACAACATCCGTGTTATTTTGTTCTATAAAGCCTCACATACGTTTATACATAATACAATCCTAACACTTAATCTCATGATGGTTCTGTGTTGTCAGATAATTATCTGACTGATAAACCATGTTTTCTTGAATTTTGTTTCTCCTAAATGATTCTGAATTCTCTGTTTGCTAACATGAAATACTAATGACATATGATATTGAACATGACATGAAATGAAATGAAAAGCATATAGTTTGTAGCTGATTACTGTTCATGTTACTGTTTGAGATCACTGTTCCGGTACTGTTTCCAGCACTGTTTCCGGCACTGATGTTACAGAAATTAATATGAGATATTTTATCTCACACTCGTGTCCAATCAATCGTATTGATTTTATTGTTTTAGTTTAAAACTATTGAAAGATTTGAAGCATGACACAAATCGTACAATTTCATACTAACAAAATCATATTTTGTTCATGATTTGCGATAGTTTGAAACTCCTTTCAACGCTCGACTCGATTAGTTTTAAATACCTTATTTAAAATAAGTCGGTAATTATCGCGAGTCATTTTAAACTAACAAGTTCTAATTTTATAAAATAAACCTTTTATTTTATAAACCGATTTATTAAAATAAAACACTTTTACTTTAAAAACCCTTTTAAAGTAAGTACAAAACTCCGTTTGTATTACTTATCATTTTGCAATGATTGTGAAAAATTTGTTTTTACTAGTTTTATATTTCCCAAATATTAAACATCCACAAACAACAAAATGTGATTATGAAACGAGCCAAAGTCTCATTTGTTCGGTTTAGTTCGAGTCATCAAACACCAACCGAACAATTCTAGGGTTTACTATTCAACGCCTTGAATCTTGTCTCTCACTTGATCCAAGATCACCATCTTCGATCTCCCTGATTGTCTCTATCTTCTGTCTTGTATCCATTGCTTGATTACATTTGTAAAATACAAATTACATTATAAAATTGAAACCTATTCTATTACATCGGGTCCAAATACCCATGGAAATACAAGATTTCAAATAAAACAACCAATCAAACAAAACAAAAGATACAATCACATGGGTCGGATCCTAGGGCTCGTTTCATAATCATAATCATAATCACAATCACAATTATCACATTCACAGTTTCGATCTTTTTGTCAAACAAAAGTTTTGACAAAACAAAAACAAACAAAGATCGATTAATTAATTGCATTTAAACGTTTGTAAAAGCCGCTTTGATGCCATTGTTGGGAATTCTAGGTTACTTTTCTTTTTATCAATTTCAATTAATCGCATTAATTGACAAAATTAGTTTTCATAAAACCGGATTAAACTATCAGATCAGATCTGACACAGCGGAAACATTTAAATTTTATAACCTTTCGATTTGTAATCGAAACAATTCTCAAATCAGGATCTAGTTACAAACGATTTAAACAACAATGAAATCAAACAACACAACCATAGGGGGTTTTAGAAATCGACCTTTTGCGAAGCGGTTCCAAATCCACACGATGGATCGGCAACGGTCTCGCTAGTTGACTCACTACGATCACTCGAGTCCGAATCTCGTCCTACGAAACACCGGATTGGACCAAAAATGATTTTGGCTCGGTTTGACTCTCGGTTCAGCCCATGGCTTGGCTTGGGGTGGCTCACGATCGGCTCAAGAGTGGCTGGACCCTTGTGGCCCTATGGCAGCCCAATGTGACCCTTGGTGCGGCCTGGTCACTGCCCTGGTGCGGCCTTGGCTCCGGCCTGGCTAGGTGGCTCGGTGGTGGCTGATTTCGATGCCCACAAAAACCCCAAAGGATGGTGGTGTGGTCGACGGCTACTAGGGTGAGGGAGAAGGAGAGTGAGTCAAAGAGTGGTTGTAAAATGTGGTGATTTGATCTACATTTAATAGTTAAATTAGATTCACATTTTTAGGATCTAGGAATTACCAATTCAAAATTGGAATTCCTACCACTTATTTCATATTTAATTCAAACTAAACTCTTTTAATTTGATTAAACTCTTTTACATTTTAAATTAAACTCATTTAATTTAGTTAAACTCTTTTAGTAATTAAACCATTTAATTACTACTCTCCAAATATTACTAACTAACAATTAGTTAGTAGCATTTAATTAAATGTCTGAAGTTTAATTAATTCTCAATTTGTTAATTAACATTTTAATTAACAATCCCTCCTAATAAAGTTCAAAACTTTATTTGTTTAATGAATTAATTATCTTTATAATTAATTCCCACCTATTATTATTTCATAAATAATAAAAGTCAATTCGATAAAAACCGACAATTCGTGATCGTATATTATGTTTAACAATTAAACATAAAGTCATTGCCTTCCAAAGTGTAACTCTTTGGATCATACCTTTCATAGCAACGTTGAACTTATCGTTAATCGGACATCCAATATCCAACAACCCAAACATCCCCACCCCACACTACATACCTTCAACCTATATGTCTATACTGATGGTATTCACAAGGGAAATCCCAAAATAACCGCCTCCGTATCACCATTACCGCAGGAAATACAGTAAACAAGCCATGATGATAGCTATAGTGGCCAGTACTATAGCCAAACACAAGACCCTAGCATCTAGGCTAATCATCCCAAACCACTAAATGGTCTCTGTCGCTCTCACAATCCCTTCCCTCAACATCTCAATCAACTACCAGAATGCAGCAGTGATCATCTGTCTCCACATCCTCACTTTACAGTAATCCTCCAAGCCCGAGTATCCGTATCCAATGTATTCACCTGATCCATGAGGGTCAGGTGAGAAATAAGGATATCTAGTACCGTGGTACGTGTATCCTCTATGGTGGCACGCTGCTGATGCAAATCCTGCCTCGCACCTTGCAGGTCCTGAGAGACCTGCTGCAACTGGGGTCTAAACTCGGCCTGGTGGGATGATTCTCCCACCTCATGTATAACAGAAGGCTCGTCTCTCGGTGCCATCTGGTGCCTGGGAGGCAGTCCCGTGGTCTTGAGGGCCTGGCCCCGTATCCGTCTCAAACCATCCCAAACTGGGACTCTCTGCGGTGACGAACTCTATCATCTACCGGCTGAGGCATTCTCAGCATGCGGCTAAGAATGTCCATGTGAACCTGATGGTACTGCTGCTGGTGGTGGTGTAACTGGTACTGGTGGTGGTGTCTGAGGTACCAAAGGTACCGCCTGGGATGCTCCAGATGAAGCCTCTGATGGGTCCGAGTCTGACCCAGAACTCGAACTAGGAGTATCGTCTAGGATAACATAGGGAAATCGCTGATAGATATATCGTTCGCTGGGATTGGCCATCGCTATACAGACAAATTTTTTAAATCAATACCATGAGATAAATATTGAATAATAATATTCAACATAAACATGATATGATATCTCTTTCTATATCAAAGCAGCTACCCGTCCTTATAATTATTATTGTTCTGCTTGAATTGAATAAAACTAGAACGCACACGTGTTGCGAATTTTAGTTATTCTGGCCACTCATAACTGGAATTCGTACCACCTGATTATCCTAGCTTAATTCAAAACAAGTTTTGTTCATTAATTATGTTCGGTGCTCTCTGTGTAACTATATGAGCCTATGGTTATAGTCTAGGTCTCTAAGTCCACCTAAATTCTATAACATGCGGCTCTGATACCACCCTATCACACCCCCACCTCTCGTCACCAGAGATGATGTCACTGAGAAGGTTGCGGAAGCATAGTGGTGATGTATCAGAGAAGATGTGTGACTTACTTGATCCTGTATCACAACACACAGATTAACTTAAAGTAAATACATTACATGGTTTCGTAATTACAACCAACATTACCGTTTACAACTAAATTTATTACACAAACTAATTTATTTAATTATAAGTGGTTGAAAGTGCAGCCTCACCGTGATCACTGTCTTCCTGCAAAAACGTTTGAGTTTGAAAGATCAGCACAAAGTTGGTGAGTTCGTAAAGTTCAAGTTAAAACATACGATATGACATGGTATACAAGTTCTCACGATATTCAGTTCCAGATAACCATGGGACCCATATCTAGTTCCTTTCGAATAATATATGATTTGATAAAGATACTAGCCATCTGTAAATATCTTGTTGCCTCATTATCTTAATGCATATCACTAACATTAAGAAGATGCTTGGGAAACAGGTAACAAACATTCACACCATGGGAGATGCAAACCTCCCAATGAATGGGTTGTCAGCCGATAGTACTATCATTGATGCATGTTCGGCCCCACATGGGTTCACTAGATACATTTTCGAGGAATGAGGACTTTTGATATTGTGATAAAGATACTAATGGCAAAATCTCATGAAATCACACAAGAGTCACATGAAATCACAAAGATAATAGTGATACATATCATATGTTCAAAAATGGGTTTACAGAAGTACCCCGATGTTTATAAAACATTAAAGATAAAAGGGGTTGTATGAAACTCAACTGAAGGTAGAAGAGTGGTGAAATCACACGCAGAATAGTAATGGTAGCTAAATTCTGCATTAGTTTATGTTTAATGAGTTATTTGTGTTTTAACTTACTGATTAGATCTTTCTGAACGTTCAATTTCAGAGACATTGCCTTGAAAATCATCAAACCGATATTAGGTTTTTAATTAATTATTTTAATGTCATATCATACAATGTATGACAATATAGGAACCTATAATGATTCAGGTTTCTAATACAAGGTTGATGACACTTCTAATTAATCAGAATAATCTCAGATAATCAAGATAGTTAATGTTGTTGATTATGATGCTAAAACAGTTTCTAGATTAATTTATGGCTTATAGGAATGATCAATCCTCATTATTGAGTACCCAAATATCATGAAATATCACAATGTGATATTAGAATAGGTTTAATAACCATGTTTAATATACTAATCTGACTTTTATCATAAACATCAGATAATCATTCCAATGAGTATGTTGATGATTGTGATTAGTTTGAAACACTTGGAATTAACTTTGCATTTCAAAGATTAATCAAACTAATCATCTACATTATCATAATCAAATGGTTTAAACCATCATAATCATTGTTATGATTTCATGAAAACCGGGCAATACAACGGATCGAAACAAGGATTTACCCGTTAAAACATCGATTTCTTCGTTTCTAATCAATCCTAGCCATCATCTAGGCAGTAATCAACAACCCTAACTATATCATTACGTTTAAAAACAAGATCTAATCAACCATTATCAAACTAGAAGGTTAAAACGAACCGTTACCTAATCTGACGGATTTTCAGCTGCAAAATAACGATCAGATGTTGCAGATATGTTCCCTGGTACGATTTGCGGCTTTTGATGGGCTTTAATATGAGTTTTGAAGGTAGTATGGTCGTCTATGGTGGTGGAAACATTCGAGAAAATGGAAGAAATTCAATCTGCGTGAAATCTGATGAAGAAAAGGAAGTTTTTCCACTGAGCAGGTGACTCTACACGTGGACCGGCTGGAGGATCTGATCTCATGGTAGATCCATGTTGATCTTAGATATGATCAGGGCATCCAGCTCCCTTCACTTCCGCAGCCACGACAGTATCCCCTCCCCCTGATGGTGATTAGTTAGTATTTTTCAGTTACATTTGTATTGTTATGTATAAACAAACACTTGTATTTATGTTTATCTATTGTATATATTCGGTTGTTTTAGCTTGCTGATGTGTGTTTTTATTTTTTAAATTTGGTTGTTTGTTTATTGTATATATTCTTACTCATGCTATTATATATTTATGTTTATCAATTGTATTAAAAATAATTAAAAACTTTTAAGTTTCAAAACTTAACTTAACCTAATGTAATTTAAATAAAATATATATATATACTGACATTCGACGATAAAAGGTTCAAGATAAAACCACGCACGTGGCTAACCAAAATATTGATATTTAGTAACAAAAAGTGAAATTATAACAAAATATAAAAACCATCTTTCGAACAAAATGATAATAAAACAATAAAATTATTTTTTTAACCCTATACGTCACGTAGTGATCATTACATGGCATATAGGGCTTTATCCTACACCAAAATGTCTGCGATGTTTAAGGTTGTCGACCAATACATCATGTAGTGACCACTGCGAGAGTGCGAGGCGTATAAGTGAAGGTGGGGTGTTAAAATATGTTTTTTAGGTGTGTAGATAACCCTTCCCATAATAAACAAGAAGTACGTTACCTGGTAACAAGAAAGTTTTAGAATCCTTTAAACTTGAAGGTCTATGCAGTAATATGATGATTAAAAAATACTTTAAAAAATTAGAATTTTGTGTCTGAAAGGTTAGATTGGTATGACGCGTATTGAAGAATTTTGAGGTCAACTTCTTTTGTCTTTTTTATTTTTTATTTTCAAAAGTCAACCTCATATGAATTCTAAAGTCAACTTTTTTATTTTTGTTTATTACAAGCCACATTAATTAGTAATTTTAGGGTTTAGCTTATTTGTACAAACTTGTTTAAAAGTATCGTTAGCCGTTGTCATTAATCACTTCTATTTTTTTTTATCATTGAAACATTTCATAAATCATCACTTAATTTTATAAAATATTACTTTAGCACACGTAAGTTTCTAAAGTTTGTTAAGAGCTTACCTTTTTTTAATATATATAATTTGATTTAACATGAATTTTTGCTTATTAATTTAAAAAGATAATAATAATCATTATTTATATCGATTGATGGTAACGTGACTAGAGTAACTCCTAATTAATACAATCTTACTCGTACATGTGAGCATTCACGATAATAATGGAAGACCAAATAACGAGGCATCTCTAGGGGTGTTGTTCGGGTTTGTTAATCGGGTTTCAGGTTCTCAGGTCGGGTTGTTCGGGTTTTTGATGTGGAAAATAAACCCGATAACCAAACCATGTAAGTTATTTGTATTCGGTATTCGGGTTTTGGTAATCGGGTTCTTCGAGTTTATATTAATCGGCGTTCGGGTTATACTAAATTCACTTAACGATCAACATAAAATTAACACTAAAACACTTGAAATTAGAGGTGGCAATTTTTACCCATATCAAAGGAAATGAGTTGGTTTGGGTAAACAATTGTAGTATAATGGGTTGAAATGGCATGGGTAACATCATAATATTGAATGGGTTGAGATGGGTAACACTTAAACACAATGCGGGTCAAGATGGGTAACCAAAAAACTATGTAAATACAATGGATTTAAACATTTAATAATGATTAATAACATATTTGATGAGAAAACCACTAAAAATTATACAAATGAACTATTTGTTTACTTATAACACATCTTAAATTAAACTAAATTAATGTTTTTTAAGAACAATCCATTTAAACCCGAAATGATTTTGCTTAAAACACGTTCTGACCCGCACCCATTCTGACCCGAACCCATTTTAACCCGTTACCCAACCCGCCCAATTTGCCAGGCATACTTGAAATGTTATACAATCAATATACACATACACATAATATAAAATAAATATTTGTCTCATGTATACACATATAACAAGATAATGAATGCATATATACTTACACATAGCATTATATATAAGTTGAAAGAAGAAAACCGAGATAGCTTATGCATAGTGCAAATATATACATATGGAATAATGCATATATACATACACATAACTTTTGTATTTCATGTTATTATATATAAGTTGTATATTACACATACTGATTACATATATGTAACTTTATGAGTTACATGCATAACTTTTTGAGTTACATATACGTAACTTTGTGATTTACACATTTTTATTAAAATTTTATTTCTCATTATAACATTTTTAATCTTATCATAAAAAATTACGAAAAAAAATCTAAAAAATTTATTGGCAAGTATGAGAGTTTTCTTGGTTTTCTACAAAATGAAGAGTTTATTATGAACCTTTCTATATATATATATATATATATATATATATATATATAGGGGAAGGTTCCATTGTTAACCCTCCCTTATAGCGTTAACCGCTTAACCCTAGAGTTTTTTGCCCGAATCTTCAATTTTATTTTCATGGTTTTTATTATGTAAAAATAGGGGGGTTTCTTTTTTGTGTTTTTGCTAATTCATCACCGTTTAGAAGTTATTGTAAGTGTAAGTTACTTGCACTTACTTACAATCCGTATCTGATGCAGTAAATGTAAGTAAGTGTAAGTAACTTACACTTACAATAACTTCTAAACGGTGATGAATTAGCAAAAACACAAAAAAGAAACCCCCCCTATTTTTACATAATAAAAACCATGAAAAAAAAAATTTCAGATTCGGGCAAAAAACGCTAGGGTTAAGCGGTTAACGCTATAAGGGAGGGTTAACATTTGAACCTCTCCCTATATATATATATAGGGTAATGTTCAAATAGCATTAACTCGAAATAAACCGTCAAGGTAAAGCCAAAAATCTTGGATTTTTTTAACATCATTGTAATCCATCTTCAACACTTTCTTCTTTTATGAGTTTGCGAAAATTCATCACCATTTGAAAGGTAACATCTTTGTAATTTTTTCACTTACAACACTGTAATTGTTTTAGGCCTAAAATTACAACGATTTTACGTCTCAAACGATGATAAATTTTCACAAACTCAAAAAAAAAAAAAAGTGATGTAAATGTCTTACGATGATGTTAAAAAAAATCCAAGATTTGGCTTCATTTTGGCAAAATTATCCCGGTTAATGCTTTAAGAGTGGGTTATTATTTGTTCAATACTTCAATATATATATATATATATATATATATGTCATGGTTGTAAAAATCCCTGACTAGGCCGATTAATCGGTCGATTAATCGTTAGTCTCCTAAGACCGACTATGCCCAACTATTTGATTAGGCCGATTAATCCCGAATAATCCCTAATCCCCACTCCACCGGCCGACTAGCGACAAGTGCATATATATATAAATGTTTTTCAATCAAAACTATGAAAACATATACTTAGTGTGAAAACTATGAAAACATGTAAAAATATGTAAAAAAAAACTTCTTTTTTTTTTGTTTTTTTACATGTTTGTAACGTTATTTGCCACTTTTTTATTTAAAAAAAGCGACAAGTGGATATTTTTTAAAGGGATAACTTTGTAGAAATGTAACCAACTTTTCATTTTGTTTCAATCAAGTCACTCAAACTTTTTTTATTATCCTAATTAAGTTATTTAAGTTACTTTTGTGTTTAAATTATATGTTTTTAACTTGAATAGTATGTAATAATGTTAATATAAGTTTGAGTGAATAATTTTTTTTTTAAAATGACTGATTTGAATCAATAATTATTAATTTTAACTAAAATCTGACAAAGAAAAAAAATAATAATTAATAATTATTTATTTAAGTCGGTCATTTTTTTAAAATAAATTATTCACTCAAACTTTTATCAACATGTATTACCTACAATTCATGTTAAAAACATAGAATTCAAACACAAAAATAACTTGAATGACTTAATTGAGACAAAAAAAAGTTTGCGTGACTTGATTGGAATAAAATGAAAAATTGGTTACATTTATATGAAGTTTCCCCTTTTTAATTTTTTTTTGTAAAACCATGTAAAATATATGTAGCGCTACACCCAAATGTTACATATGTTTTACGTGGTTTTAGAAAATACTTTTTAAAAAAATATTCACTCAGCTCGGCGTTTTTTATTTTTTTAAAAATGTGTCAAATAACGTTATAAACCTATAAAAAAACTAAAAAAAAAAGGTTTTTTTACATGATTTTACTTGTTTTTCACACTAATGAGGGGTTTTCAAATTATTTATAAGATTCTAATTTTTATACTAGTTTTTATACCTAAACAGGCAACCCAAATTTCTCGCTTTTAATAGATCAAATGTAAATCCAAATTCTTGTATTATGTGGCACTTAGATACTTGGAAGTTTAGTTATCCGAAAATTCGGATTCGGATTCGGATTCTTGTTTGTGAACTTTTGCAGATAGTTTGGATATCCGAAATACTTTTTTTCGGATATTTCGGATTATTTAAGATAATTTTCGAATATTTGAGATAATTTTCAAAAATTTCAGATAAGTTTTAGATATTTGGAATAATTTTCGGATGTTTAAATATCTGAAATGTTTTTTTATTTTTATTTTTTTCAGAGTTCGGATTCCATTTGAAAATCTGAATCCGCATCCAAATTTTCAGATACCGATTCAGATATTGAAATTTCATCACTATCTGAAATTAGGTTATTCGATCAACCGGATATTCGAAAATCAACACCTCTAAATACACCAACTTTTTCCAAAAAAAAAACATTAATTAAAAAGAAAAACTAATACCACGAAATAACGACAGAAAATATAGAAGAATATTTATGGTAGGCCGGCCACGTTTTTGGTTGACGTCCCAAAGTAAACCTTTTGTTTTTTGATGTTATTTCTATATATAATTAAAAGGTATGAAAAGAAATAGTAAAACTAATATTATTATATAGTTGGTGGCCCATTGGTTTTATATATACATATATATTCAAGAGAAAAATATATTATATTATATATCTATCTTATATAATAAATCAAGGTTTTTGTTTGTCACTTGTCATGCAATGGAGCATGTTTCATTTTTGTTTTCCTCCTAAAACTTGAAGCATTAAATCATTTATTAACACTCCTTAATTAATAGTGAAAGTTAATAAATTTGACAAATCATTACTTTTACTTATTTTCTTATATTTAATAAATTATGTATACAGATAAATAATTAAGTTATGAATATCTTACACTTTCAATGTAGAAATTTAATAATATTTTTAGAGTATATTGAAAAAAGCAAATAATGATTATAAAATGAGAATATTAAAAATAGATACATTATAAAACAAATTGCAAACTATACAAATAATGATTTTATTAAAAATGAGAATATTAAAAACCTAGATTATTTCATGTTTATTCATATATTTTTATATTTTAACTTACTATTTTCATTAAATAATATAAAACTTTTAAATCTTTTCATTTTTTAGTTAAGTTACAAAAACTAAGAACTTATCCATTATTTAATCATGCATTGTGAATTATAGATATGAAAAATAATTAATATATTATTAGGCAAATGAATTTAATCTGCAATTAGTTATAAAGTTTTTAGTTAAACTTCTTTTCTTATCTAAACTTCTATTTAGGTCTCTTACTATCATTAACTTCAAATTATATTCATTAAAATATTCAATAATAATAATAATAATAATAATAATAGTAATAATAATAATAATAATAATAATAATAATAATAGTGATAGTAGTAGTAGTGGTAGTATTAATTATTTTCCATTAAATATTTTAAAATATTTAGCTTGATAAGATGATTTGACTGTTAAAATACAATATGTATAGTTACAAAATAAAAAATAAAAATTCAAGTGTAATTCTTATTTTTTTTTATAGACATAACTTTAATTTTTATTAAAAAATATATAACATTTTGTATAATAAACACGTGTAACACACGAGATTTAACCTAGTATTATTATATATTATATTATTTAGGTGTTTGATCCATGTATTAACGTTTTGAAATTTTGGACTTAGACCATCAGATTTTTTTTTAACTTTGAAAAGTAATAAACAGAGATAAGTGTATTAAATATAAGATATTTGCTTAAAGATTTAAGTTTTTATTAAATTTGAGAGATTTGGTTAGACATTTGGTTTTTCTTTTAATTTAAATGATTGGTTGCCGGTGAGACGGATTTTGTGAGTTGATTTTTCTGTTATTTTTATAACATATTTGTGAGGATTTTGTGTTATTTTATGTTTTTATGAAAATTTTGTATAAAGTTCGTGATAAAGATTTGATTTTGCTATGAAATTTATGCTTATGCAAATTGCATATATACCTGTTCTCGAAAGTGTACTGTGATAATCCGCCGCAACACGTGGGAGAAATAAACCTGGTTATTTAACAAGTTGCATATTTTTAGTCAAAGTCTACGACTAACTTGAAGGTATCATCACCTTGCCTTTTATATATTCTTGTTAATTACGTCTTTTGCAGCAATCATATCATACTCATCTTCATATTCAACTCCACACCTTAGCTTTGTTTCCATACACAACTCATTGATGGACAACAAAATGTTAAGCTACTGCGCAATTGCCGTGGTGCTCGGAATAATATCAGCGGCCACCGGATTTGCGGGCGAGGCTACTAGGGTTAAGGTAATAATCAAAATATAACTCACTTTTATTACAATAATGCAAACAACTCTGTCAAGATCAAATCTAAGCAAATCTTGGATGTCTTTTTTAATATTATTGTAGAACATTTAGATTTTTTTTTTTTGTAAGTTTCTGTAAATTTATCACCGTTTAAAAAATAATATCGTTGTAAGTTTTTGACTTAGAACACTGTAAATAATGGATGCAGGCTTCTGAAGTTGATATCGTGTTTGATACATGTGTTTACCCAAGTAGTCCGGCACTAGCACTTGGAATTGTGTCTGCGGTGTTCACAATCATTACACGAATTTACATGAGTGTTTCCTTTGGTGGAGCTGGTTGTTGTCGAACTGACGCCAATTCCACTCCCATTTCAAAGCTTCTCTTTGTATTATCTTGGTAAGAAAATGATTTTTATTTATTTATAGTCATGGTTATATGCTCGATCGTACTCTATTATAGCCAAAAAATCAAATAATATGGTAAAGATTATTGCAATAAACCAACATGTTGCTTAGCAACACAATAAGGGGTGAGAGCCTCATCGTGTCTAGACTCTTAGAATACGTTGTTTGCGAGCATGGCCGGCCAGTGGCGGACCCATAAATTTTTTTCATGGGGGCGAGATTTTTTTATGATCATTTAAGGATTTAGCTTAATAATTTTTTTTCTCTTTTGTTCATATATAGTTAGGTTGAATCGGCTCGGATTATGTTAAAATAAGATAATTAAACTAAACTTCGTATGTAAAAGCATAATAAAAATACAATACATCTAAAGTTGTTCTTATGCCTAGCAAAATAGGTGGGTTGGGTTGAGTTAGGTAACAAGTCAAAATGGGTGCAGGCTAGAATGAGTGCATGTTAGGATGAGTTTTAAGCAAAATCAGTTTGAGCTTAAATGAATCATTTTAAAAAAATCAATTTTTTCAACTTAAATAGAATTGTAGCTAAACAAATAATTTAATTGAATAATTTTTAGTTATTTTCACATCATATTTATTATTAATCATTCTTATTTGTTTGAATCCATTATATTCTCATAATTTTTAAGTTGTCTATCTTAACCCGTATTTTGTTAAGGTGTTAACATCTCAACCCATTGTATGTTATAGTTTTGCCCATTTCTATCTAAAATACAATATTTGTTTACCCAATCTATGCATTTATCTTGTTATGAGTTAAGATTGTCAGACCTAGTTGATCTATACTTGGTTTTAATTTTTAAAATCTATCCAAAACAAAATCTATGGAGACTTTTTAGGTAACTCTTTCCAAAAACAACAAGTATAACTATCACTTAAATTCGCATCACAAGTTCAATTATGCAAATTTAAGTGGGGCATTCGCAAAATATTAAGGAGCCGGTCAGAATTTTAACATATATATACCACTGGGGGAAAAAAATTTAAGAAGGGCGGCTACCCCTCTTGGCCAAAGGGTGGGTACGCCACTGTGGCCGGCTCTTTGGTTGAAGAATTTAGGCGAGTGCCTAGGGCCTCCACAATTTTAGGGCCCTACTCTAAAAAAATACATTGCTATTTTTAAATATTTGTTTCATAATTTATATAGGATGTTACCATAGTTCAATTGGTTTAGGTAAATTTTTTTACGAATAGATTTGTTTAACAAATTGGGCTTAAATTATTCAAAACCGAACAAATCGAAAACCAAACCATTCAACAACCTTAATTGATAGCCGACTCCAAGTTTGCAAATAGGCCCGGAATTTCATATTCGCATTGGGCCTCAATAATGATTGAGACGGCCCAGTTTGCGAGTCAAGTTGTTTGGGAATGCACGTATGCAACCTCAATGAAGCAGTAAATGTCTTTCAAGACAAAATACTGACGTGAAACATATAGCAAATATATCTAACACATTAAACATGCATGCATGCAGGGTAGCTTCAGTTGTAGCAGTTATTCTACTTTTGACAGCAGCAAGATTGAATAACAAACAAGGTGGAGAGGTTGATTCATATGGTATTATTATATGTTATGTTGTGAAGCCTGGGATCTTTGCAGCAGGAGCTGTTTTAGCTTTTTTGAGTACAGTTTTTGGTATTGCTGGTTATATCACATCAAATCCACCATCACAAACCAACACAAGTCCTGTAGTTGCAATCCCCATGGGTGCTAATGTTGATCCAGAGAAAAACCCAATGCCTTTCCCACCTCAACAATACCAACCTCAACAATATCCTCAACAATATCCTCCACAATAAACTTATAATTAATTAATTAGGGAACAAGGGAAGATATATAAATTAATTAAAAAATATATTAAGATTAAGTTTTTAAGTTTTGGAACCCTTGTTTTATATTTGTTTACTTCTTAATTGATTGTTAAATCTGTATTTTCTCATATATATATATATATATATTTGAGTTTCTTAATCATATGATGTTTGAATGAATAAGTAGTTTGTTGTATTGTTTATAGTCCTTTATTAATTATTAATTAATTATATGGTGTGCATAATTAATAATATGAGAAATATCTTTGTATCAACTGTTTAAATTAATTAACGAGTTATAAGAAGATTTAATCAAATTCCCGCCTTTTAGTTACATGATTTGACTAAATTCCTATATAATTATTTTGAAAAGGCGAACGCAGATCAGGACACCACTTTTGACTTTTAACTAAGGGTGTTCAGTTTTCGAATATGACTCGAAAAACACTAAGTCGAAATTCGATTCGAATTTTCATATTCGAATTCGATTCGATTCGTAGTATAATTTCGAATTTCGAATTGAATTTCGAATTTCATATTTTTAATTCGATTCGATTCGAAATTCGGATTAAAATTATTTATATATTTTTATTTTATATGCACAAGTAATTACTATCTTTAAGAATTAGGCTTTTTAATTAGGTAGTTTAGTTTATAAAAGCAAAAATACTATTAGACAAATGTCAATTTAATTATAAAATATCCATAATTTTAACATTTTTGAATACGTTAAACCTAAACATTCACAATAAAAGCGTAAATCATGAAGCTCGATCATTTTAGTTGTTAATTTCTAATATTTTGATTACTTGTCACTTTATGTTTTTTCGTATGTTATCACAGGCATTATATATTGAATTTTTATTATTGTACTAGTTTAAATGATATCTCTAATATTACAACTTAGATGTTGGTTAATTTGATATTTGAATGTTTAAGGTTTTGATTATTTGATATTTTGAATACACAAATATAGGAAGAATAAACAATTTTTTAATTAAATTTAAATCAAATCAATTCGAATTCTAATCGAATTCGATCCGAATTCGAATAGAATCGAATTTTGAATTTGAAAACGAATTCGAATTGGATTTTTCGAATCGATTTCGAATTCGAATGCTCTTAAAAAATTCAAAATTCGAATGATTTCGAATCGATCAACACCCCTACTTTTAACCTAGGATTTCAACTTTCTTTTTTCTAAGTACAAATATACAATTGTTTTATACATCGATGTGGGAGCATGAGCCAAGAATAATGAATATCTAAAATTAAAAAAAATAATTTTAATATCTATCTAAATAAAGTAATACTTTTGAATAAAACAAAATCAAAAACGTATATATGTCTATAGGCATATAGCCGGTAAGGCAAATAGAAAAAAGAGGGTTGGAGCATATTGTGTTGATGGTTATATGTAAGAGAAATCTTTTTATGCAACAAATTTTGTCCCCTGTGTGTTTCCGGTGATCATCTTAATTTACAGCCTTTTACCCTAAAAAAGATTTCCAACTAACTGGATTTAGGGATTTCTTGCTTTCCGGGGCATATCTGCCCTGATCTTCCCGACTGCAACTTTACTAACTCATATTATGAATATTCAAATGTTTTGTCTCCCGGTAGAATCGAGCTAATTAACAAGAATATCGATGGTTTTATGTTTCACGTGCTTATTCCTATCAAAACTTGAACTATATATTCTCCTTTTTTTTTGCTGTTAGCTATATTTGAAGCTGATGCATGAGCGACTTCAAATTCTGCCAACGTCTTCCGAGTTTTTATTCAGCTTCCTAACTGTCGCATCATAAACGACCTTCTCTTTCTTATCTTGACTCGCCATTTCTTCCAGGTTTTGAACTTGGGCATAACCAATTCATAACAACCTCATATGTTTTTTTGAGTATTATCATAATTTCATAAAACGCTTAGGTTTTAGTCGTAACAGTCCGCCGCAGAGCGCGGGTAACGTTACTAGTTATTATGATTGATCAAAATCCTCGCTAGATGTAAAGTTTTTTTAGTGCATGTAAAATGCTATAATTTATTACATTTATAACCTAATTATTTAAAGTAAAAAAATTTAAAAACTGATTAATTAAAAGAAGTTTTTGTAGTTTTCTTTTGAAACACTCTCTTGTTTATAATTCTTTCTAAGCAAAATGTTTTTTTTTGAACGGCGAAGGTCTCAATCGTGTGAATTCACTGTTTCCATGCTATGTCACCAAGGTCTAGTTACCTGGACCTCCCATGAGCCACCACAACAACCCTAAAAGGAAACCTCACTAGGAAAACACCCTGACCCTCCTCAGTCGTGTACACTCACTGTTTTCAGGCCATGTCACCAAGATCATTTTTGAATATTTCGGATATTTCAAATAATTTTCGGATATTCGGATTTCTAAAATATTTTTTAATTTTTAATATTTTTTTCTTAGTTCGGATTCCATTTAAATATCTTAATCAATATCCGAAATTTCAGATACATATTCGGATATTGAAATTCATCACTATCTGAAATTCGGATATCCGATCCGCCGGATATTTGAAAATAAACACCCATAATTACACCAACTTTATAAAGAAAAAACCGTTTATTAAAAAGAAAAACAAATTAATACCTCGAAATAACGACAGGATATACCGAAGAATATTTTACACCATGATAATTGTGTTACTGGCACAAAACCGTTTATTAAAAAGAAAAACAAATTAATACCTCGAAATAACGACAGGATATACCGAAGAATATTTTACACCATGATAATTGTGTTACTGGCACATATGGTTGGGGGGCCACGTTTATGGTTGAGGTCCCAAAGTTAACCTTTGTATTTTTGTTATTATTTAACAAGTTTCATATTTTTGGTCAAAGCCAACGACTAACTTGAAGGTATCATCACCTGGCCTTATATATATATATATATATATATATATATATATATATATATAGGGATTGAATCCTTTGAAAACCCAACCTTAGAGAGAAAATCCTTAAACCCTATATGAGCCACTCATTTGGAATCTTGAAAATAAATATGTGGTCCACATTAAGCCTAAATAAAAAATTGGGTTTTGAATAAACAAATCATTTTTAATGTGGGTTAATTGGATTTAATACCTATATATATATATATATATATATATAGGAATTAAATCCAATGAAAACCCAACCTTATAGTGAAAACCCTTAAACCCTATGTGAGCCACTCATTTGGAATCTTGAAAATAAATATGTGGTCCATATTAACCCACATTAAAAATGATTTGTTTATTCAAAACCCAATTTTTTATTCAGGCTTAATGTGGACCACATATTTATTTTCAAGATTCCAAATGAGTGGCTCAGATAGGGTTTCATACGGTTTAAGGGTTTTCTCTCTAAGGTTGGGTTTTCAAAAGGATTCAATCCCTATATATATATAGGATATTAATAAAATGAAAACCTTGTTTTAGTGAGAAAACCTTGAAAACTCATGTAAAACGAACGTTTTTTTTTTTTGAAAATTTTTTAACAGGTTTGTAACATTATTTGACACATTTTTATAAAAAAAAAAAATCAAAAAAGCCCCGAAGAAATATTTTAAAAAAAATATTTTATAAGTTTTTTTTACGTTGTAAAACATACATAACACTGAGTCAGATCTGACGTAATTTTTGTACGTTTTTACGTATGTTTTACAAAAAAAAATAGTTTTGTTACGTACGTTTTACAAGCGGTTTGCTGTGTTTTCACAATAAAAAGTGGTTTTCAAATTATCCATACCCTATATATATATATATATTCTTATTACATCTTTTGCAACAATCATACCATACTCATCTTCATATTCAACTCCACACCTTAATTTGTTTCCATACACAACTCATTGATGGACAACAAAAAGTTAAGCTACCGCGCAATCGCCATGGTGCTCGGAATCATATCCGCTGCTACGGGATTTGCGGACGAGGCTACTAGGGTTAAGGTAATGATCAAAATCAATAAGTTTGTTTAACTAAATTTAAATATGTGTCATGGATTGACATATATGTATATGTATATGAATATACATGCAGGCTTCTGAAGTTAAAATAGTGTATGATACATGTGTTTATCCAAGTAGTCCCGCCCTTGCACTTGGAATTGTGTCTGCGGTGTTCACAATCATTACACGAATTTACATGAGTGTTTCCTTTGGTGGAGCTGGTTGTTGTCGAACTGACGCCAATTCCACTCCTATTTCAAAGCTTCTTTTTTTATTATCTTGGTAAGAAATTTATATATATAGGGGAGGGATATTTTACGAAGGATAAAAACCTTAAAAAGTGTAAGAAGCAACAAGAAAGTGATATATGTACATTAAGTTAAATGATATAAATGTCAAAATTAAAAAAGGAGGCTCCACATGCAAGTCACATGCAATTTCCACCGTTTTTTTAAACGTTTGTAACTATTTTATACATTAACAATTTTTTGAAAAAATCACACCATAAAATCAAGCGTTTTTTTACCTTTCAAACGAGTATAATATTGGTATATTAAAAAAAACAACAATAGGTGTTCATGAAACTTGCGTTTTTATGATGTTTTTTATGGTGTTTTTGAATACTAACAGATAATGAAACACCACAAAGACATTTTATGGTGTTTTTTAACATGAAAAACATTATTAACATTTAACTTTATGCATGGTGTTTTTCAAACTTAGGTTTATGGTGTTCACGAATGAACATATTGAACACTAAAAACACTATAAACATTTAATTTTGTGACGCATCTATACGTTTTGTGACATATATGTTTTATATTGTTCACGTTTTATGGTGTTTTTCGAGTTATTTTATGGTTTTATTGTGTTCAGGTACTAATGAAACTAAAACATGGCATTTTGTAGTGTTTTTGAACACTAAAAACACTATAAACACTTTTATGGTGTTTCTTATGCGACGCATCCATACGTTTTATGGTGTTTTTCCGAGTTATAGTGTAAACATTTTATGGTGTTAATAATTTTCGGATATTCATGAAACTTAAACTAGACAATTTATGGTGTTTTTAGGGTTTAGACATATGAACCATCCAAAAACACCATAAAACGCAAAATTCATATACAATAAATTCAGGTCAGGTTTTTTTATATCAATATTATACTCGTTGAAAAGATAAAAAAATGCTCAATTTTATGGTGTAATTTTTTTTAAATGATAATAACATATAAAAAAGTTATAAACGTTTTTTAAAAAAAGAAGTTGTTAAAAAAAGTCAACAATCACAATACCCATTACACCCCTCCAGCCATTTAAGTTTTCTCTTAATTATCTCTAATGATGTGGCATAATTACACCATTCATCTAAAAAATCAATGACCCAAATCTCTTCCTATACTTTTTAAGGTTTTAAGTCTTTCTAGCCTAACTATATATATATAGGATTCGCATCCTATAATAACCCACCCTTATTGACATAACCCGAATTAACCCTTGAAGATCAACCCGAATCTTTTGTTTTTTTTATGGCGATGTAAGGCAAATTACAGTGATGTAGGATCTCAAACAAAAAAGAATTTGCACAAACACATAAAAGAACATACTCTTGAACATGTAAAACAAAGATTTTGAAAAAAAAAACAAAAGATTCGGGTTGATCTTCAAGGGTTAATTCGGGTTATGTCAATAAGGAGGGTTAACAACGGATCTTTACCCTATATATATATATAGGGTATGGTTAAAATGAAAACCACATCTCAATGAAAAAACCGCGAAAACCATGCAAAAATCACGTAAAACGAACGTTTTTTTTTTTTTTAAATTTTTTTTACATGTTTGTAACACTATTGGACACATTTTTATAAAAAAAAACCAAAAAAGCGCCAACCAAGTATTTTTAAAAAAACTATTTTATAAACCCACGTAAAACCTACGTAACAAAACGTAAATAAATTTTTTTTTTAGTTTTGTTACGTAGGTTTTACGTGGGTTTATAAAATATTTTTTTTAAAAATATTTGCTCGGCGCTTTTTTGGTTTTTTTTATAAAAATGTGTCCAATAGTGTTACAAACATGTAAAAAAAATTTCAAAAAAAAATACGTTCGTTTTACGTGATTTTTGAATGGTTTTCGCGGTTTTCTTATTGAGATGTGGTTTTCATTTTATCTTTTCCCTATATATATATATATAGTAGATGGTTCGAATGTAAACCTTTCTTATTACGTTAACCGAATAACCACATCTTATTAATTTGGGGCCCACATTAAATTAAATATAAAGGTGTATGTTTTTTTTTCTTTTTTAATTAATGTAGGGTCCACTTACATTAATTAAAAAAGAAGAAAAAACCTAAAACTTTAGATTTACTTTAATGTGAGCCCCAAAGTAATATGATATAGTTACTCGGTTAGCACAATAAACATGTGTTAACATTTGATCATCTCCATATATATATATGGAGATGATCAAATGTCAACACACGTTTATTTCGTTAACCGAATAGCTACACTAAAGTAAATCTAAAGGTTTAGGGTTTTTTTAATTAATTTAGGGCTCACTTACATTAATAAAAAAAATAATAAAAGACATACACCTTTTGATTTAGTTTAACGTCGGCCCCAAAGTAATAAGATGTAGTTATTCGGTTATCGCAACAAGGAAGAGTTAACATTTGAACCATCCCCTATATATATATATATATATATATATATATATATATATATATATAGGGACTTATTCTATTAAGAACCATTAAATATCAAAGAACCATAAGAACTAATTTTGTACCACATATTTTAAGGGGTATAAAAGTAATTTCCTTTTAAAATAGTGGAAGTTACTTTTATACCCTTCTAAATTTGTGGTTAAAATTGGTTCTTTTAGTTCTCAACTTTAAAAAGTTCTCATTTGAACATCCCCCTATATATATATATATATATATATATATATATATATAGGAATTGAATCTTATGAAAACCCAATTTTAGAGAGGAAATACTTAAACTCTATGTGAGCCATTGATTTGGAATTTTTAAAATAAATATGTGGTCCACATTAAACCTGAATAAAAAATTGGGTTTTGAATAAACAAATCATTTTTAATATGGGTTAATGTGGACCACATATTTATTTACAAGATTACAAATCAACAGCTCACATAATTTTAAGGGTTTTCTCTCTAAGATTGAGTATTCATAGGAATCAATCCCTATATATAGGGGAGGGTTATTTTGAAAACCTCCTTTAATTGAGAAAACTTTGAAAACAATGAAAAAGAAAACTCCTCACTTTGGTGAAAACTTCTACTAACTAAATGCGACACCCCAGCCTGGTTTAGGGTTGACGTGTCACGTATACGGAATTAGAAGTAAATGCAACAATCCCAATGTATTTAAAACATAAATACGTAAGTCTTAAGTTGATAATTAAACATAACAAAACAAATATTTAAGTTTTAAGTATTGATTATTACATTTACTACAGTAACAGAAATTTTCAGATTTAGTTCCGATTTTACTCTCAAAAGTTCCCCGCCGGGTTTTCTTGATTACCTACACAAAAGAGATAAACACCACAAAAACAAATACGGCTGAGCCAAAGAATGCTCAGTAACGGATGAACAATAGTAATAAAGAAATTCAGAAGGTGGTGAAAAATAGGAAAATTTCAAGTGAAAATACAACCGGATAGTGGTCGAAAACAAGATCGGAACAGTAATCAGTTGTCTGACTTTTATATTTCAGAAACATTAACACATTTTATATTTTAAGTCATAATTAGAACGTTACAGAATATACCACGAGCCGACTGTACATACAAAAGTGTAAGGTTCACGGGTAGCTACTCTCACTTACCAGACACATGAGATAGTTAGTGTTGGCATACACGTCACTATCCCCTAGAATCAGAAAGTACAGTTTAAAATTATCCTAGGATCAGTCCATATACCTCCCCAGAATTCAGTATGTGCACAATGTACTATCAGAGTACTAATGGAGACGTTGTGAACTCAACTAACCGTCACGGATGGTTCCACATCATGGTTGCCGCCATGAAGGGCCTGTATTCATCCTTACAGGTAGGGCATGCTCGGGTATTAGAATACAGTTTCAGAAAATTCAGTAGGTTCAGCTGGGTAGATAAACTACCATATAATCTCATAATCGAATCATGCAATAATGAGTACAACATAATTTAGATTTATTGCATGATAAACAAAACAGGGAAACACGATATCATATCGTGTTAATCAGAAATCAGAACAATACAGAAACGAAATTTAAGGATTACAGAAACGATTTACAGAAACAGATTACAGAATTGAAAATATTATGATTTAAATAAACGGAATCCGTACGATAACATATAACAAAATTTATACTCTGAGTTAAATAAACGGAATCCGTACCTTAGTCGTAGCAATTTATCAGCAAGAAATCAGATAAATACGGCCGTAACCAAATTTTCTGGCGATTCAGAAATCTGTGTTTTTATTTAAATTTATCGTTAATCAGTTAGATTTTCGGGTAACGTTAACCCTGTAGAATTAGTTTCTTTTTCTAACTCTTTGATTAACATTCGTAAATATTCTTTAATTTTTTTAAGTTGAAGTTTTCTACCGTTAATTCGGTCGAATCAGTTTAATTTATAAAGCTGTTTATCAACATTTAAATTTAGTTGTTCATTTCGTAAAACGACGATTTAAACGTTTTTCGAACGAAACGGTTTTTTTCTTTATAATTAAATAAAATATATTTTATTTCAAGGTCTTATCCAATCGGATTAGACTCTTATTCGATAGTTAAATGTGTTTAGGATTGTATAAAATGTATTAGTTAATTATGTTTCTAATGTAAAAAATAAATAAAATAAAATAAAGATAAAAAGATGGTCTACAAGTGTTTATAACATGAAACGTTCAAAAATAAAAAAAAAAATGTCCTAAACTCTAACTAGTTCAACCAGCATCTATATTATTAATTTGTTGGTTCATGAATTCCTTTGACCATTAAGAATTTAGATTAGATGTGACGGAGATACACAAATTAAATAGAAAACGACTTTGCTATGCCTTCTCAAGATCCGGATTTTAACCACGCTAGACTAATATTTGTTATTAGCTTCATTTGTTTAATTTATCTCTCTCTCTCTCACACACACATATATATTTATTAGCTTCATCTTCTTTGCTACGATTTTAGATTTACGCGAGAATTTAGTAGTTAACCATAAATTTATCAAACTCTATTATCGGTAACGAATACGAAAATAAATCAGATTTATTACCTCAACTCGTGATAGAACGATGATTATTAACCGAAACAAAGCTGACTCGTGATAAACTCTCAATCGAGCGATTTGACTTCAGGCGTGGTCTAGATTGTCAAAGATGATGGTTTCCTTTGCACAGTGTAGATGATGTTTACCATTAGTATGGTGATGATGATTATGGTTGTTGTTCAATCGTAATAGCGAATTTTGTGAATTTGGTTTCATAATGTGACGTAAGAGAATTGGATGAAGATATGCTTCAATTTAATGGAAGTCGGTTTAACAATCTGGATAAGGTTTCATTTTATTTATTTATTTATATATTTATTTATTATTATTATTATTATTACAATATATATGTACATAATATATAATAAATCAAATTGTAATATGGTTCGGGTATGGTTAGTTTCTAAGTTAGTTTTCACTTTAGTTGAATAAAGTTGTGAGTGCTAGTTGGTTAATATTTAAATTAGATCTTACCAAATTAATCAAGTGATACTGAAATGGAAATTTTCATTCTTAGAAACAAGGTATACGATTAGAATATTTGTTTCGGGTTGTTTATAATAACTATGTCAAAGTTTATTAAATAATTCTGTTATTAACTTGTTATATATTTCGAACTTGATATTATATTTGTCGGAGTATTGTTAGTAGTATTTATAATTCGGTTTCATTTATTGAGTTATAATTAATTAATAATATATATATATATATATATATTGAACATTTTATTTATTTATTTTCTTGTTACGTTTTTACGGGTATTATATAATCAATTTAAAAAAATTATGAATTTTTACTATTAGCTTAGAAATTTTATAATAAAAATATGTAGATCACGAAGTTACGTATATGTAACCTATAAAGTTACATATATGTAACTCATATATATAATATACAAGTTACATATATGTAATCAATAAGTTTGTATGTAATAACATGAGTTATATACATTCTTTTAATTTTTTCTTTTTGTTAACAAATATAACCTTATAATAAAACAAAATGTAAAACAAAAAACGAAAAACGAAATTGATTCATAATAATTGTGATTAGTTTTTTAAGTTTTCTCAAAAATGATTGTTTTTATTGAAACCCTCCCGTATATACACACACATACTCTGGAAACCAAAAAATCAAATAACATGGTAAAGAAATTGATTTTTATTTATTTACGTATAGTCATGGCTATATGCTCAACTCTAGCATAACAAAAAAATCAAATAATATGGTAGAGATTATTGCAATAAACCAACATGATGTTGCTTAGCAACACGATGAGGGGTGAGAGCCTCGTTGTGTCCAAACTGTCAGAAGACGTTTTCAAGTCAGGTTGTTTGGGAACGTAACCTCAATAAGGCAGTAAATGACGTTTTTGACCGCGTCTATATAGGACACGTGTCAACTTTTAAATGGTGGTTTGTATAGAAACCCGTCTATGTGTACATGGGCGCCGACACTTGTACACAATAAGAACATTATCTGGCATTAGAAAGTCAAATGGGCATATTTGAAAAAAAATATAGTCAAATGTGTATTTTGGGGATTTTCCCAATATATATATTACTGTTCTATTAAAAGACAAGCGAATGAAACAATTACCAATTGACAACCTATGTTAGTTAATAACTAAAAGAAACACTTCTAATCATAAGTTTGAAGGACATAAAACTAACTTCCCAAATTTAAAGAAAAATTACATTTATACTTTTTAAATCATGTGACTATAAATATATTTATTTTTGTTCTTTACAAATTGTTGGTTCTTAATAAAATGAATCCCACAAATGCAATATATTACTTGAATAAGTGTACAAACTGTTCGGAACAAACCAACAATACGTATATTCGATTAACATAAGATCTGTACATGCGCGGCTATTTATAACAGTTAATTTAGGCGGTTAATTAAAGTTAGGAGGGCGCCATGTAACTAACTTTAACCAACTAACTCGACTTGACAATACTAGACCCTTCTAATCTTACTTAGTTAGACCATGAGGTATGCCCTTTGGTTGTGAACACTCCACCTAGATGCTACGTAGGCATCCACCACAACCACCCACTCCACCATGTGTGGTGGAAATGCCAAGTGGTTGGCATTATGATGTCATCATGATGCAATGATTGATTTTTTATTTTAAATTTCTAAATAAAGTTATTATTTTTATTATATAAATCTAGAAATAATTTATTAATAATTGCATCCAACGTTCGAATGTGTCGTTGCCGTGACCACGCCCAACCCAAAAACGCCCCAAGGGCCAGGGGCGGTGTTCAACCCCAGCCACGCCCCTTTTTTTCTCAACCACGGGGCACACCGAAGGGTCTTATACATGCAATTGTTGGTTTGACCCGTTAAGATGTAAAACACATGTATCTAACATGGTGAACATGCATGCATTCATGCAGGGTAGCTTCAGTTATAGCAGTTATTCTACTATTGACAGCAGCAAGATTGAATAACAAACAAGGTGGAGAGGTTGATTCATATGGTTACATTATTATATGTTATGTTGTGAAGCCTGGGATCTTTGCAGCAGGAGCTATTTTAGCTTTTTTGAGTACAGTTTTAGGTATTGCTGGTTATGTCACATCAACTCCACCATCACAAACCAACACAAGTCCTGTAGTTGCAATCCCCATGGGTGCTAATGTTGATCCAGAGAAAAACCCAATGCCTTTTCCACCTCAACAATACCAACCTCAACAATGTCCTCCACAATAATCTTCTAATTAATTAATTAATTAGGGAAGATTTATAGATTATAAAAATATTATGATATAAGTTTAAAAGTTTTGGAACCCTTGTTTTAAATTGTTTACTTCTTAATTGATTGTTAAATCTGTCTTTTCTCATATATATATATATATATATATATATATATATATATATATATATATATTTGAGTTTCTTAATCATATGATGTTTGTCCCAATGGTACCAAGGTGTGTTAAAAGTGTCTTCTCTAAAATAGGTTGAGGATTCTAGTCCCATAGTGGACAAAAGGTGGAAAAAAATTGTTGTTAAAAAAAATGATGTTTGAATGAATAAGTAGTTTGTAGTATTGTTTTCAGTCCTTTATTAATTATTAACTATATGGTGTGCATAATTAATAATATGAGAAATATCTTTGTATCAACTGTTTAAATTAATTAACGAGTTATAAGAAGATTTAATCAAATTCCCGCCCTTTAGTTACATGATTTGACTAAATTACTATGATGGATCAAAATCTTCGCGACATATATGTAAGGTTGTTTTTATGTAAAATGCTATAATTTATTGCATTTGTAACCTTATAATTATAAGTAAAAAAAAAATTAAAAACTGATTAATTGAAAGTTTTTTTAGATTTCTGTGTTTTCTTTTGAAACATCGTTTACTAAACATTACAATTCTTTCAAAGCAACATGTATTTGGATTTTTAGCGTTTACTTGCAATGAAAGCATAGACGCATTATTAAGACACCATGAACTTTGTGTTAGATAACTATCATGATGGACAAAATGCAGGTCGGATCCAAGAATCAAAAAAAATTCCGGGACCCGGGACGATAAGGAAAATGTCTTTTTTTAAAAAAATTAACTTAGTAATTTATATATAAAAAGTTAGTAATATGAATATATTTGTTAAAAAATTCACAAAACCAAAGTATTGTAACATAATAATATATTTTAAATACTTAAGCAAACCGTGAGTCTAATCGAGCATTTTTTGAAGCAAAAGTCTCGATCATCTATTTGGTATCCATATTCTCTAAGATGACGTTTTCAATAGCAGTCATTGCCAATCCGTTAAGGCGGTCCTGTGACATTGATGATCGTAAGTAAGACTTTCACAACTTCAACTTTGGAAAGATTTTTCTGTCAATGCCACAGTTACCGGATAGTCAACAAAACTCTATATGCAATTAATGTGTTCGGAAAAACCCAAGCTGGATCAACTTGTTTATAGTTTATAGCATCAAAAGGGTGATAATTTTATAACACAAAAACGTCTCAAACAACTTCAACTCCAAATAAAGTTTATCCGCATCAATATATGATTGTTCTTCGTACTTCAATGCGTGGCTCGTTGGAGACTGCAACCGAGGTTGTGCTCGATGGCTCGTGGCTGTTCAATTGAGGCAGTGGAGACTACAGGCCGGAGATCCGTTTTGTTGAATTTGGAAGGTGGGACAAGAGAGCTGAAGGGGTGGAGTTGGACGCTGGTCCAGCTAGTACGTCTGAGAATTGAAAGAGTGGAAAGTAAAACTAATTCAGAGGAAAGTCAATAGAAACCAAATATAATTTTAAATATGTGAGGCTTTTTTAGGGGTAATCTATAACCAATTAAACTATTTTCATTCTATCAAAATTTGTTGGGTCTAATTTTCATATATTTTTATAATATTTATATTTTTTTTAAAAATTTCGGGCCCTTAAAAATACCGTATCCGGGGCAGTCGCCCACCTCGCCATCCCCAAGCCGCCCTGACAAAACGTAATTGGTCTAACGGCCCTGTCGTATAGTCTGAGTTAGTGTACATACATATCATGATGTATAGACAAAACGTGTCACATTTAGCGACTACAAAATCATTAGCGTTGCTCCAATTTCAAATCATTCAATTATCAAAAGAAACGTTTTAATAAGTTAAAGAAATAAAATCCATGTAAATTATGAATTAGGTATCCAAATAAGTTGTCATAGTGGTAGAAGACCTACCTTTCAATGTGGAGGTCAAGGTTCAACTCCCATTTGAGACATTTTAATGGATACTAGGTGAGGGAAAGAATCTTGAGTTTAATCTCGGGTTCTGAACCGATGGGGGCGCAGTTTTTACAGCAAATATGTTGGTTTCTGCGCATCAGGTGCAGCTCTTCCGAGGGTGATACCGGGTAAAACGGGCTATCGCTTCCTTGAGGAAGGGGTCTTCCGAGGCCTGCTGGCGTGGTGCATATGTCATGACGTTACACTCGCTTGTTGCTGTTAAAAAAAAATATGAATTAGGTTGTCGGAAAGATCTTAAAATACACCTATTAAAGCCCGTTTAATGCATCAAAAGATCTAAACAATGTTATTCAAATTCTAAAAGAGCAATTCATATGCTCAAAGACGATATTAGAACAAAAAGACCTGAACATATTTTAATAGATTAAAATATCCAACTTTAACAATTAAAATATGTTTAGGTTGTTTGTACATATTTAAACAAAAACTTAAACATTTCATGTTAATTAAAGTATTTCGTCGGGTTTTTTTAATTATTTTTGCTCTTACACCATTTCATTATAACTTAGAACATGTTCAATTTAAAATTAAGTAGTATTTATATTTACGAAACTAAAAAGTATTAATCTTTTTTCCAGAAAAAAAAAAACAATATGATGCATTTAAATTTTAGTCAAAATTAATAATGGAAAATTAAATTATATGTTAATTGAATTATTATAAAGAAAAAGAAAAAGAAAAATTATTTCTATTTTGTGACGTCTACTTAGACTATGTTCATTGCGCATGTGGAGTGACTGCATAGCCTGCATTTGCTGATGTGTAAATATGTATGTGGAAGGATGCAATGGAGATAAAATAAAAAGTAGCGCACGTGATTCTTTTGCACGTCCAGACGTGCACTCAAATGCAGGGGGGTGGAGGCCACCCATTTGAAAATCAAATTTTTTTATTAATTCAAAGCAACGGTTAGATTTTTAAAAAACAACTTTTTTTATTTTTAAAATCACCAACAACTATATTTAAAAAAAAAAACGGCTACTTTTTTTCCCCTATAAATACCTACTTAAACTAACTCATTTTTCACCCCAAAATCATACAAACTCTTAAATTCTTTCAACCTCACACTCTCAAAATGGATTCAAGAAGGTCATTTTCGTTCACTGGTTTGTTAAACGATGATAATGATCAACAAAACCCACCACAACAATAATCATTCCCTGTTTTCTCACAAACACAAAACTTTTCTCAAATTTCACAACCACAACAGGAATGAGTACACGCAAAGATACTATCTTGCATATGGAATTTACCCAGAATGGTCAACATTGGTAAAGAGTTTTGTTTATCCTCCAAACAATAATCTTAAAATGCAATACTTTAAGCATCTACAAGAGTCTTGTAGAAAAGATGTTGAAAGAGCATTTGGCGTCCTCCAAGCAAGGTGGGCAATAATCCGAGGCCCTGGAAGATCCACAAGCATACCAGTGTTAGGTGACATAATGCATATATGCATAATTCTACATAAAATGATTGTAGAAGATGAAGGTCTTGCAATAACCAATTGGTCCCCTGAAGAAGATGAGCCAGAGCCAGCAAATTAAAATGAAGGTGCACCTGCTAAGTTTGCACACTTTCTCGAAAGGTTTAGATCCTTATGAAGCAAAGATACTCACATCGCACTACGCAACGATCTAATGGAACATCTTTGGAGCCTAGGGCAAGCTAATCAAGAAGATGAAGAGTAGATTTGTCTTAGGCGTTCTAGTTTCTTTCTGGTTTGTTTAAGTTTTTTTTTTCATTTTTTAATTTAGGGCTACTACTAATTGAGTATTTGTATTTTTATTTAATGTAATTTCTTTTTAATGTAATGCAAGCTTAATTTTTATTTAATTTTATCTTTTTTTATTATTTAAATATATTTTATTATATTTTATCTTTATAATATATTTTTATTTAAATAATTTTTAAGATTAGAAAATCATTTGTTTATATAAGATAAATAGAAAAAGAAATGGTGATGTGAAAGAGAGTGCATGTGAGAAGGATGTATTGAAGTTAAAAAAAGAAGAGAGAGTACATGTGAGAAGGATGAGTAAAAAGTTGATGTGGCAGTGATGATTGGGCTGAATGTAGTAAATGTAGCCCTTTGCATTGCGGGTAGTCTTAGTAGATTTGTTGAGTCGGCTTCCTTTGACCTTTGGTACAAGATTGCATCAAAACCAAATCGATTTCAACATTTGCCTAAAAACCAAAATCGTTTTCCTAAACCCCCTATAACTAACTAACTAACTAACTAAATAAATAAATAAATAAATAAATAAATAAAAACCTTCTTATTTTCGTTTCAATTAGGATCAGAGATACATTAAAATAAAACAAGAGAAGATATGTACGTTAATATTGTTGTATGTTAATGTGTCTATACGCATCTATTAAAAATGATTTATTTGTTTATGCAAATAGTATCCAGGTCTCCCTATCGGAATCATATCACCAGTTTTACAATAATTACACATATTGGCTCGACCCGAAGTAGCTCAAACTAGCTCGATCCGACTCGACCCGAATTAGCTCGAAACTCATCCGACCCGAATCCATCCGAATTATGGTTCGGTAATGATTCGGACAACTTCGAACAACTTGAACAAGCTGAATAAAAATTCCTTAACTTCTGGTTTTTGTTTGGACTATTTATTTTTCCTAATTTTGTCTCTTAAAATTAAATATTTTGATAGTTTTGATTCACAATTCAACACTTAAAATTTCAAATTTCAAAGACGATCACAAATCCATTATTATAAAATAGTTTTAAAAAGTACATGATTCATAAAAAAATCGAACAACCTAAACAACTCTACTAAGAAACTGGGTATTTGCGACGAAATGTTCGGTCGTAAAGTAGTCTCAAATAACCATATGCAACTACTTTACTACCAACATAACTGTCACAAAAACCTTCGTAGCTAATACCTTTTTGCGACCACAATTGCGACGGACAAGTATTTTGCAGCTGGTTTTAGCAACGGATATTCTGGTCGCAATTAATGCGACGGATTAGCAACGTGCTTTTTGCGACGAGTTTGCGATAAGTTTTTGCAATGGGTTTGCGACGGGTTTTTTGCGACTGTATTCCGACAAGAATTTTACAATCACTTTGCGACGGGTTTTTTGTGACTATCTTGCGACTAGAAATTTGCAACGATTTTTCAACTAATGCGCTTGCGAAGAGAAAGCAACGAATTTGCGACTATTTTTCAGCCATTTTACAAAATAAACATATACGTAAAAAGATAATAAAACCTGCAAATAATTTACAAATTTTCAAATAGAACCTACTTTATAAGCATCAAATATCGGATAAACATCAAACATTCATATGTATAAAATATCCAAAAGCATCAAACATCTAATTTGTCTTAACTAGGCATTCAAACATCACCTCATTAATGTCTTTATATAAATTTAAATATATCTTGTTTTATTACTATTCAACTTGTTTAATAAATGAGTTTGTTTGATAGTGTGTGCGTGTGTATCTATGTATCAAACTTTATAATTGGTATATTTCTTTTAAGGGTTTTTGTTCATTTAATATTTTAAAATTTAAAAAAATTAGCTATTTAATATTATTAACTTGGATTCGAACCCTGAATTCGAATATAAATGCACTTCGAATTTGATATACAATTCGAATCATTTTTAAAAATTTAAAATTATTCAATTTGAATTATTCAAGTTATTTGAAATTTAATTCTTTAAACACCACTAAATTATTATCCCTAATTATGCCATAACTACGACAAATTAGATGCACGATGCTTTGTTGAGTACGGGGTCGAGGGAAATCATGCCAACTTCTACCTAATGTATGTATCTTTAGTATGCATTTTTTATATAGCTTGTTTTTCTGACTCGAATCCATCACCCGTGGCAACAATGTAAGCATAGATGAAAGCTTACTCAGAATATGTCTAGTGGTCACCCTACTGAAATTTTCTGCCACATCATAACCCACTGAAAAACTTAAAACCCCATAATGGTCTCCCTACTGAAAAACATTCCCCACTGTGCCACATTATCACCCACTAAACCTTAAGACACTCACAGTAGCTAATCACGATCGAAAGGAGAAAGAGGGGATGTACGGGGCGGCTGCAAGGGCAAAATATTTAAGGCCGCCGAGGTAGGGGGCGGTATGCCTGCTCACCCCCGCCCAACTCTTCTTCCCCGCTGAACGAGTGGGATAACCATTAAACATGGCCTCATAGATATGCGATTAATCATTATCATAAGAAGTATAATGCTATTATTAGCTATAAATGCATTTATTGAAAAATTAGTTTAGAAAGAAAATTAGCCATTTAAATCTTAAGATACATCAACTATAAATCAGAGAGATTTCAGCAACGGATGAATTCGCAAGTGAAAGTGGTATCATCAGGAATTTGTTTACGATGCTAAATATTACCTATGTATTGCGCAAGGCGGTAATAATACGTTATCAATACTTATTTTTCTAAGGTTATGTGTAATAGGTAGGAGTGTTCATTGTCCGGTTTCAAACCGTTAAACCACCTAAACCAATCATTGGCTTGGTTTCATGGTTGGTTTTTTCTCCAATCATTTGATCGATTAGTTTCGAAAGTTTGAAATCATAGTGAACGGCTTAATTTACAGTTTTTGCTAAGAACCGGTTGTAAAAAACAGACTGGACCATGTGTGTTTGTGTGTGTTGTGCATAAGGTAAATGATTTAAGTGCCATTCAATAAAAAAATTACATTCGAGATTGTAAGGTTATTAGTCCGTCCCAAACCTCAAAACGATTAGGTCTGGTTCAATTTTTGTTTTGACGGGCTCAAAGGCCCAAATCTAGATGGCCAAAACCCCAAAAGCTTAAACTGTAAAACGAAACCGTTGACAACGATTTGGTTTGGTTTTATTTTAAATGATTCGATTTTGGCTTTCATTAATTTAAAAATACCCTTATTAACAGTTTAGTTTAGAATCCCATATAAAACCGGACCACAAACACCTCTTGTTATAGAAGATTATCAAGGTGTGATCTGATTACCACTGCATAGCCTCTGTGAGTAGGACCAGGGGCGGCCCTGAGAAATTGGGTGCCCAGGACGAGTCGGGGAAAAAAGGCCCCTAACGCATTCAAAGCTCCTGACCAAGCGGGGGTCAAGGGGGCCGCGCCCCCTTGCGGGGTCCTAGGGGCAGCGCCCCTTGCGGGGTCCAAGGGGCAGAGCCCCTGGTGGCGGTCCCGCTGGCCAGTCAGCGGGCGGGGGTCAAGGGGGCAGCGCCCCCTTGTGGGGTTCGGGGCAACGCCCCGAAACCTAAACGAAATGTCATAAGTTAATATGTTCGGGATTAACTTCCGTATTTTACCTAAATCAGTCATTCAATAATCAGTAAACTGTAAATCCATGGGCCCAATTTCTTGGGATTTTGAATTTCAATTTCTTCTTGAACGTGAGCGTCCATGGAACCGGTTAGGATAAAGGGCTTTTGAGAAATGAAATGGGCCCATAAATATATTTAACTGAGTTATTTGTTACTCAAACCCGTGTAATACTCGGGTTTATAACCTAATATATATATAAATACATATATAAAAATGTGCCCCTCGAAAAATTGGGCCCGGGACGGAGGTCGGGTTTGCCCCTCCCCCGGGCCGCCCCTGAGTAGGACATGACAAGTTTTTTGTGACCGTGGTCACGAGGGAAGCTCGTGACCTCACTTGATTTTGCCTTGATAATTGAAAAATCCAAGACGATGGTGGTTTATGTCACCAGTTCAAACAAAAAACTTTATTAATTGGCTATATATCAAAACATAAAAATTACATTATTTATTATTTGCTTATTTAATATATTATTATTTTCTAATAATTATTTTTCAAAATGTAAGAGTAATGTCAACATAATTTAACGATGTATTAAAATTATAATTAGAAGACGTAAACATCTGTGCCAAAAGCTAGCACTCGGCTATATTTTCTAAACAATCCTCATCATCCCAAGAAAACAAACAGTTAATTACGTCTAACTCTAGATTGTTAAAAAATATATGTCCGAAATCAAATACGAAATATTCGAAAATCTGAATCCGTAATATTCAAAATTTGGATATCCGGTAGTTCGGATAGTCGAAAAGTTGGATTCGAATACTTATATATTTTAAACTTTTCAGATAGTTAGGATAGTTTTTTTTTTCATATAATATTTGGATATATTGGATAACTTTTTTGGATATTTTGGATTATTTATGATAATTTTCGAATACTTCGGATAATTTTATGATATTTCGAATAATTTTCGGATTTTCAGATATCCGAAATATTTTCATATTTTTAATTTTTTTCTTGAGTTCGGATTTCATTTCAATATCTGAATCCGTATCAGAAATTCCGGACATATATTCAAATATTGAAATTTATCACTATCTTAAATTTTCCGAAATCTGAAATTCAGAATTTCGTTCCATCATATATTCGAATATGAACACCCTTAATTACACCAACTTTTTTCTAAAAAAAACATATATTAAAAAAACATATGTTAGTACTTAACGGCGTTAACGGAGAAAGGACCGAGTTTGCAACATTTGAAAACTTAAAGGACTGATTTTGACACTTTGAAACTTTAAGGACTATCTCTGAAATTTTGTGTAAACATAAAGGACCAAAAGTGCAATTTACTCAAACATATATTAACACTACAAGGAAAGTCACCTATAGCGACGACAAAAGTCGTCGCAATAGCCCCGAATTGTTGTCGCAATAGGTTATAGCGACGACATGTGGTCGCGTCTTGGTCGTCGCTATAGGTTAGTCGCTATTGCCAAGACATGTCGTCGCTAAAACAGTCGTCGCTATAGGTGTCTGATGCATTTTCTTTTTTAATTTATTTTTATTCTGTTAATAATTAAAAAAAGGAAAATTTTTTTCGAAATTACCTATAGCGACGACATATAGTCGCTATAGAAAATGGTCAAAAAGTCAAATATAGGACTATAGCGACGACATGTCGTCGCTATAGATCAAAGTCAAAAAGTCAGACTTTGATCTATAGCGACGACATGTCGTAGCTATAGCCCTACAAAAAAATTTCAATTTTTTTTTTGTTTTCTGAAATTTCCAGTTTTTAACATGTTTAAACAACCAATACCAGTTTTAACCTGCTGCAAATAAGACTTTATCAAACATCAAATTACATTCACATTCATATGTTTACATCCAAAATCTAAAAGTTAACCAAACAACCAAGCATAACAAGTTTAAGTTTGTTTATCAACCAATCAACCAACCAAGCATAACAAAGTTATAAGTGTTTTAAAATCCACAACTTCATCTATTCACTTTCATCTTCATCTTCCTCTTCTTCTTGATCTTGATCTTTTTCTTGATTTGTTTCAAATCCGGGATAGTAGAAAGAGCTAGAGCCTTGGCCTCCTTGCATTGACATCAACTTGTTGATTTGTTGTTGCATCATCTCGTTGATGCGTTGTTGCTCCGCCCAACGAGCATTTGCTTCAGTAAATTGTTGTTGCAGCTCGTTTGCTGCAGGTGCATACATGTGTGGAGGCAGGTCTGGGGTTATACTTTTAACTTTTCTACCAACACCCCTTACATGCCCACACCGCTCACCCAGTGAGCGCTGCAGCACTTCTACTTCATCAACCGGTGTGTCATCACCACCGGATGTTGATTTTGCTTTGTTTTACTCATCAGTAATATTCTCCTATGTCACACCCCTGCGCCGCGTGCGGAATCCACGGCGCGGTGACGTATGATCAGTTGAATCATGCACAAGTATTGAATAAGAACAACCACAATGGATTACTACATTTCATAATGTTTAGACAGTTGATTAGTTACAGACAATCTATCTACCAAAAGTAAGACAACTACAGACCCAAAATATAGTTTACAAAATAAGACTCCAAACAAGACAATTAAACATTTAGGATTTAGTGAGTTTCTATTCCATCCTAGCATGTTTCTTCATCTTGTTCTATCTTAGAATGGTCTCCTTAGTTGTCCCTGAGATTGTCTTAAACCTGATTACCTGAAACACGTGAAAAGTAACTGTCAACTACAGACGTAGTTGGTGAGAACAATAGGTTTAAGCATTTGTAAACATGAGTATATGATATAAGACATAGGTAAGTTAAAGCATCATAAGATTCACACGGATGAGCTGCAACCCAAACTAACATCAAGTAAGAAAATGAGTGTAAACAGTTCAATCACTGTTTGCACATGAGTCAACATATAATATCAAGTCCCAAACCACGTTTGGAGTTAGATAATATGTCAACAGTTTTGAATAACCATATGTAACCGAAATCTGCAGTTAGTTTATAAAACAGATTTAAAAACTAACTGCAGCAATCGGCCTGCCCCAATGTATGTGTCCGCTTTCCCTTGTTGTGATCACCCAGTACTAACGCTAATGAATATGATACTTGATGGGTTTATAAGTTTGTTTACAACAAATGACACCATGTTTTCTGAATCTTACTTTAACCGGATGTGTTAATGTCTTATTGAAAACCTGGATTTAACTCCACGAGTTGAATCCTTTGTTTATGTAACTTGAAATGAATCTCTTGATTTGAATACCATGATGTGAACAACTTGACTTGAATACCATGTTTTGAACCAATGAGTTTGAATACCATGTTTTGAACCAATGAGTTTGAATACCATGTTTTGAACCAATGAGTTTGAATACCATGTTTTGAACCAATGAGTTTGAATACCATGTTTTGAACCAATGAATTTGGATACCATGTTGTGAACCACTTGTTTTGAATACCATGATGTGATGTCCTTGTGTAATAACAAGGTTTATAACAAAAGGTTTGTAAATCCTTTAAAAGAACATTTGAGTAAAACTGTTATAAAACATTTCAAGAAAACATTATAAAATCCTTTTTAGTAATAAAGGTTTAATAGTAAATAATTCCTTTAAAACAGTTGACAATATCCTTAAACAGTTGAAGAATCACTTGGATTCATAGGATAAACCTGTAATGTTTATGAATGCACATACACTGTGCAATGAAACCAGATTGAAATAGCGGTTTTGATCACGTGTTCCACCCCAAAATAGTTATAAAACAGTAAAAGAGGGGCTAAAGTTCTCACCTGTCTGCAGTAGACTCTGAACTAAAACAGTTAGCAAGTAGCAAACAGGACTTCTAACTTGTTCCTATAACATTGTAATCATACATAAGATATAGGATTTATAATTGTATAACTTGATTCATTGATTGACTTGTGTTCTCATGATTTGATTGTTGTGAAAACTTGTATGTTATGCTTTGAGTCCTTTGATTGATCATGGGTCCGAGAAACTTATGAAATGTTCTTTGATGCATAATTCATATGCATAAAATGATAAATGTTTATGAATTTGATAGCCATTGATTACCATTTGTTGTGAAAAGATGTTCAATTGTGTTAAGTCTTGAAATTGTAAATTGATCTTCATGATTATTGTTAAGTTACAAACTTAACCCATTGATGATCAATTTACAATTGTCATAGTCGAGGTTCTCACGTTGGGCCTTAAGCCCATGTAACCATGATGGTCCTTAAACCGAGTCCATGGGCCAATTAGGATAATAGTGAGCCTAATGGGCTTGGATTAGGCTTAAGAATTTAATTGGGCCCACCAATGTGGATGTAAACCACACAAGTTTCTAAGACAAATGTCGGGCCAATTAACCCATAATGGGCCAATCTAACTACATTGTGCTTAGTTGAAAACCTATGGGCCAAGTGTTAATGAAATTGGGCCGATTTGGGCTTTGGCTGCCAACATAGGCAGCGAACCCTCTTGGGTTTCAGCCTAGGGTTCGCCCCTATACCAAAGGGTTCGGTCATGATGAGAGGTTCAAGGGTTCGGCCTAGTATCCTACATGGTTCGGCTAAGATGATGTCATACAGGCTCGTGGATCATAGCAGCAAACATGGTTCGTGTCTAAGTTCCAAGGTTCGGTGACAACCAGAGAACCATGCAGGGCTCGTCTGTATAAGGTTCGACATAGTAGGGTTCGGCAGATCTTGCCACGAACCATGCAAAGGTTCGTGGTTTCTTGAAAGGTTCGCCCGTGATGGATGCTGCATGAAGGTTCGTTTGATCCTCAAATGGTTCGTGAAGGCTCGTGGAACTATCTAGGGTTCGGCCAGCAGCAGATTAGGGTTCGGCCGGCTGTGGCTCACGAACCATGGGTTCGTTCACTTCACAGGTTGCCCAGAAAGGGTTCGGCCAATGAACCTGTTATCTGCATCGTCTCCATCATCAAGTTAACTGATTCTAGACCACGATCTAAGCCTGTAAAACTTCAAGGGAGGTTGCTACATGTGCGAAACTAAGAATGGTGATGAAACATCCGGCCGATTATCGGTTTTTAAACAAAACTCACAACAACTTATGAAAACCCTATTTCCCGAATCTTTCCAAGGCTCATACCTCGTTCTTGGCTGGATGGATCTGAGATATTCTTGTACTTTCGTGTAGAGGATGTCGAGAGCTTCGCGTGGACACCGAGAACACCCAAATCCGTTGAGTAACGAGTGAGATACGATCGTTTAAAGCTTGGTTTTCTAGATAGAGAGAGGGCTCGCGAGTTGGAGAGAGAAATGAGGTTGTTGGCTGAATTAAATGAGGAAAATGGTCTTCTTCAAGGCTTTTATAGCCCGTGTGGTATTCGGGTCCGTTTCGGTCGCTCGGTTCGCGTTTCCGGAACGTAACGCGTAATTTACGCGGTTTTAAATAAAAATAGATGTTAAACTCATTTAAATGATGAGTTTCAAAATTGTAAAAATATAAAATAATTAATTTAATTATTTTTACTCTTCGTGTGTTGTCGGATCGTTAAACATTCACAATTTACGTGTATACCCGAAATTGCGTACGTTTTCCGATCGTATTAAAATATTTAGAGTCGTTTAATCGTAATTATAAGTTCAACATTCGTATTATTATGGATCGTCACCCATAACTATACTCAGTCTCGCTTACAGATTACGATCTTGGTTGAATTAATTAATTGTTATACTATTCGTCTCAACACGACGCACTAACACTAACCTGTTACACCGAACGCAGTATATGTATAGGGCTCACTCTCGCTGCCCACCACTGTTTCGATATAACAAGTTACTGTTCTTGCTTAGTGAAATCGACTGTAAATAGATAATACATACTTGTTTTCTGACTACTAAGATCCTGTAACACACAAGCACACATTATGAACATACTGAAACACATTGATGAACTGAACCATGAATAGACACTGTTCTAACACTGTTTACAACTACATGACTATATGCACAAATGTTACAGTCTCCCCTAGTTAAGGGAATTTCGTCCCGAAATTAACTAGCCGAAGATACTGTAAAAAGATGAGGGTACTTAAGCTTCATCTGGTCTTCACGTTCCCAGGTGAACTCAGCACCGCGTTTGCCCTCCCATCGCACTTTCACGATCGGGATACGGCTGCGTTTAAGTTTCTTGACCCCATGATCCATGATCTCAACTGGACGTTCAATGAATTGCATGTTGTTCTGAATCTGTATGTCTTCCAGTGGAATCTGAACATCATGATCCGCCAAGCATTTCTTAAGATTCGATACATGAAAAGTATCATGAACATTGCTTAGCTCCACTGGAAGTTTGAGTTTGTAGGCTACGGGACCAATCCGTTCCAGGATCTCAAAAGGTCCAACGTACCTTGGTGCAAGTTTCCCTTTCTTCCCGAATCGGACAACGCCTTTCCAGGGAGAAACTTTGAGTAAGACTCGGTCACCCACTTGAAACTCAAGCGGTTTCCGACGACGATCAGCATAACTCTTCTGCCGATCTCGTGCGGCCTTAAGCCGTGACTGAATGATTGTGATCTTGTCTGATGTTTCCTGAATGAGTTCTGGTCCTACGACCTGTGAGTCACCAATCTCGGTCCAACAGACCGGTGATCGGCACTTTCTACCATATAAAGCTTCGAATGGTGCACATTGAATGCTCGTATGATAGCTATTGTTATATGAAAACTCAATGAGTGGGAGATGAGTGTCCCAACTTCCACCGAAGTCAATGACACAAGAACGGAGCATGTCCTCAAGTGTTTGGATAGTCCTCTCACTTTGGCCGTCGGTTTGGGGATGATACGCCGTGCTAAGATTAACACGCGTTCCCAAAGCCTTTTGCAATGATTGCCAAAAGCGAGAAGTGAAGCGACTATCACGATCAGATATGATTGATGTTGGAGTACCATGTCGTGCAATGATTTCGTTGATGTACAATGTGGATAACTTCTCCATCTTGTAATCCTCTCGGATTGGGAGAAAATGAGCAGATTTGGGTGAGTCGATCAACGATCACCCAAATCGAATCGAAACCTCTCGGAGTTCTCGGCAACTTTGTTATGAAATCCATGGAAATTTGCTCCCATTTCCATTGAGGAATTTCAGGTTGTTGCAGGAGTCCCGAAGGCTTTTGATGTTCTGCTTTGACCTTTGAACACGTAAGACATTTTCCCACGTACAGTGCTATGTCTTTCTTCATTCCCGGCCACCAGTAAGATGTCCTCAAGTCCTGATACATCTTGTCGGCTCCAGGATGAACTGAGTATCGCGACTTATGAGCCTCATCACAGATGAGTGTGCGCAATTCTTCAGACTTTGGAATCCAAATGCGGCCGTTGAGATATAACAACCCATCAGCTCGAGGTTCTAGTTTCTTCTCAATACCACAATCCAAGTCTGTTTTGAGTTGATTGTCTGTTACTACTTGTTGTTGTGCAATACGAATCAAGTCTTTCAAGTTTGGCTGTGTGTTGATCTCCATGGCTCTTACACGAATCGGTTTGACTGGTTCCTTGCGACTAAGAGCATCCGCCACCACATTGGCTTTACCCGGATGGTAACGAATCTCACAGTCGTAATCAGTTAGAAGCTCAACCCAACGTCGTTGTCTCATGTTGAGTTCTTTCTGATTGAGAATGTGTTGAAGGCTCTTGTGGTCTGTATAGATAACACATTTAGTACCATACAGGTAGTGTCTCCAAATCTTCAGTGCAAAGACCACAGCCCCTAACTCAAGGTCATGAGTAGTGTAATTCTTCTCGTGAACCTTAAGTTGTCTTGAAGCATAAGCAATGACCTTGTCCCGTTGCATAAGTACACAACCGAGACCAAGGTTTGAAGCATCACAGTAGACAATGAAATCATCACTGCCTTCTGGAAGACTAAGGATAGGGGAATTGCATAACTTCTGTTTAAGAAGTTGAAATGCATCTTCTTGTTTCTGTCCCCATATAAAAGCTTGACTTTTCTGAGTTAATGTAGTGAGTGGCAAAGCTATCTTAGAGAAGTTTGCAATGAATCTTCTATAATAACCTGCCAGACCCAGAAATGAACGAATCTCTGTTGGAGTAGATGGAGTAGTCCAGTTCTTAATCGCCTCAATCTTGGCTGGATCTACATGAATTCCATCTTTGTTTATGACATGTCCTAAGAAGTGAACCTCCTTTAGCCAAAATTCACACTTTGAGAATTTAGCATAAAGTCGTTCAGTTCTTAGTAACTCTAAGACTTTCCTCAAATGATCCTCGTGTTCTTGTTCCGACTTGGAATAAATCAGTATATCATCAATAAAGACAATAACAAACTGATCCAAGTATGGCCTGCAGACTCGATTCATCAAGTCCATGAACACTGCGGGTGCATTGGTCAGCCCAAATGGCATAACCACAAACTCATAGTGTCCATATCGAGTCCTAAATGCAGTCTTTGGTATATCCTCATCATTTACTCTTAACTGATGATACCCGGATCGTAAATCAATCTTAGAGAAGCAAGTTGCTCCCTGTAATTGATCAAATAGATCATCGATCCTAGGTAGAGGATATCTGTTCTTGATTGTTAACTTGTTCAGCTCACGATAATCTATGCACATGCGAAATGAACCGTCTTTCTTCTTAACAAATAGAACCGGAGCTCCCCATGGAGAGAAACTCGGTCTTATGAAGCCCTTGTCTAAAAGTTCTTGAAGCTGACTAGACAGTTCTTGCATCTCAGACGGTGCTAACCGATACGGTGACTTCGCCACTGGGTTTGCTCCAGGGACGAGATCAATTCTAAACTCCACTTGTCGGACTGGTGGTAGTCCAGGCAAGTCTTCTGGAAATACGTCTGGATAGTCTTTGATAACCGGTACGTTTTCAACTGCTTTCTTGTCAGGTTTCTTTTCCACCACGTGAGCTAAGAATGCATAATATTTCTTCTTCAGATACTTCCTCGCCTTGATGCACGATACAATCTTCAATTCGCGGCAGGGTTTCTCACCGTAGACTATCATCGTTTCGCCGGACGGTAAGGGAATTCGAATAAGCTTTTCAGAACATACGATTTCAGCATTATTCTTAGATAACCAATCCATTCCTACCACTACTTCAAAGCTTCCGAGGGTCATAGGAATAAGATCGATGGAAAAGAGATGGTCATTTAGTCTTAGCTCACAAGCATTAATGATGGAATCTACAACTATAATCTTACCATTCGCTACTTCTACAGTATAGGGAGCAGTAAGTGTGGATAGTTGCATATTAAGCAAAGAAGCAGTATGAGCAGAGATAAAACTTTTATCAGCACCAGTATCAAATATGATAGGAACATAGTGATCATTGATAAGAAATGTACCCGTGATGACTGCCGGCTCTTCACGTGCTTCCGCCGTTCCAATCACAAAAGCCCGAGCGGCAGCAGTATTGTTGTTGAATTTCGGACACTGATTTCTGAAGTGTCCCTCTGCCCCACAATTGTAACAAGCTCTTCCACCTGTAGCAGCAGAAGTTGTGGCAGCAGTTGTTGCGGCAATAAGATGAGCAGATCGACAAGTCGC